>BPTQ01000003.1:246374496-246814924 GCA_019973895.1 Chrysanthemum seticuspe | reverse complement strand
AAGTGTATGATGCATACAAGAAAGAGAATTTCCAATTGCGAGCCATGATTTTTTGCACTATTAGTGATTTTCAAGCTTATGGAAATCTGTCGGGATACAAAACAAAAGGGAAAATGGTATGTCCTGTTTGTCAAGATCATACTCACTCAATTTGGTTGTCTATGTGGAAAACTAGAAGGGGGGTTGAATAGTTTTACCAATTAAAAGTTTGTTTTTTTAGATCGACTTATGTCAATCTATTTAGATATGTATGTTGGACATTGATAGATAGATATATAAATGTGTAATGAAAGATAAAGAGTAAGAAGAACATAACCACGACACAAATATTTATAGTGGTTCGGCTACAAGGACACCTTCCTTGCCCTACTCCACTCCCCAAGTCACCTACTCGAGAGTTTGTAAGCACTACACCAACTCCTTATGGCGGAGAAGCCTTCACAACGTCGCCTACTTTTTTTCCGGTGCCAGGCTAACCACCGGGTTCTTTAACAAAGGAGAACCACACCTACTACAACTTCGCCTACCCTTTATACGGTACTAGGCTAAGTACCGAGTTCCATTACAATGGACGAACTACTACCCAACACTACACAACACCTATCCCCAAAGGATACCCACTCCTTATTACAACACCATCAAGGATATCAACATCCTTGGAAACAAACTATCACTATTTGTATAACGATACACCTCATCGATTATACGACCTTGGCATCCTTCACTAATGCCACTTGATTTGACTCCTAGTCATCTTTCACTAATGCCCTTGGCACGAACACTTGGCACCTTTCACTAATGCCTTCGTCTTGACTCCTTTAGCATTCTTCACTAATTCTTTTGACACAGACGTTAAGCATCTTTCACTAATACTTTCGTCTTGACTCTTTTGGAATCCTTCACTAATGCCTTAGACACAACACTTCTATGTAGAAAGAAAGAATTATCAACAAGAAAACCTCAGTAGTCTTGATGATGACGAAGCATGGCAACTCATGGACTTGAGCTTGCTCGACTTCAAGAAGTGGTGATCTCGCCTTTAAGAGGAACCTAGAGAATCACACAAAAAAAAAAAGACAAACTACATAGAAAGATCCCTTAGGATCTGTGGTTAGAAGGTTACAATACTTGGGGAAAGTATGTGTGGGAGTGGCAACCCAAAAGGAAGAAATGGCTCACTATTTATAGAAGAAAAACATCTACTGTTCCACGGATCCCTCACTTGAGGGATCCGTCTAGTGTAGTATTGGGGATCCGTGGGACGCTCCCTTTTTCCCATAGGTTTTGGGTCATGGGTAATGGGTTATGGATCACGGGTATCCAACTAGATACAATGTATCTCTAAAATGCAATGCATCTAGTCCATGGTTCATAGATTAAAACTATGGGTCATGGATTAAAACCATGGTTCATAGATATTATCCATATATGACATAAGCATGATGTCATGCAATGGGTTATGGGTCAAGCTCCATGGGTATGGGTCATGGACTTTGGGTTGTACCCAACTACATTCAATGTATTTGGTCAATGGGTCAAATACTTAAGTTTCTACCCAATTGTATTACCCATTACTAGTTATGTATATATTTGCCCAATATGTAAACACTAGTTGTTGTACATATGTATTACTAAATCATAAAATTACTTATACTTGTTTTAGTGTTTTATGTGAAAAAGTAAGTGTGTTAGGAAACTATTAGCTCAAACCATTTACGTATTTTATTTGTTTCCTTAAAATGATTTTACGTTTGTTATCGAAAAAACATTAGAAGATCGTAAAATATAAATAAACGTTTTTACGGCTTTGATAACATCAAATAGTTCTGAATATTAAGTGTCAATTTCCCCCAATCATGCTTGTAATTTATATCATTTATATGGATTTACGCTTGTTTTCCATTGTTTTCCACTTTCAGGTAAATTACGAGCATTGGAGCTAAAGAGACGCGTAATTAGAGAATTATTAAAGATTTATCAGAGTATGCTCACTTTGAAGAAGTTACGGCGTAACTCATCTCTCACATTACGCCGTAACTAAAACGTGACTCAGAAAGCCAACTCATCAGAAGATTACGGCGTAACTCTCACTAAACACTATGACGTAACTATATTAGGTCAAATGAGGTTCCACGCCGCTAATAATTACGCCGTAATCCAGATCTGGCCTATAAATACCCAATGATTTCCAGCATTTAAAATCATCCCATTTTACACACCACAACCAAAGAACGTGGGAAGAAGCCAAAGGCAGGTCTAGAGGAGTATACGGAGCTGTCTCCAAGGGAGGAATCACTCCCCTATGATAAGCATTAGCATTTTATCTTTTCTTTACTTTCGATTCATGTATTTCGCAACATTGAATATTGATATGATTTGTATGATTAATATGAGTGGCTAAGCACCTCTTGGTGCTGGCCTAGTTATGATTCCTTAATTTTTTTGTTTGCGTTTACATTACTTTCGTATAATTATTTCTAAGTGTATGCATGCATAGTTTATTGGTAGCTACCCTTGTTTCGGTAGTTTTGAATGCCGGTAGAGGCTAGTTGCTTAAGAGATATGACCAACTGACCCTAAGTGAGTAGACTGAGACAGGAAGGGTAAGATATGACCAACTGACGACCCTTTCTACTTGTGCGATTTGACCAACTGATCACCTACCGTTTGGATGAACTTAAGAATTAGGGGGTGAGTGTTTAAGTTGCTAACACCCGGGCCTCACTATTATAAGTCTAGCATGTAGCGGTACTTAATGACTCGGCTTAGGGGATCAGGAACAACTGGACTTATGAGGGGACACCTGACTTCTCCAGTGGTGGCATCTTTGCTGATAGGTTAGGACGAATTGACCAAATGTTGTCCTCTCGACTTTGACCCCACCTGAAGTAATTGGAAGTAATTAGACGTAGACATTACTAGCTAGGATGATTAACTAGGTTAGCACCACTCTCCTCTATTGATTGAACCTTTGCCTTTTATCTGCGTTAGTAGTTAATTAACTAATTCCTTTTCGAAATCTTATTAAAAACTGTGACACCTAGACTTAGTAATAATCCAACACACATAGCTCTTGGGAAGAACTCAGTTTTACCGAATACTACACTATACACGACCGGGTACACTGCCCGTTAGTGCATTAGGGTAGACCATAAGTATAATGAGACTATATAAATATTAAAACCTGGTCAGTAAAACCTGCATCAAGTTTTTGGCGCCGTTGCCGGGGAGTTAAAATTAGGATTTTTATTAAGCCTTTAGTTTTATTTTGATATTATGTCTCTCACTATGAATGATTATGTCACCACCTCTAAAAGTAAAGAAGGAATCACTATTCCAGCTCTTGAAGAAAATGTAAAATTCGAATTCTGGGGACTATGTCTTGAAGAACTAAAAAGATGCTACTTTTATGGAACCAAGGATGAAGAAGCACACGAGCACATCACGAAAGTATGTGAGATCGCCGATTTATTCCACGCGCCTGGGGTCTCCAGAGATCATGTCATGACGCGGGCATTTCCTTTTACGCTAAAGTGAAGAGCTAGAGATTGGTTAAAGAAACTACAATCTGGATCTATCACAACGTGGAGTGCTTTAAAAAGGCCTTTCTTAGGGAATACCAAACCCCTGCAAAAATCCTCCAGCAAGTTGATGAAATTAGGAGGTTTAGCCAATTCAAGGATGAACCACTATTTACAGCTTGGGAAAGATTCAATGAAGCCATCCTCAAGTGCCCCGAGCATAAACTCAACAAGCATGAGCAACTGCAAATATTTTACAACGGGTTGAACATAAAAACTCGGAAATTATTAGACTCAAAAGAACCTATCCCATTAATGACTGCTGATAAAGGATGGACAAGAGTTGAAGAAGTAGCTCTCCACTCGCCGTCTTGGAATGAAGACCCAATCGAGCTACAATCGTTGATAAAGAATCTGGAGGAATTTGAAGTAGATATGCAATCCCTTACTAATGAAGTCAAAATGGTTAAACACAAGTTTGATAAACCTATTGATGGGAGAATAACGAATCTAGAAAAGGCTGTGAAAAACCTTGTTAAGGAATCCAGCAGAAAACAAGAAAAGAGCGAAAAAATGGTATAGAATATCAAGCGAGATTACGACCATGTGCTAAGAACACAAGCAGCTGCTATAAGAATACTAGAAAATCAAGTTGGAAAGCTTGCAGAATCTATCAGAATGAGAGATGAAGGAGTACTACCCAGCACAACTGAACCAAATCCTCGAGATCTAGCGCATGCTATTACAACCAGAAGTGGATTAAACTATAAGGAACCAGCCTACACTTCAAACTCGAATGATCTGAATGAAAAAACGCCTCAAGACAACAACAAGAAAAATGAGGGGGCTCAATCAACTATTGAGAAAGTCCGTCCCTACGTTCCTCCAATACCATTTCCGGGAAGAATTGAGAAAGAACAAGAACGAGTGTTATTTCATAAATTCATGAAAAAGTTACAACAACTCAGCATTAATATTCCTCTCGTAGAAACCCTTGAGCAAATGCCCAAATATGCTAAATTCATGAAGGATCTCCTAACCCATAGAAGACTTTCTGATCAGACGTAGATTACTTTAAATCAAAGGTGCTCTGCCACCCTTCTAAAAGATATGCCTCTCAAAGAAGAAGATCCAAGGAGTTTTACCTTACCTTGCACAATCGGGGGAATTATGTTCGACAAGGCCCTTGCCGATCTTGGGTCAAGCATAAGTCTTATGCCATTCTCTCTCTATTCGCGCCTGGAATTGGGGGAACTGAAACCAACTAGAATGTGCATTGATCTAGCAAATAAAACAACTCAATATCCTAAAGAATCGCTGAAAATGTTCTTGTCAAGTTTGATAAATTTGTCTTCCCGGTTGACTTCGCGGTCCTTGAAATGGAAGAGGATGATGTCCCAATTTTTCTTCGGAGACCTTTTCTTGCCACCGCACACGCTATGATTGATGTCTTTAACAAAAAGATTTCATTGGAGATTAGAAACAACAAAATTACCTTCGATCTTGAAAAATCAATGAGATATGCTTCTTTCACTGACGACAACCTTGATGATCTCGACCTTATCGAAGCTAACGCTCAGAAAGAAGCTCAAGAATGCTTTCTGCCCGACCCTTTGAAATCATTGAAATTCGAAGATAATGAGGGCATATCTAGTGATGGAGAAAGTGAAACGGAAGAAGTGGTTGTGGACAATCAAACTCTATGTTCAGCAAATACACCGGAAGAAGCTGATACTACCCCCAAACTCAAGGAGCTCCCTCCTCATTTAGAATATGCATTCATTGATGGGGATCGTAATTTTCCTGTTGTGATTTCTTCTTTGTTATCTGACGAAGAAAAGAAGTCGCTATTGCAGGTTTTAAGCAAGCACAAGGGGGCGATTGCGTGGAAAGTATCTGACATAAAAGGGATCAACTCTTCATACTGCTTTCACAAGATACTAATGTAAGATGATTTTAAACCAGTAGTACACATTACTATAGCAAGCAGAACAGTCTATAATTTTTGCATCCAACCTTGTTGGGCCTGGGCCCAAAATATGTATAGCGCGAGCTAGGCCCAATAGGCCTGTTGTACACGCTGTTCGTCATCAACCTTCAATGTTTCTTTTGCTATTGAGTCTGTTGTTACAATTTGAAAATATGCTTCCGCTTTTTGTCGGGTGTCTTCATCAATAAAATTAGTTACAATTTTATTGTTTTATGTTTCCTGCTTCAGTCCAAGCTTTCACGATTTCGCCGTTCGAATGACAGGAAAATATTAGACAATAGATTTGTATTAGTGGCTCGGACAGGGACGGAGCCAGGGGTCTCGTGGGTGTCCTGGACACCTATGGATTTTTTCGATGTAGTGTTAATTAAAAAAACATCGATTTCTCTCAAATGCATCTTAAATGACCCCGATCTATCAAAATGTGTTTTAGTCTTATTTAGTTAGCATACTTACAAATAAAAAATAAATTTAGGTAATACTATATTACGGTTCAAAAACATTTGTGCACCTGGTTATATTTGTTCCTGGCTCCGTCCCTGAGCTCGGACCAATTGTGTACGGGTCTGTACCCGTTAGGGTTTATTAATATTCACTCAATAATAAACAACCTATGGGATTTCTATCATTCAACATATAAAATAGATTTAAGATCATTTGAGGAAAAAACATTTTTTACATACCAAGGGATCAATCTCCACCCTCCATTTTTATTTGATCTAATGGATGAGATTAATCCCAACAATTTAAAAAACCTACTTTCATCCTTTTTTTCAAATATTAATATCTTTCAAACCGTTAATCGTTAAGCGAAAAAAAAAATATACCATTACGACAAACATTTAATTACCTTTCTATAGATAGGCACTTTGATACACTTTCGACAAAAAAAAATCGTGTTTTTCACGTATTTTTTTACATTTTTTTCGTGACTGAAATTTGCATGAAAAAAAATCGCATGTGATTAAACACTAATTTGAATATCACATGTGATATTAGTGTAAAATCACATATGATATTACACTCACTAATATCACATGTGATATTACACATCACATGTGATATTACATATCACATGTGAATATGATATGTGATTTAACACTAATATCACATGTGATATTCAAACTAGTGTTTAATCACATGTGATTTTCTCATGCAAATCTCATATTCGAAAAAAAACGAAAAAAAGACGATTAAATGCTCGTCGTTACTGAAATTTTGAAAGTATATCAAAGTGCCCGTCTATAGAAAGATAATTAAATGCTCGTCGCGATGATGTAATTATTTTTTCTTAACGATTAACGTTTTAAGAGATATTTAAATTATAAAAAATAGTTGAAATAATAAAATACTTTTAATCTCAACCATTTATTTCCTTTTAGATGAAGGGTGGAGATGAGTCGCTTAGTATATGAGAAAAGTTTGATATGTAAAATAATTCTCCTTAATAATAAGATAAACAAACCTTAGATCTTCAGCATTGAACCAAAACACTTTCTGATAGAACTATAAGTTCAAATTGGATGGTTATGTACCCCCCCCCCCTTAGGTTTGGTGGCCGTGTTTTAAAAAAGTTAATTCAGAATTTAAAGCCTCTACTTTAAATGTGGTCCAAAGCAATTAACTTGTTGTGGGCTAGTCTTTTCTTGAGCGTTCGTCAACACTTGTGCTATGATTAAATAATACATTTTATGGAACTACATCCTTAGGAAAAGTAACGAGTGTGTACGAGTTGTGCAATCGCACAAAGGCTTCAAAATGCAAGGGTTTTCAAAGTATAGAACTCCACAAACATTGAGATTCCCCTGCCAAAAATATATATATGGAAATCATGCTCGAGATAGATAATATATATTGTATCTGTATTAGCTAGTGTGATATATGTCTATGAACGGATGGTATTCAAATGTATTAATTAATAAAAGAGCTACGGCTTGTAATTACGTACTATTATATATTTATATATGTAGCCTCGATGGCCGATGCACTATAAATATAGCTTTTGAGGATCAAAACATTTGAACACAAAGAATATGGAGATAAATAACATTGGCTCAAAGCTTTTGAGGGTTTGTTGAAAGAAACTTATGGGTCATCGGAATTTTACAGAAAGCTAGACACCGCTACCGCTAGGCGTGAGTACTGGTCTAGTTTAACAAAATGAACCATAAAAAAATGCTGAAAGTGACTCCATATTTCAAACACACAAAACATCATCCGCATGTTCCCACGTGCCTAGCATATTTTGTTATAACAAAGTTTCAGATTAAATTTCACTAAATCCAAACAATTGATTAAACCACAACTTATAACTTATTCATTAAGGCTGTCTACATCTTAACCTCCCCCATACACCAGAAACGGTATTGGGTACCCATAACCCGTGGAAGACGGCATTGGGCGTTACTTTACTTTACTTTTTATAACTTATTCATTAAATGTTATACATTTTATATGGAAATAATACTTTTAGTAGTGTAAGTAGTAATTGTCCTTTAGTCTGCAACATTTTTAGTTCATTTGGTACTTGTTTTGGTCGAGTTTTTACTTTCTTTTGGGTCGCCATTTTGGACAAAAAATTAAAAGGATTTAAGTGGTCGCGATTTAGGTTGATAAATTGATAAGAAATAGGTCGCGGATTTTAGTCCTTGTAGTTTTGTAGGTCGCGATTTGTAGTTTGGGTCGCTATTTCTGTAAGTTCTTGTGGTTTTGTAGGTCGCGATTTTATTGGGTCGCGATTTATGTGTCGCGAATACTTTGTTAAAATTTTATTTTGGTCGCATTTTAGTGTTTTATTTACTGTAAATAAGTCGCGTTTTTAAAAAATTATGTCGCGAAAGATACACGTGTAGGGTGTAAATTTTTTCTTCACATGAATCTAACGAATGATATTAAAAAGTTCATTTTCGTAAAAAATTAATGCGACGGCTTGTTTGGTAATTCAAGAAATTTTCTCTAGATAATATATATTATAGTTGTATTAGCTAGTGTGATATATGTCTATGAACGGATGGTTTTCAAATGTATTAATTAATAAAAGAGCTACGGCTTGTAATGACGTACTATTATATATGTAGCCTCGATGGCCGATGCACTATAAATATAGCTTTTGAGGATCAAAACATTTGAACACAAAGAAGATGGAGATAAATAACATTGGCTCAAAGCTTGTGAAACCATCAATGGCAACTCCATCCACCCTTCGTACTTATAACATCTCTTTCTTTGATGAGCATCAACTTACCAATATAACACCTCTCATCCTCTACTACTCTGCATCAAAAGAGCCAAAAAATTATAATCATGGTGACGTTTTCAATCATTTGGAGACTTCACTATCAAAAACCTTAACTGATTTTTACCCATTGGCTGGTAGATATACGTCAAGCTGCCTTTGTCGACTGTAGTGATCAAGGTGTTGTATATGTCCAAGCCAAAGCAAGTCTCCAACTCTTGGAGTTTCTAGGACTAGAGTCTAAGCTAAAACTAAATATGCTACAAGATTTTTTACCACTTGAGATAGATGAGGAGGATGTTCCGATGTTATCCATTAAGGTCACGGCTTTCAGGTGTGGTGGTTTTGCAATTGGCATGTCTTTTTCTCATAAAATTTCAGATGTTGCCAGTATGTGCACATTCATTGATAGTTGGGCTACTAGAACCCAAGAATCAAGCAATGAAGAAATAGAAAAAATTCAGCCTGATTTTAGTTTGACACTTCGCTTTCCCAAGAGAGGCGTACCCGATCTTAACTCAATACTTCCAAAGGCTAGTGTCGAGATGAAAAATTCCACGCAGGTTTTTAAATTTAGAAGAAATGAAATATTAAAAATGAGAGAAACGTTCACACTTGAGGATAATAAAGGTCATAGGCCATCAAAAGTATTACTTGTTGAGGCACTATTATGGAAGGCCTTGATGGGCGTAGATGAAGCGACAACCAGACACAAAAAGATGTCATGTGTTTCCCAAGCAGTTAACTTGAGGACTAAACTAGTCCCCAAGTTACCCAATAACACATATGGGAATTTTGTTACAGTAGCACATGCACAGCTTGAGCCTAGTGGTCAAGTAAACAATATGGATCTTCGAGATTATTATAAGCTCTTACATGACTCGATCACGGAAGTTAATAGCAAGTACATCAAAACACTTTCGTCTGAGGAGATAGATTATGGGTACTTAGTTAAGCCTTTTTTAGAGCGTGATCAGTATACAATCAACTTTAACGACGTGAATTTTTACTTTTTCACTTCTTGGTCTAAGTTTTCATTTAGCAAAGCTGATTTTGGTTGGGGTAAGCCAGTTTGGAAAAGCACAACATATCCTCAATATCAAAATGTTGCAGTCTTGATGGATGATCAAGAAGGTGATGGGGTAGAGGCATGGGTTTTCTTAGAGGCGAAACGCATGTGTCTATTAGAACAAGATCCGAATATCAAGGCCTATTTGATATAAGCTCATTTATACTTTTCATTATGTGGGTTCAAGTTTTATTTCATGTTATATTCCCGTACTGTATCTGACTGTATTGTATTTTGTGTTACGTGTAATAATATGCGTTTGTTATTAAATAATAAAACCGTGAGACATACAAATAACTGCAAAGATTTAGCAACTGAATGAGATTATGACTCTATTTACAACAGAAAGTTGTCTTGCTCTACAAGATTAAATTTCGGCCATTAAACAAATCAGCTATTATAAAAACTGATTTTCATATCTTTTATAACACAAAACATATTATGTATTAACTTAGTCAATAAGCTAATATCTATTCTTAAAATAGATTTACAGAAAGTGAAAACTAGGACCCGAATATGCAGCAAAAAGATAGGCACGTAGGCGAAGTTTCGGAGCTGCATTCGTGTCCGTAGGTCATGCGGGCTCGCATGAGTTCAGAAGCTTCAAACCCCTTTTTGGCCCAGAAATCCCGAAATATGCACTCCCTGCGCGCGCGCTTATGTGTTGGAGTAAAACCAACAAATCATTTTGAAGGTCAATACCAAAATATCTATATAAACAAGCTTTCACTTCTTGTTTTGGGCGATATGGGATACTCTCCCTTTCTCCATTTTTTTTATGTTTCAAGTGCCTCACTTTGAGACACGATATCTCATTCATATCAACTCTATTTTTGACACATTTTATCTCGTTGCAAAGCTCTCGTCAAGGAGAACGCAAAGCTACCAAGAAATATAAATACATATTACATATACATATATTAAATAGTGTCCAAAATTTGCAAAAAATCATTTTGCAAAACTATTTTTCCAACAATCCTCCACATGAATGGAGATCGGTCGAAAACACACGAAAGTTTTAGAAAAATTTCAATGGTAAGTCCTGCATAGGATAGGTAGGTGTAACCCTTTGAACCTTCCCTTGTGAGATGCACTTAGTCTCTTAGAACTAAGTATATGCGATGTCTTTGAACTCAGCCTTTGTTTACATAGACGACATTACACTTCACACAAGACTCTCCCTGACATTGTCAAGTCCTCATAGTCGTGTTCGTTATGGTCATGAACACTAGTCTGGGTCTGCAAGAGCTCTTAGGAATTGCGCCCCCCCCCCCCCCCCACTCACAATTCTTTTCAAAGCGACCTCACTTCTCTCTCACATAGGTGATTTCATCTTGAATCATTAAAAACATATGTTTTATGATTTCATCTTGAATCATTATGTTTTGTGATTTCATCTTGAATCATTAAAGCCATATGTTTAACCTCTCAACAAGTCACATTTGTTATAGGCACGGACTAGGAAGTTACAATATTTAAGTAACTCCCCCACATTGACATGACTTCCCCCACATTTATATGATTAGGTTGTCCTATTGAACCCAGATCATGGGATCTCCAGTCAATTGGGTTAGGTTTTCCTTCATATAAACTCATTCCTTTAAGGGCTTTAGTCTCATTCCTTTAGAAGACTTACTAACTAACTCTATGTTTAATCCTTTCGTAAGCGGATCCGCAATGTTATCCTTTGACTTCACATAGTCAATTGAGATAATGCCTGTTGAGAGTAGTTATCACACCGAATTATGCCGACGACGGATATGTCTATACTTTCCATTATAAATTATGCTATGAGCTCTGCCAATTTCTGATTGACTATCATAATGTATACTAATGGTCGTTACCGGTTTAGGCCACCTTGGTATAGCCTCTACGAATTGACGTAGTGATTTCGCCTCTTCTCCTAGTTTATCTAACACAATAAATTCTTATTCCATCGTGGACCGAGCTATAACTGTTTTCTTGGAAGACTTCCAAGATATAGTTGCCCCTCCTAGTGTAAACACATATCCACTAGTGGATCAAGAATCCTTTATGTCAGATATCCAGTTTGCATCACTATACCTTTTATAACAGCTGGATATCTGCTATAATGCAGCCTATAATAGTGACTGTATCTCAAATAATGAAGTACCCTAGTCATAGCTTCCCAATGTGTATAACTTAGATTTCTAGTATACCTACTTAGCCTGCTAACAACATATGCTAAGCCAGGTCGGGTACCTGTTATTAAGTACATTAACATGCCAATAATTCTTGAATACTCTAATTGGGCAACACCTATGCTTTTATTTTTAGATAGATGCTTATTGGTGTCAAATGAAGTTCTAGCTAGGCCGGAATCCCCTGCATTATAAGTATTAAGAATTTTGTCCACGTAATGTGCTTGACTTAACACAAGTCCATTTTGTGTTCGTATGATCTTTATTCCAAGGATCACATCAGCCAAACCCATATTCTTCATGTCAAACTTTGATTTCAACATGTCTTAAGTAGATTTGAGCATCTTGTCGTTACTGCCAATGATAAGCGTATCATCCACATACAAACACAATATTACATATCCGCTATTTGTTTTTACATAAACACACTTGTCGCATTCATTAATTTTGAATCCACTATCTAGCATGGCGTGGTCAAACTTGTTAGGATTTAGTAAATCTGTAAGTTAAAGACTCGGTCACCCCATGTATTTTTTAGCATTAGAAAGTTCGTAGTCTTATACGTTTAGACATTAGTAACTAGTTAGCCTTAGAGGTGATCTTTATGGGTCGTTTGTTGACATGCGAGGTGGATGATACACTGATGAGGTTAGTTGATAATCTAGATGATTGGAATGCTTTTCCATGGGGTGAGCATATTTGGACTCATTTATACGACCAACTTCATAATGTATTTGATAAGCATGCGGATGACCACCTTTTAGGATTGAAGAAAGATCCAAAGAATTGTCCAACATACACACTGTCTGGATTTGTGTTTGGGTTTCAGGTATCCATTTTCCAACTTAACATTTTTACTGATTTGTATATAAGTTTATGTTTTATTTTCATTTTTTATTTTTTTATTCTCATAGGTGTGGATCCTTGAGTCGTTTGAAAAATCTCATGCTTGGTGCATTAAACATCCAAATGTGATACCAAGAGCACTTGCCTGGTCTAGGAAGTCCATCTTTAAAAGAACTGATCGTTCGAACCTTTTTTCAAACGTAAGCCAGTTAAACTTTGTTGTTATTTATTTATTGTTTATAGGTAAAAAAAAGTAAACCTACACACAAAATTAGATGTTCCATTTCCACCTATCTAAGCACACAATATCTTATCAGACTCAGATTCTTCATCAAATGCTTTTTATATGTCTGCCTTTCTTTTCATTCTACCTTGAGGATGCAGCAACACTGGCACTGATTGCCTGCACCACTTCCTTATCCTTTTCTTCAACTGCAGCCTTTAAAAATCATCCAGTACTGCTTATTTACCTTCCATGCGTCGCCTGAATTTGTACTCTCACTCCTCCCCTATTTGGATGCATCATCTAAACTTTTAATCATATTGCAAGTTGCCTTCTTTCCCAGTTTCTTCACTTTCTTGAATGCATGGAACCTTAGCCTTCTTAGTCTCTCCAAAACACTTACCCTGTGCTTTGAACCTCCTGATTGTTTCAGCGTGAGTTGTTGTCGAATTTTTAAGACCAGTGATCTTTGACTCCATACTTGTGAATATATCCGTCAATTTGAGATTGAGTTTCATATTATCCTCACCCACCTTGACCTGTGTAACCTGGTCCTAGAAGTGGATCATTGGAATTGTCATCATGTAGAAAGCCATTAGTCGTCAAATCATGTTGGTGTTCTAAACTACCCTCATCTATTCGAGATGTGTCTAACATTGCATCAGACCTAGCCTGAACATCCATGTCCCCCAAATTAGCCAGTTGTCTAGGGATTCCTCCACCTGTGTTGAATTGCAAAGAACTATTCACATTAGGAGTTGCCATTGGTTGGGTCGTTCTTACGTTCCCACGGCCCTGCCTCAGTAGTTCCAATTTGTGCAACATTTAAATTGAAATCGTCCATGCACAAGTTTAAATTGAAATCGTCCGCGAATTCATTCGAATGCTCTGCAGTCTTGTAATCATCGGCTGTCTCTGGAACAGACAAACCATCTATAAATTGGGTGCTGGCAATACACCACGGTTGCTTCATTTCAGCTTGTGTTGCAGAAAGTTCAGCAATGGGAGTTGAATCCTAACAACAACAACAAAAATTAAAAAAAAAAACAAAAAAAAATTACACATATACTGTGAACAAATTCAGGTACAAGTTAGTGGGGTCAGCAATGTAAGACTGTGTGATGCATACCGTTCTAAAGAGGTTACAACAGTCCAGTTTCCGAAACTTTGAAAGTCCTGACCAAGCAAGACCACGTGGAATGATCTTATTGTCTTTCACCCACCAAAGTGAGCTTTTAGGATAAGTCTCCAAAATCCAAATATGTAATAGCCACAACTATCATCTTTAAAACGTGTACTTATGCAGCTATCATTTTTAAAAATGTTTCAAGGTTTACCAAAGTAAAGGTCACCTGTTAAGGATGAAACAAGACCTTTATGGTTACAATTTAAAAAATAAATCACAAACTAAAATGTGTTATAACATTTTTGTTATCTAAATTACGGGTAACTTTTATATTACTTGTATACATAATAAAACACCATGATTTCATAACAATAAAACAACAACATTAATTTTAGGTACTTTTGAAATGAATAAGTAATAGCACAACAAAATAGAATCAAAAGCAAACTACAGAGAATTCAAACCTTGAAAGCCCAAGCGAACCCGTATAGATTGTATGTGGCATTGAACTTTGGGTTTTTTTCAATTTTAACAGATGATCTTTTCTGTGAATATGAACAATATTGACAGTCCTTTGATAAAATTTATGCCACATACATTCACCCCAAGGAAATACATTCCAGGCTTCAAAATCATCAACCAAGGACAATAAGTGATTATGGACGCAATTCTTGTCTTCTTTTCCCATAAACACCAGCTCTGCAGCTACCAGCAGACACACCCTAACAGCATCCTCATCAGAAAGAGATAACCACCTTTTCCCATCCTTTTTTCCTTCATTAACAAGTTCCAAAAGATCAATTGCATGTACATTTGTTATACCATTACTCTTTTTTTCAGGAAATACACGATCAAAAAATGCGCTACACTAGAACAAAAAGTGGATTTGGCTACACCGAATATGTGTGACGATATACATATAGTCACACATGTTTTTTCGGCCGTGTGTGACTAAAGGTCGCGCGACCATAGGTACCCTATGGTCACGTGTTTGACTTTTTTTTAGTCTCTATTGCAAAAGAGTAACCAAAACCGTAACATGTGTGACTAATTAGGTACAAATTTTGTTGGATTAATCCGTATTAGTGACCATAAACACTGTATAGTCACACAAAGCATGTTTGTTTTGGGTATTTAGTCACATACAATTAAGCATAAAGTGGCAAAAAGTGTTAATAAGTGTGACCATATGTTGTTTAAGGTGAAGAAATATGTCTTATGTGTGACTATTGATCATCTAATAGCCACTTGAATTTTATGTTTGTGTGGCCTTTTCTAACATTTAGTCACACAAAGCATGTTTGTTTTGGGTATTTAGTCACATACAATTAATCATAAAGTGGCTAAAAGTGTTAATAAGTGTGACCATATGGTGTTTCAAGTGAAGAAAGGTGTCTTTTGTGTGACTATTGATCATCCAATGGCCACATGAATTTTATGTTTGTGTGGCCTTTTCTAACATTTAGTCACACAAATCATGTTTGTTTTGGGTATTTAGTCACATACAATTAACCATAAAGTGGCTAAAAGTGTTAATAAGTGTGACCATATGGTGTTTTAAGTGAAGAAATGTGTGTTTTGTGTGACTATTGATCATCCAATGGCCACTTGAATTTTATGTTTGTGTGGCCTTTTCTAACATTTAGTCACACAAAGCACGTTTCTTTTGGGTATTTAGTCACATCCAATTAATCATAAAGTGGCCAAAAGTGTTAATAAGTGTGACCATATGGTGTTTTAAGTGAAGAAATGTGTGTTTTGTGTGACTATTGCTCATCCAATGGCCACATGAAATTTATGTTTGTGTGGCCTTTTCTAACATTTAGTCACACAAAGCATGTTTCTTTTGGGTATTTAGTCACATGCAATTAACCATAAAGTGGCTAAAAGTGTTAATAAGTGTGACCATATGGTGTTTTAAGTGAAGAAATGTGTGTTTTGTGTGACTATTGATCATCCAATGGCCACTTGAATTTTATGTTTGTGTGGCCTTTTCTAACATTTAGTCACACAAAGCATGTTTCTTTTGGGTATTTAGTCACATTCAATTAATCATAAAGTGGCCAAAAGTGTTAATAAGTGTGACCATATGGTGTTTCAAGTGAAGAAATGTGTGTTTTGTGTGACTATTGATCATCCAATGGCCACATGAATTTTATGTTTGTGTGGCCTTTTCTAACATTTAGTCACACAAAGCACGTTTCTTTTGGGTATTTAGTCACATCCAATTAATCATAAAGTGGCCAAAAGTGTTAATAAGTGTGACCATATGGTCTTTTAAGTGAAGAAATGTGTGTTTTGTGTGACTATTGCTCATCCAATGGCCACATGAATTTTATGTTTGTGTGGCCTTTTCTAACATTTAGTCACGCAAAGCATGTTTCTTTTGGGTATTTAGTCACATGCAATTAACCATAAAGTGGCTAAAAGTGTTAATAAGTGTGACCATATGGTGTTTTAAGTGAAGAAATGTGTGTTTTGTGTGACTATTGATCATCCAATGGCCACATGAATTTTATGTTTGTGTGGCCTTTTCTAACATTTAGTCACACAAAGCATGTTTCTTTTGGGTATTTAGTCACATACAAATTAAGCATAAAGTGGCCAAAAGTGTTAATAAGTGTGACCATATGGTGTTTTAAGTGAAGAAATGTGTGTTTTGTGTGACTATTGCTCATCCAATGGCCACATTAATTTTATGTTTGTGTGGCGCTTTCTAACATTTAGTCACGCATCGAATTAAGCAAACTGTGACCAAAAAGTGTTAATAATTGTGACTATATGAATCTTTTAGTCACATATAAGAAATCAGTATATATCAAAACAAATTCTAATATATAAAAATATATTCAAAATATATTCAAATACAATAAAATTGGAATGTATATAAAATTGTAATGTCGTACATAATAATATTCTCAATAATTTAACGACTTCTGACTCTTGATCTTCTTAGCTTCCTTTTGCATGGTATGACTAGAGACGTAGCGCTTCGTATTTAATTTAGGTGCAGTTCTGTTCTCACCAATCAGTTTTATGGTACTTGGTGGTGTTACCTGTAGGAAACAAAAGCCGGGGTATCAAACACTGAATTAAATATGAAGAATGATATATGTAGGTTTATAAAACACATGCATCTATGTACCTTTTCATCGAAAACCACTTGATCCTTTGGCCATGCATAAAAACCACCTACTGCATCCTTAACTGTTTTGAGACCGTTACTTCCTACATCCGGTATGCACGCTGCATCCACTAAAGATTTTTCAATAGATACTCTGTAGCAATCCTTTGGGAGTGGTCTGTTATGAAGCATTTGTTTTCCATCAGTTTTGTACACGGTACCCTCCGCAATAATAGTTGATTTCTTTAAGTGCCACAGTCTGCACTTAATTACCTAAAAAGATAATTTGTTGCATGTATATATGTATCAGTAATTAATTTTAATTAAACTAAAGAACATATGAAAATGTTTAAATACATACTTGTGGTAGTACTGTTAATGGAGACTCCTGTTCTTGTGATCCAGAAAGTTGACGTGAAGAATCCTTTCCTTTTGATCTAGTCGATTTCTTAGGTGCGACAGATTTAACAGTTTCCTATATGTATAATACACGGTAAATAAATAATGTATGTAGAATTCAAAAATCCCAGGGGGGGTGATTTATTACTTACACTTATTTGAATTTCCTTTTCCAAAGTTGCAAGTCCATTAGACTTCTTAATGCTCGCAACTTTCTCACGTCCAGCAACACGTGTTCCGGCATCCTCATCAGCACTGCTATTTAAAAGATTAATGTTCACCAGAGACACCTGAAATATAAATTGTTTAAGAAGACTGAAGCAGTATTTAAAAGGGTAAAAAAAAGATGGAATGTTACTTTCTTATGTCTTACTTCCGTTTCTGTCAATGGAGTTGAAGTTGACTGCAACTGCCCCCTTTGTGCAGCCAATTGTTTCATCAAATCCTGTATTACCGCCTCTTTTTCTTGACGTTGGCGCCTCTCATCAGCAAGTTCACTTTGAAGTAACACCACTCTTTCATCAGATGCTTGTCTGATTCGAGGCAGATCAAAATACCTCTTGTAGGTTACTCCACCTCCCACTCCTCTCGCATATCCTCCCTTTTCCTTACCTAATACAACTTTCATGGCATCAGTGCCATGATCAAGCTTCAAGATTCCTTGTTTGATCTTGTCGTCCGTTTCTTTCTGCACACACAATATGGGAAATAGGTTATTTAATTCTACCAGTATTAACTTGTAACTAAAAGTATTAACTAAAACACTACCTGTATTAACTTATAAATAACAGTTTTAAGTAATACAGTAGCAGTATTAACTAAAAGTATTAACTAAAACACTACCTGTATTAACTTATAACTAACAGTTTTAAGTAATACAGTAGCAGTATTAACTTATAACTAAACAAACATAATAATAAAATTTGCAGTCAAACTTACAAATTTTTCTCCCACTGATCTGATATCTTCATCGTGATATTCTCCGTCTTTTTTCACCCTTCCTTTCAACCACAGCGTACCACGCGGTGGTTCTTCATCTGGTTCAATTTCTTTACTCTCGATCTTATACACATCAAATACATACAAATGTAAGATAAACGAATATAAACGAAACTATGATGCTATTAAATGCAAATGTTTACTGTTACCATTTTTTCTATCACACGGGCGTATCCACCTCGTCCCATTGTATGATCATAAACAGACTTGGAACGCGACACTTTAGCTTTTGCTGATCTCACCTTGCAACACAAAATCATACGGCGTTTAGATGTAGTAATGCTGATAGTATACAACTAATACATATGGAAACATATGAAAAGGTGAAAGATATTTGAACTTGAATAAAAATGAATAATTAACACCTTGTATTCCTCGCTGGCTGTGTAGTTTACAAAATTAACCCAATCTTCGGCTTTTATAATTGCACTATACTTTGCCGGGACTTCATTTAGTTTTGAAAGGGTATTTTGGTTGGGCAATATGTAGTTTTGTATCAATTTCATTCTGAAATTCCTTAGAAGTTGACCAAGACGATTCATTATCAGCTTTCTGACCGTCAAGTCAACATCAAAATATCGCTGCAAAGATTAACAAATTGTTGTTAATTAGTTGCACATACTGTAAATGCAGAGATAAACTTTTTAACACCTTGTATCTACGACAGCCAAGCCACTACTAGTTAAAAAAAAGTATATGTGTACCGTGATTTCATCCCACATTTTATCTCTTGCTTCTGAATCAACCTTCCTCCAGGTTAGAATCCTGACACCTATATGCTCACGAACCAAATCACCCAAAAAACTTGAAAACAATGCTCTGTTTTTTCCTGATAACCTATCCAGTGCATCGAAGGTTACACTGACCTTTATTCCGTCTGTTTTTCCATATTCCCTGTGAAACTTAGCTAACCTAGTTATGCCCCTCTTAACAACATTCGCATTTGAATGGTTGTTTCCAGCATCCTCACCCTCATCTGAATACGTCTCTGATTCATATTCTAAAGTGTTTTCAATTTCACGATCAGAATAAACCAAATCATCCGGATAAGTGATTTGCGTTGACATGATTCGTCAGAAGTAATGTGTTAAAGAAAATTAGTAAACTTAATTGGTAAATAATGGTGTAAAAATTGAAGTTCTGGTTGTTTTGCTTGAAGGCTGATTTATTGGAGTAAAAATAGGGCTAATGATGGGGCAGTTTTTCAATTAAGGAAACCATAATTTCCAAAGTAATTTTAAAAATTTTGGCTAAAATTTGGCTCCAAATTTGATAATTTTAAAATGTGGCTCCAAATCAAACAATTTTTTAAACCAAAAACACCCCTGACAGAAATGGTGCTTACCCACAGTCCCAAACACTCATATTACTTCAAACCAGCTGTGTCAAAAACACATATAACTGCAGATACACTAAAATCACCACATGGCGCATACAAATGAACAATCAAAAGCTAAAAATGGACTTAAAGCAACTAATTAAGCAACTATAACTAATAAGCAGTTCCAGATAAACAATTAAGCACAAAAATAGGCAAATCAAACCAAGAACTGCTGATACATCAAACAGCCCTAAGACCTTACTTTAAGGCTATAAATAAGCTATTTATAAGCAATTAGATAAGCTCTAACATCCTCAAGTAGTCAAAAAAAATCAAGAAAACATGTAAATGCAATTAACTTAAAGCAGAAACAACAACAAAAACACCCAATATAGTGGTTCAATCAAAAATAATTGTCATGAACAAACGCCTCCAGTTCTAAACTTCATAATCAGTCATAAAAAAATTGACAACAATCTAAAAATTGAACATCCTAATCCTACAATAATACATTATACTAGTGCGAATATGAACTTTAACACCACAACCAATTCCTAAATTCAAAACAACATGAAAAAAAAGATGAAACAAACTAGCAAACACATTACATATTTTAACAAACATAATATTAGCATTCGTATGGATAAACCATCAAAAGATCCATACATATTCCATTGTTAATATATCTACATACCATCCCTTTAAACCAAGACATTAGACATTAGACATTAGACATAAACAGATGACACTAGAGCAAAGAAAACATCCCATTCCATAGCGAGAAACCCTTCAACCATTCATCGCCTGAATTTGTTCTTCCTTGGTATCGATTTCCTCCTAAGATTGAGTAATGAGATCATTCAACCCCTGCAGCTTAGACCTCGCAGCCTCCCTGTCATCCCTAAGATCCACCAATCTCTAAGGACCTAATGTTTAAAAACGGCAAACTAAGTCCTCCTTCTTTTAAACTATGACTATAAATTAGGGGTGTTGATCCGTTCGGTTATCGGGTTTTGTTTCGTTAAATCTGTTATATTTTTATTTTTGTCAATACGAAAACCGAAACGAACCGAACTATAATTAAACCAAAGCGAACCGAAAACCGATTATGAATTAAGTTCGCTTCTTGGGTTGACCCGAAATTAAGCTTGATTATTGGGTTGACACATATGGTTTTAAACCGAAAATGGATAAAAACATATTAAAGGGGACAAAGACGTATGAAAACGTATTAAAACAGACAAAAACGTGTATAAACGTAAGAAAACGGACCATAACGTATTAAAACAGAAGAAAACGTGTTTAGAACTTACGAATCTGTGTAAAAGTGTAAGAAAACCTTTGAAAACGGTTGAAAAATTCTTAAAAACATACGAAAATGGGTAAAAACGAATGAAAACGGGGTAAATGGGACGAAAACGTGCAAAACAGATGCAATCGGCCGAATGTGTGTAAAAAGTTATACAAACGGACTAAAAGATGAAAAAACTAGCTAAAACGTGCAAACACGGACGAAAACCTGTAAACACAAACGGGAACGTATAAAAACCGATTAAAAGGGACAAAGACGTAAGAAAACGGACCAAAACGTATTAAAACAGACGAAAACTTGTATAAACGTACGAATCTGTGTAAAAGTGTAAGAAAACCTTTGAAAACGGTTGAAAAATTCTTATAAACATACGAAAATGGGTAAAAACGGATGAGAACGGGGTAAATCGGACGAAAAACGGACGAAAACATATGTAAAACATATGAAAATGTATGAAACGTTTGAAAATGTACGTTAGTATGTAAAAAAGACTAAAACTTATTCAAACGGACGGAAACATGAAAAAACTAGCGACAACATGTAAACACGGACGAAAAACTGTAAACAAAACCGGAAACGTATAAAAACAGATTAAAGGGGACAAAGACGTACGAAAACGTATTAAAACAGACAAAAACGTGTATAAACGTAAGAAAACGGACCATAACGTATTAAAACAGAAGAAAACGTGTTTAGAACTTACGAATCTGTGTAAAAGTGTAAGAAAACCTTTGAAAACGGTTGAAAAATTCTTAAAAACATACGAAAATGGGTAAAAACGAATGAAAACGGGGTAAATGGGACGAAAACGTGCAAAACAGATGCAATCGGCCGAATGTGTGTAAAAAGTTATACAAACGGACTAAAAGATGAAAAAACCAGCTAAAACGTGCAAACACGGACGAAAACCTGTAAACAAAAACGGGAACGTATAAAAACCGATTAAAAGGGACAAAGACGTAAGAAAACGGACCAAAATGTATTAAAACAGACGAAAACTTGTATAAACGTACGAATCTGTGTAAAAGTGTAAGAAAACCTTTGAAAACGGTTGAAAAATTCTTATAAACATACGAAAATGGGTAAAAACTGATGAGAACGGGGTAAATCGGACGAAAACGTACATATGTAAAACATATGAAAATGTATGAAACGTTTGAAAATGTACGTTAGTATGTAAAACAGACTAAAACTTATTCAAACGGACGGAAACATGAAAAAAATAGCGAAAACGTGTAAACACGGACGAAAAACTGTAAACAAAACCGGAAACGTATAAAAACAGATTAAAGGGGACAAAGACGTACGAAAACGTATTAAAACAGACAAAAACGTGTATAAACGTATGAATGTGTGTATAAACGTGTATACACGGGCGAAAAAAGTTTTCAAAAAAGTAAACAACCCCTAACTCATATAGTATGGCTAAACATATGTGTGAGCATCCTATTGTGTAAGCAATTTACGTAATATTGTATGCAAGTAGTTACATGTAAGGTATTGCAATTGATGTTATCATGTGTCAGCATCCTATTGTGTCAGCAATTCTTGTTGCGTAATGTTGTTGTAACCTTGTCGGGTAATGTTTACGTGGGTTTTGTTATGCAAATTTGCATGGTTCGCAAATTAATAACCACCGAATTCATTGTTTGCCAAAGTTGTAGTGATGACTAACTTTGATTTTTGTCAATGTGCTACATTGTAAAGATGACTAACTTTGATTTTGGTCGATGTATTGCAGTTGACATAAATTTTAAGAATTTGAGCAAATCCGATAACCGCTAAAAACCGATAACCGAAGAAACTGAAATCGAGAAAACCCGAAACCGAAAAACCCGCTTATCACGGTTCATAATGCATTTTTACTTATCTAATTTGATCATTTACTAACGTCCATGGATTACATATCATTAATGTGATCGTAATCTATAAACGTCAAATAAGTAGTATTACTTATTTTGTTAGATATGGTAATTTGAATGTTGCTATTGCGACACAACAACATTACTATTATTCTAATATCTTTAGTGTTATTTAATTTTACTAAAATGACATATTACGTTATAATTTATGTTATTGTTCGCCCGATTCGATTCGATTAATTTTTTTGAATGGTTAACCGTGACCCGAACCGCGGGTAACCGCTCATTTCGGATACCCGCATGTCCGGTTACCCGCCTAGTACGGTTCGGTTTTGGATAGTAGAATGAACTACCCGCCCCGTGATCGATAGTTAAAATCTCTAAACGAATCGAGCCGAACCCCCCGTGAACACCCCTACTATATAGGGGCTGGTTTAGATCCAATGAAAAAATGAAGGGTTTAAATTGCAATATTAGATATCTTCCTAAATACTCCTCCTGCATATCACTTTTTTCTTTTCTTTTTTCTTGAACTATTGCATATCACATTTATGCATGGAAGAATATGAAGGGGCTACAGTAACACCCAAAATAATTTTTCCGATGCCTCTTAAGTGTTTTTTTGTGATTATTTGTGCAAATTGTGAGGTACATTGTAATTATGTATACTTACCTAACCATAAAATCAACACACTAAGTATCAATCATTTTACTCTTAAAACACAACTATCAATAATTTTACCCTAAACACACAAAATGTCTTCCACACCTAATATCGATGAAATGAAAGCCGCCACTGAATCCGGCAAGCTCAGCGATGCTTTCAGGTTGTTGATATTGCAAGACATAGCAGAGGAGAAAAAGTTGATCGAGCGGATGGGAGAAGAGAGCAGCATTCTGAGGGAAACTGTTGCCAAAAAAGAACAGACAATCGATGAGGCTGGTAGTTTGTTTACTCGTTTCAATGCTGTTGCAGCAACTGGTGAGTATGCCCTTCGTGAGATACAGTTGAAGGATCGAAGGAAGATTGATTTGCTGGCTCAGCTTTTGGTGCTATGTCGTCGGAGTCTGTCGGAGAAGGAGGAGTTCTTGGAAGATTTGGATGAAGCTGATGAGTCTGAAGATGGAGCATAGGAAGCTTTGGAAGTTTTTTTTGTGTTTTGATGATGTATAGTTGATGGTTGTATGGATGCTTGCTATTAAATGCTACTTTGTTTATATAAGTAATTATATGTAAATGATCAATGATCAATGATCAGTACAATGGTTAATTTTAGGTTTTAATGCTTTATTAACTTGAAGAAATAAGTTAGTTTTATTTATTTATTTACTTTTATTAGAAAATGGTCAAGTAGTGTGTGTTTGACTTTCAGTATTTCACACATTTATCTCTCTTACACTCGGTCAAAACACACAGTTAGATTATAATTAATAGCAGATTTAGGGTTTTCAATCAAACGCAAAATCAATGAAAATAAATGTTAGTCAATGAAATACTCTTGAGGGCTATTATAAAGGGCTTGATTCTCTTCCTATTGAGCCTAATATCTCAGGTATAAATGTTATAATTTAATGCTAGTTTGTTAGTTTAGGATGTTTATTGATTTATAGATGATATTGTGTTATGTTAGTTTAGGATGTTAGTCAGGGTATTAGTCATTTGCATAGGAAAAGTAGTTGTTTGATGATTTATGGATCATTAGTTGAGGTAATAACGATTACGTGTTATACATGCAGTATGGGTACGTGAAGAATGAGACACGAAGAATGAGATTAGTAGACGCGAAGAATGAGATTTGCGGGTAGGTGTCCCCTTTTGCCTCCTTGCGTGTTTTGTTTTGCCGTAGTCTTAGGCCCCGTGCGTGGTTTGCGTTGCTCTGTTGTTGCTCCCTTAGGTTGGCTTGCTTTTGGTGTGCCTGGGCTTTTTGGTTTTATGTCTGTTGCGCTTTGCTATTGGCGTATTTACGGCCTGCTTGTGCGTGTTTCTTTTTCCTGTATGCCCTGTTTGCTTGTTTGCTTGCTTTCTTTTTACTACGCTATTGCCTTTTGGTTTCGTCGTATTCTTTCTCTATCCTTTCGCACTACGCTATTGCCTTTTGTTTGTTGTTGTTGTTGTTGTGATCGCATAATAGTCAATAAGGTATGCAGTTTAGTAAATATAAAAAGCATAGTTAAATGTTAATGTATGGGGACTCAGAAGGGTTAACTATGCTTCTTTTTTAGGAAAACACTTTTTTTATGATCTTAAATACACAATCAAACCCTTTCTGAGTTCCCATACTGTTCCTTTTGTTTTTTCAACAATCTAGCGATTTGCCTGGTGCAGGCAATTGCACAAAGGGAGTTGAAACGACAAAAGGACCAGTAGGGGATCTCAGAAAGGGTTTGATTGTGTTTCTTTTTTATGAGGTGTGTTGATTGCGATAATGATATAGTGTGTATTGTTCATGGCAGGCCACACTCCTTCATTATCCCATTCAACACATACACTTTCGTAGAATCGATAATTATTTACACTTGGTACTTTGAGCTTCCCCTCGAAAACCCATTCCTATGTCACTGTCATAGCAACAGGTTTGGTGCAAATCTTTGCAGCCATTTCGTAGACATGGCAATGAGATTTCAAGTGGACGTTCAAAGTACTAAGCTGTCTCCACTTGCTTGCTTATAACATATTGACATTTAACTTTTTTGACCATTTCCTTTGCATGTATAAACTCTATTTTGTTCATAAGTGTCTTACTTTGATAGAGGCTGTGATGATATATCTTAATAAATCAATCAGATGATGTGATAGAGGTATGTTCAACTTCCTTTTGAATCCGCAACTATATCATATTGTTCCTTAATTTTTTTAACAATCTAGCAAAACTATAATTATGATTTCAAAAAACATAATTAACCCTTCTCAGTTTCCATACAGTTCCTTTTGTTTTTTCAACAATCTAGCAAATCGCCTGGTGCAGGCCTTTGCTCAAAGGGAGTTGGTTTATTTTGGGCCACATGTGTTTATTTGTGATATGCAAAAGGCTGTGATGACGATTATCTTATTTGATATGCAAATGATGTGATTTACCGTATGTTGGCATGGCAATTTTATTACATTATTTTGCAGCCATGGCGGTTATATCCTGATGTTCCGGTGTTTATCCAACCTTTTCACAGATCTGAGCCTTGCTAATGCATATCACACTGCACACTCAGTTTGGAAGTTTATATGAGTCTGATATACTTGTTATAGACTTTTGCTAGATTGTTAAAAAAAGTTAAGGATCAATATGATATAGTTGCGGATTCAAAGGGAAGTTGAACGTACCAAGGTGGCCACGTTACTTTGTAGATGAGTAGGGAATTTCAGCATAGTTACCCATTCTAAATTCCCAAACAGTGCCTTTTGTTTTTTCAACAATCTAGCAAATCGCCTGGTGCAGGCCTTTGCTCAAAGGGAGTTGAAACGACAAAAGGTACTGTAGGGGGATTCAGAAGGGTTCACTAAGTTGAAATTCCATACACATCTACAAAGTAACGCGGCCACATTGGTATGTTCAACTTCCGTTTGAATCCGCAACTATATCATATTGTTCCTTAACTTTTTTTTAACAATCTAGCAAAACTATAATTATGAGGTGTCAGTGTGTATGAGGCTGTGATGACAAGTATCTTATTAAATCATGCAAATGATGTGATACTGATGTTTTTGAAACTATTGATTTATACAGATCTGAGCCTCACTATTATGTGCAAAAAATGAGTCAATTTTTTTTTGATTGTATGGTAGATGGGTTGCCTGTATACAAGATCTTATTCCCTAGTTTCAACATTAAAATTTTAACCATTGCACTTAAAAGTCTTTTCATCGCTGGATAGGCTTTTTGTCTTTTCATCTCTGTAAAATTAACTTTTTGTAGAATCGATAATTATTTATTCGGCACACCTTTCGTACTTTGAGCTTCCCCTCGAAAACCCATTCCTATGTCACTGTCATAGCAATAGGTTTGGTGCAAATCTTTGCAGCCATTTCATAGACATGGCAATGGGATTTCGAGTGGACGCTCAAAGTACTATCATACACCCGTCCCAATGAATCATGATTGGCTCGAAGATGTTAAGCATTTGTGTATATAGTCGTAGTAGAATGGGCTGGAATTTGACATCGAATAAGAATGGGCTGGAAGAAGTTAATACTGGCAGTGCTAAGTTAATACTGTCAGTGCTAAGTTAATACTGGTAGTGCTAAGTTATTGAATAGTATGTTTCTTATTTAAAAAGTACCTACAATTATATACTTTATTACAACGTATAACTTTTTTTGTTACTTGGATTCCACAGGTTTTTTATCATCACAGTGAACGTGACATTCAAGGACGGGAAACATCGTACAAAAACATTGCAAATGTTGATGCACTGGCAGTGATTCAATAGCTACATTGTATATTCGATTAACCAATATTGTATTCGACATATGTATTTATTTGCGAGAAGTTACGATATCGTGTATGTTAATGTAATATTATTTATTTGTATGTTAAGGTACTTAATTTTTAAGGTGATTCTACCAAATATTTTGTATGTATTTAATCAAGGGTTTAGGTCATAAAATAGTTGCGTACTTTTTCAAATGTACCGTTTTGGTACGTAATTGTTGTGTAAAATTTACATATTTGCATATATACCCAAAACATGCTTAAGTTGCATTGTACATCATGCATTAAAAAATTGTATTATGGAGAAATATGAAACTTTTTGAGTTTTAGTGGGTATATATGCAATGCTCCCATAATACAAGCTAAAAAAATAAAACAAAAAATCCTTCCCTTAATTAATTGTAATCATTGCATTTTTGAGAACCGTGACATATTACGGCTACACTTAATCACATAGTCTTAGCAAAATATTCAAGTCTATCTTCTTCAACACAACAACCGCATCATCAGGTAATGTTACACATTGTTTTTTTTTTTTTTTTTCTTTTGTTTTTTTAACCATGAACTGCAAATGTAAAGTGATTGATATGCATGTTTCTGATATGTTGATGGATACAAATGCATGTTTGGTAATTTTTCAGCAATGTTTAACATATCCTAAAGAATATAGTATCCTTTGATCATAAAGTAACAGCCGTTTTATTAGAACTATATGCGATTTGATTCTTTAGAATATTGTGTGACATGTAAATATAGGATGATTTGAATAAAAAAAATCATGGATATATGTGGATTGTGGAAAAACGTAGCAGCTATTTGTTAAATAGCTAATTAGACAACTTGTAAACATATGTTTAATCTAGGTTAGTATAGCTTTTATATGATTTGGTAAAGCACTACACCTTATGTAATTAATTATCTGAGCTTAGGTTTAAACATTGGATGAAGCAATGGCGTATGGTATGTTGGGTAGATTATGGATTTCTTACTAGATTTTAACAAACGTATTGGGTAAGATGAATAAACGTAAAAAAATACAGATTTTTACTCTAAAAGGACTATATGATTATTGGTTTTTGAAACATAGTTAAATATGTAGTAGTACATCTTCAATCATATTTTGTTTGACACCTTAATGATAAAGATGTATTGATCATCTAAGACTTGTATTAGTTGAATGTTATGCATATGATATAACCTTATTGACCATTAAGACGATTGTGGTTTTAAAATAGAATGAGCATCCAATTGTTGGTGGAGGCAAACCGCACAAACATTAGGACATTGCAGGTAAGTTGTACTTAAAATGCTTACTTAAGGTTATAAATTTATCGATGTAACCATCAAATTGATATACGTGCTTACTTTTTAAATTTAAGATGCTTCCTGCTTTGTTTACTGAAACACTGTACCCCAAGAAGCGCTGGATATACCTAATCCACAATAGGGGAACCAAACATAAGGTTTACTGGAAATTGGTTCGTGGTCGCATTACTTTGCAAGGGTCCGAGTGGCAAGCTTTTATTGATCAAAGCCAATACATCAATGTGGCCACATTCCATTTCATTCGTCAGGAAGAAGACTGTTATTATGTAACAGGGTACAACGATGCAGGCCACGAATGCCCTGGATACGATCTGCCTCTTCTAGGTTACAGACAACGTAGGTGCCTGGTTACGTTGGATGAATATCCTGCACAACCTCTGGTAAGAAAAAAATGTTAATCAATACATTGTATAAGTTTGTTGAAAATGGGGATTATTTTAACTGTTTGACCCGCTAATGTTTTCTTTAAACTAAACTATTACGTAGGTCATTCCTTGCAATTTCCGGGACCATAATGACAATAACCAATTTGACGTTCTTGTTGCTGGCGTGCCCGTAGCAGCTATCACTCACCGTCAAATTGAAATACTGGAGGAAAACAGACACGTGCATGAGTTTGGTGGGCACGGATGGAATGTATTGGTTCACGATGAAAACCTGTTTGCTGGCACAAGAGTTGTTTTCACAAATCTCCTAAACAATACTGTTTCCCTGATGCCATTTGCTGAAAATGGACTGATGATGCGTTCTGAACTTGTGCAACGTATGGAGCTGAATCGTACAAGACCGTTCATGAGAAACCCCGTAGATGAAGGTATGTTAATCAAAGTGTAGACATAATCTATGACTTTATTTTAAAAATAAACCTTTCCATATAATAGCTTTTAAATTATTAATTACCGTTTTTATTAAATTCCAATTGCAGATGAGCGTATGAAACACATATGTGCATGGAACGAATGTTCAGAGCATGAAAGTGAAAGGGATTGTTTTTACGCGCCCATCCTTGCATATGTCACGGACAGGAGTCGTTTGGTAAGTAATGATACAAATCGGACCATTTCAGTCATTATAATCTGCTTTCGCAAAAACTAATATATACTTCAACACATGGACATACTTTTGATTAGCATACTACATTGTTCTTTTTAATGCAGAACATACCACATAAGTTTACGAAGCGAAATCACATGTGGAAGTACCATAACGCATTGCTGAGATACCGGGAAGACATGGAGTTTTATGTGAACGTGAATCTGCAACACCACAGCGATAGGCCTAGAAGCAAGAACCACGTTACCATAAACGCCATATGGAGAGAGATTGTTGAGGAGTGTCAGTGGGAACGAAACAAAATGGTCAGATTCAATCTTGTTGACTTTGTCATCGACGACCAAGCTTCGGTGTCTTCCCGTAATCCAGTTATAATTCCAGTATTTAGCATGTGCTAAAACGTAATTCCAGGCGTTATCAGTTGTTATTGGTAGACACGTTTATAAACAGATTTTAGGATTGTGTAGGATTTGGTTGGCTTCATTTAGGGTGTGTGTTCCCAAGTAGTTGAAGCCATTCATGAGATGGAATGTAAACTACTTGGTATAGCCCCTATCTGGAAGTGTATGGTTCATACTGGTGCATTAAAAGGTGTTCTTTGTGATGGTTTTGTGTTGGTTGTCATCTGTCCATGGTTGTATGATATGGGCAGTTTGTTTTTATTATCAGACTTATAAGAACAGATATATCAGATATTGAATAGAGTTGCCTAGTATGCAACTTGATATGGAACTTGTCCATATCAGTGTGTGTTGATTTTTTCATTTTACAAAGTTTCCTTGATTAATACAAGTTCATCTTTGCACCCAAAAAAAATATATATATTTTGTGTTGTGGTCTACTTATAAACAGAAAACTTTAGTGGTTAAAGCTGCCAGTACAAAGTTAAGTCTGGTAGGTTAGTTTTAGTGGTTAAGGCTGCCAGTACAAGGTTAAGTCTGGCAGAAATAAGATAAGTCTGTTTAGTATTCGTAGTTAGTTCTGTTTATGAAAAACATAATAGTTTTTTGTGTGACTATTGATAATCCAATGGCCACATCAAATTTCTTTTTGTGTGGCCATTTCTAACATTTAGTCACACAAAGCATGTTTCTTTTGGTTATTTAGTCACATACAATTAAGCATAAAGTGGCTAAAAGTGTTAATAAGTGTGACCATATGGTGTTTAAGGTGAAGAAATATGTCTTTTGTGTGACTATTGATCATCCAATGGCCACTTGGATTTTATGTTTGTGTGGCCTTTTGTAACATTTAGTCACACAAAGCCTGTTTGTTTTGGGTATTTAGTCACATACAATTAATCATAAAGTGGCTAAAAGTGTTAATAAGTGTGACCATATGGTGTTTCAAGTGAAGAAAGGTGTCTTTTGTGTGACTATTGATCATCCAATGGCCACATGAATTTTATGTTTGTGTGGCCTTTTCTAACATTTAGTCACACAAAGCATGTTTGTTTTGGGTATTTAGTCACATACAATTAACCATAAAGTGGCTAAACGTGTTAATAAGTGTGACCATATGGTGTTTCAAGTGAGGAAACGTGTATTTTGAGTGACTATTCATCATCCAATGGCCACATATTAAGTTACGTGACCATATGTACTGGATTTTGGCTACACTTGAATAATATGTGTAACAAAACGTTTAGTGTGACCATATATGGCATTTGGTCACGGTGTTAGTAGCAAATGTGACTTTATAGATTAGCTTTCGGCAAGCTAACACAAACTAAACTTTAAACACACATATTAACTTACGTGAACATATGTACTGGATTTTGGCTACACTTAACGAATGTGTGACAAAACATTTAGTGTGACCATATATGGCTTTTGGTCACAGTGTTCAAGTGTGTGACATATATTTGTCACTGTTTATATGTATATCGTGACTAATGCTTCAACCTTACTTTTCATTTGTCACTTGTTCCAATTTCAGATGTGGCTAAAGAGTTGGCAAAACATATCAGTCACCCTTAAATAATGTGTGACAAAACTTGACTCTATGATTTAGACACACAAAAAATTACTTCATGTGACTAACGCATCAAGGTTACTTGTATTTGTCACGCGTTCCAAATTCATATGTGGCTAAATGATCTGAAACAAAATCACCAGATACCTTTAGCCACACAACGTTTAATTGTGTGGCGATACAGTTCTAATGGTCACACAATTAAAATTTTCATGTGTGACTAATTAGTACATGTTGTCAATTTTCGTACCTTCAGCCACACAAATATGCGAATGTGTGGCTGTTCCATTTCGACCATGCGTGACCAAATCCCGTTTTTGTACTAGTGCTAGATAGTTTAATAGGTTTTGAAACTTTGCCAAATCGAAACCCTGTTATCAGACAAAATTCTTTCCGGCCAAACCTTAACGAATGATCCCCAATTTGGAATTTTAGTGGAGGGGAATCAGAGATGTTAGAAACATATACCTGGTGTTGCAAAACATAATGCATCAGAAGGCAGTCATTCTCGCACGACTTTATATCCAATCATGGACCAAATACTATTTGCCTGAACAACCTTTCGCGGTTTTCATTCTTTGACAAACAGAGTTTAATATCTGGCATCAACTTCAATGTAGAACGAACTGTGATTTTACAATTGTACAACTTTAATTTTGTCATATGGAATTATAGATTAAAATTAATTAGGGTTTACAGGGTTTTGTGAATAAGATGTGGTTTGTGAGTGTGTGCGCGTGATGTAGAAGAAGACGTTTAATTGTAGAAGCTGCTAGAAATTGTACAAGAAGATGTTTGATTGTGTGTGTACGCGCGTGATGTTGTGTGTGTTATTATTAGTTTTATATTACAACCAGTGTAAAATGACCATATTATCCTCGTGTATAAATACAAGTTGCCCAATATTATATAGTTGCCCGAAAATACAATTTGGTTACCCAAAAAACAATACCTTACAATACATGACATATACTCTCAAAATACGTACTTCGGTCATACCTTTGTCAGACACATGGCACCCCATGATTGGATACCAGGAAATCGCTGGGCAACTGGTCCATTTTCATTCTGCAAAAGTGCAATGTCCGGAAAGTGATAAGCCTCAGGGCGCGCGGTCTATTTGACTAATTTTCCCTGTTTTTAATTAACTTGTGTAATGATGGATCAAACTAGTTATTGGCCGAAATAGTTTGTTCTTACTGATTCTTGGCCAGAATAGGCTGTTCTTTGCTAGATCTAACTGGTTCTTAGCTGAAATAGCTGGTTCCTATTTGGATCTAACTGGTTATTGGTCGGAATAGCTGGTTCTTAATTGGTTCTAACTGGTTCTTAGACGAAATATCTGGTTCTTAACTGGTTCCCGCTAGTTCTTGGCCGAAATAGCTATTTCTTAACTGGTTATAATTGGTCCCAAATGGTTCTTGGCAAGAATAGGCAGGTGTTAGCTCGATCTAACTAGTTCTAGGCAGGAATAACTGGTTCCTATTTGGATCTACCTGGTTCTTGGCCAAAATAGCATGTTCTTAACTAGTTCTTACTGGTTATTGGCTGGAACAACTAGTTCTTATCTGGTTTGCACTGGTTCTTGGCCGAAATAGGCAGTTCTTAGCTGGATCTAACTGGTTCTTGGCCGGAATAGCTGGTTCCTATTTGGATCTAACTATTTATTGGCCGGAATAGCTAGTTCTTAACTGGCTCTAACTGGTTCTTACTGGTTCTTAGCCAGAATATCCGGGTCTTAACTAGTTCTAACTGGTTCCTACTGGTTCAGGCTGTTCTAGTCGTTTTGACAGGTATTTCGCTAAAAACGGAGTTACGGTTCAAAAGTTATGGCCGTTTGAAGTGTTGACGTAAAAAGTCAACTTTGGTCAAGCAGCAAGTGGTCAAACCGTAAAGGTCAAAACTCATTTTTTTGATCAAATCGCATTGGTCAAATTGCAGGATTGTTAAACCGCTGGAATACAAACCGCTTAAATCAAACCGCTTTTTATCAAACCGCTTCTTATCAAACCGCTTAACTCAAACCGCTTATTATCAAACCGGTTAGATCAAACCGCTAAAGACAAACCGCTTGAGTCAAACTGCTTAAGTCAAACCGCTTATGTCAAACCTCTAGAGACAAACCGCTTGATTCAAACTGCTTAAGTCAAACCGCTTAAGTCAACCCGCTTATGTCAAACCGCTTACGTCAAACCGCTTCCGATACAACGAATCTAAACAAACCGCATCCAAGAACTTGACGAATCGCTTCCTTGATTAGATCAAATCACACCCAAATGACATCAAACCGCATACAAGAAGATAGTACGAGACTAAAACCGCTTCCTTGAAAGTCTTCAAAAACTAAACTTTTCTAATCCAAAACACTATAACCAAGAAGAATTAAGCCTTTCAAACCAAAACCTAAGCACTTATGATGATTCTAAAAACAAAAGTACTATCAAAATTCAAACTTTAACACTTTTAGGGTATAGAATTCGAACCAACAAAACACACAAATAACCAATCTTTATGATCTAACCATGGCTCTTGATACCAAATGTTGCATATTGGTTATTGTAACACACAAACAATCAATAATATGGTTCGAATCTTAGCAAGAAACTTAGAGAGATAAAGTGGGAGACAAGATCCTTTCTAGAGAGAGAAAAACAAAGAGAAGGTTAGATTAAGAAATGAAAGGTCCAACCCTCTACCTTGGGATGTAGAGGGTATTTATAGTTTTACATAATACGCCCTCTGTCGGGCTATAGATCAGGCATACAGTGGGTAAAGACCCGTCTGTCATCCACGGTGTTACTTTAACTAAATAACTAACTAATAGATAATGTAATGTCTATGAGCTAACATATGCTATACAATAGTTGTTGTGACCGACGTTTCACTATGGATTTTCTAAATCCTAACAGGAATAGGCGGTTCTTAGCTGGATCTAACTGGTTCTTGGTTGGGATACCTGCTTTATATCTGGATCTAACTCGTTCTTGGCCAGAGTAGCCGGTTCTTAACTGGTTCTTGGTCCGAATAGCCGGTTCTTAGCTGGATCTAACTTGTTCTTGACCGGAATAGATATTTCTTAGCTAGATCTACTTGGCCTGAATAGCCCTTTCTTAGCCAGATCTAACTAGTTCTTGGCACGAATAGCTTGTTCATAGCCAGTTGACATTTAAACCAAATTTTGAATCTCGCGTAAAAATTAAACATTTTGACACTCCTAAAAATTTAAGTTTACTCGAATTTTCCCGCCAAAATACCCTTTTTTTTAATTAACTTGTGTAATGATGGATCAAACTAGTTATTTGCCGAAATAGTTTGTTCTTACTGATTCTTGGCCAGAATAGGCTGTTCTTTGCTGGATCTAACTGGTTCTTAGTTGAAATAGTTGGTTCTTATTTGGATCTAACTGGTTATTGGCCGGAATAGCTAGTTCTTAATTGGTTCTAACTGGTTCTTAGCCGAAATATTTGGTTCTTAACTGGTTCCCACTGGTTCTTGGCTGGAATAGCTATTTCTTAACTGGTTCTAAGTGGTCCCAACTGGTTCTTGGCCAGAATAGGCAGGTGTTAGCTGTATCTAACTGGTTGTAGGCCGAAATAACTGGTTCCTATCTGGATCTAACTAGTTCTTGGCCAAAATAGCATGTTTTTAACTAGTTCTTACTGGTTATTGGCCGGAATAGCTAGTTCTTATCTGGTTCTAAATGGTTTGTACTGGTTCCTGGCCAGAATAGGCAGTTCTTAGCTGGATCTAACTGGTTCTTGGCCGGAATAGCTGGTTCCTATTTGGATCTAACTATTTATTGGCCGGAATAGCTAGTTCTTAACTGGCTCTAACTGGTTCTTGGCCGGCATATCTAGTTCTTAACTAGCTCTAACAGGTTCCTACTGTTTCAGGCTGTTCCAGTCTTTTTTACAGGTATTTCGTTAAAAACGAAGTTACGGTTCAAAAGTTATGGTCGTTTGAAGTGTTGACATAAAAAGTCAACTTTGGTCAAGCAACAAGTGGTCAAACCGTAAAGGTCAAAACTCAGTTTTTTTTATCAAATCGCTGTGGTCAAATCGCATTCGTCAAATTGTAGGATTGTTAAACCACTGGAATACAAACCGCTTAAATCAAACCGCTTTTTATCAAACCACTTCTTATCAAACCTCTTAACTTGAACCGCTTCTTATCAAACCGCTTAGATCAAACCTCTGAAGACAAACCTCTTGAGTCAAACCGCTTATGTCAAACCTCTGAAGACAAACCGCTTGATTCAAACCGCTTAAGTCAAACCGCTTAAGTCAAACCGCTTATGTCAAACCGCTTACGTCAAACCGCTTAAGTCAAACCGCTTCCGATACAACGAATCTAAGCAAACCGCATCCAAGAACTTGACAAATCGCTTTCGTGATTAGATCAAATCACACCCAAATGACATTAACCCGCATACAAGAAAATAGTACGAGACTCAAACCGCTTCCTTGAAAGTCTTCAAAAACTAAAATTTTCCAATCCAAAACACTATAACCAAGACGAATTAAGCCTTCCAAACCAAAACCTAAGCACTTATGATGATTCTAAAAACAACAGTACTATCAAAATTCAAACTTTAACACTTTTAGGGTATAGAATTCGAACCAACAAAACATACAAATAACGAATCTATATAATCTAGCCATGGCTCTTGATACAAATTGTTGGATATTGGTTATTGTAACACACAAACATTCAATTATATGGTTCGAATCTTAGCAAGAAACTTAGAGAGCGAAAGTGGGAGATGGGATCCTTTCTAGAGAGAGAAAAACAAAGAGAATGTTAGATTAAAAAATGAAAGGTCCAACCCTCTACCTTGGGAGGTAGAGGGTATTTATAGTTGTACATAATAAGCCCTTTTGTCGGGCTGTGGATCAGGCATACAGTGGGTAACGACCCATCCGTCCTCCACGGTGTTACTCTAACTAATTAACTAACTAATAGATAATGTAATGTCTACGAGCTAACATATGCTAGACAATAGTTGGGGTGACTGACGCTTCACTATGGATTTTCTAAATCCTAACAGGAATAGGCGGTTCTTAGCTGGATCTAACTGGTTCTTGGCTGGGATACCTGGTTTATATCTGGATCTAACTCGTTCTTGGCCAGAATAGCCGGTTCTTAACTGGTTCTTTGTCCGAATAGCCAGTTCTTAGCCGGATCTAACTTGTTCTTGACCGAAATAGATATTTCTTTGTTGGATCTACATGGCCTGAAGAGCCCTTTCTTAGCCAGATCTAACTGGTTCTTGGCACGAATAGCTGGTTCATAGCCGGTTCACATTTAAACCAAATTTTGAATCTCGCGTAAAAATTAAACATTTTGTCTCTCCTAAAAATTTAGGTTTACTTGAATTTTCTCGCCAAAATACCGTTTTTTTAATTAACTTGTGTAATGATGGATCAAACTAGTTATTTGCCGAAATAGTTTGTTCTTACTGATTCTTGGCCATAATAGGCTGTTCTTTGCTGGATCTAACTGGTTCTTAGCTGAAATAGCTGGTTCCTATTTGGATCTAACTGGTTATTGGCCGGAATAGCTGGTTCTTAATTGGTTCTAACTGGTTCTTAGCCGAAATATATTGTTCTTAACTGGTTCCCACGGGTTCTTGGCTGGAATAGCTATTTCTTAACTGGTTCTAATTGGTCCCAACTGGTTCTTGGCCAGAATAGGCAGGTGTTAGCTGGATCTAACTGGTTCTAGTCCGGAATAACTGGTTCCTATCTGGATCTAACTGGTTCTTGGCCAAAATAGCATGTTCTTAACTAGTTCTTACTGGTTATTGGCCGGAATAGCTAGTTCTTATCTGGTTCTAACTGGTTTGTACTGGTTCTTGGCTGGAATAGGAAGTTCTTAGCTTGACCTATTTGGATCTGACTATTTATTGGCCGGAATAGCTAGTTTTTAACTGGCTATAACTGGTTCTTACTGGTTCTTGGCCGGAAATCCCGTTCCTAACTAGTTTAGGCTGTTCCGGTCGTTCTAACAGGTATTTCGCTAAAAACGGAGTTACGGTTCAAAAGTTATGGCCGTTTGAAGTGTTGACGTAAAAACTCAACTTTGGTCAAGCAGCAAGTGGTCAAACCGTAAAGGTCAAAACTCAGTTTTTTTGATCAAATCGCATTGGTCAGATTGAAGGATTGTCAAACCGCTGGAATACAAACTGCTTAAATCAAACCGCTTTTTATCAAACCGCTTCTTATCAAACCGCTTAACTCAAAACGCTTCTTATCAAACCGCTTAGATCAAACCGCTGAAGACAAGCCGCTTGAGTCAAACCGCTTAAGTCAAACCGCTAAAGACAAACCGCTTAAGTCAAACCGCTTAAGTCAAACCGCTTATGTCAAACCGCTTACATCAAACCGCTTAAGTCAAACCACTTTCGGTACAACGAATCTAAACAAACCGCATCCAAGAACTTGACAAATCGCTTCCTTGATTAGATCAAATCACACCCAAATGACATCAAACCGCATACAAGAAGATAGTACGAGACTAAAATCGCTTCCTTGAAAGTCTTTAAAAACTAGACTTTTCCAATCCAAAACACTATAACCAAGAAGAATTAATCCTTCCAAACCAAAACCTAAGCACTTATGATGATTCTAAAAACAAAAGTACTATCAAAATTCAAACTTTAACACTTTTAGGGTATAGAATTTGAACCAACAAAACACACAAATAACGAATCTTTATGATCTAACCATGGCTCTTGATACCAAATGTTGGATATTGGTTATTGTAACACACAAACAATCAATAATATGGTTCGAATCTTAGCAAGAAACTTAGAGAGAGAAAGTGGGAGACAGGATCCTTTCTAGAGAGAGAAAAACAAAGAGAAGGTTAGATTAAGAAATGAAAGGTCCAACCCTCTACCTTGGGAGGTAGAGGGTATTTATAGTTTTACATAATACGCCCTCTGTCGGGCTATATATCAAGCATATAGTAGGTAAAGACCCGTCTGTCATCCACGGTGTTACTTTAACTAAATAACTAACTAATAGATAATGTAATGTCTATGAGCTAACTTATGCTAGACAATAGTTGGGGTGACCGACGCTTCACAATGGATTTTCTAAATCCTAACAGGAATAGGCGGTTCTTAGCTGGATCTAACTGGTTCTTGGTTGGGATACCTGCTTTATATTTGGATCTAACTCGTTCTTGGCCAGAGTAGCCGGTTCTTAACTGGTTCTTGGTCTGAATAGCCGGTTCTTAGCTGGATCTAACTTGTTCTTGACCGGAATAGATATTTCTTAGCTGGATCTACTTGGCCTGAAGAGCCCTTTCTTAGCCAGATCTAACTAGTTCTTGGCACGAATAGCTTGTTCATAGCCGGTTGACATTTAAACCAAATTTTGAATCTCGCGTAAAAATTAAACATTTTGACACTCCTAAAAATTTAAGTTTACTCGAATTTTCTCGCCAAAATAACCTTTTTTTAATTAACTTGTGTAATGATGGATCAAACTAGCTATTTGCCGAAATAGTTTGTTTTTACTGATTCTTGGCCAGAATAGGCTGTTCTTTGCTGGATCTAACTGGTTCTTAGCTGAAATAGTTGGTTCCTATTTGGATCTAACTGTTTATTGGCCGGAATAGCTAGTTCTTATTTGGTTCTAACTGGTTCTTAGCCGAAATATTTGGTTCTTAACTGGTTCCCACTGGTTCTTGGCTGGAATAGCTATTTCTTAACTGGTTCTAAGTGGTCCCAACTGGTTCTTGGCCAGAATAGGCAGGTGTTAGCTGTATCTAACTGGTTGTAGGCCGGAATAACTGGTTCCTATCTGGATCTAACTGGTTCTTGGACAAAATAGCATGTTTTTAACTAGTTCTTACTGGTTATTGGCCGGAATAGCTAGTTCTTATCTGGTTCTAAATGGTTTGTACTGGTTCTTGGCCAGAATAGGCAGTTCTTAGCTGGATCTAACTGGTTTTTGGCCGGAATAGCTGGTTCCTATTTGGATTTAACTATTTATTGGCCGGAATAGCTAGTTCTTAACTGCCTCTAACTGGTTCTTACTGGTTTTTGGCTGGCATATCTGGTTCTTAACAAGCTCTAACAGGTTCCAACTGGTTCAGGCTGTTCCAGTCGTTTTGACAGGTATTTCGCTAAAAACGGAGTTACGGTTCAAAAGTTATGGTCGTTTGACGTGTTGACGTAAAAAGTCAACTTTGGTCAAGCAACAAGTGGTCAAACCGTAAAGGTCAAAACTCAGTTTTTTTGATCAAATCGCAGTGGTCAAATCGCATTGGTCAAATTGCAGGATTGTTAAACCGCTGGAATACAAACCGCTTAAATCAAACCGCTTTTCATCAAACTGCTTCTTATCAAACCCCTTAACTTGAACCGCTTTTTATCAAACCGCTTAGATCAAAACGCTGAAGACAAACCGCTTGAGTCAAACCGCTTATGTCAAACCTCTAAAGATAAATCGCTTGACTCAAACCGCTTAAGTCAAACTGCTTAAGTCAAACCGCTTACGTCAAACCGCTTACGTCAAACCGCTTAAGTCAAACTGCTTCCCATACAACGAATCTAAACAAACCGCATCCAAGAACTTGACAAATCGCTTCCGTGATTAGATCAAATCACACCCAAATGACATTAAACCGCATACAAGAAAATAGTACGAGACTCAAACCGCTTCCTTGAAAGTCTTCAAAAACTAAAATTTTCTAATCCAAAACACTATAACCAAGACGAATTAAGCCTTCCAAACCAAAACCTAAGCACTTATGATGATTCTAAAAACAAAAGTACTATCAAAATTCAAACTTTAACACTTTTTGGGTATAGAATTCGAACCAACAAAACATACAAATAACGAATCTATATGATCTAACCATGGCTCTTGATACAAATTGTTGGATATTGGTTATTGTAACACACAAACATTCAATTATATGGTTCGAATCTTAGCAAGAAACTTACAGAGAGAAAGTGGGAGATGGGATCCTTTCTAGAGAGAGAAAAACAAAGAGAATGTTAGATTAAAAAATGAAAGGTCCAACCCTCTACCTTGGGAGGTAGAGGGTATTTATAGTTGTACATAATACGCCCTTTGTCGGGCGATGGATCAGGCATACAGTGGGTAAAGACTCATCCGTCCTCCATGGTGTTACTCTAACTAATTAACTAACTAATAGATAATGTAATGTCTACGAGCTAACATATGCTAGATAATAGTTGGGGTGACTGACGCTTCACTATGGATTTTCTAAATCCTAACAGGAATAGGCGGTTCTTAGCTGGATCTAACTGGTTCTTGGCTGGGATACCTGGTTTATATCTGGATCTAACTCGTTCTTGGCCAGAATAGCCGGTTCTTAACTGGTTCTTGGTCCGAATAGCCAGTTCTTAGCTGGATCTAACTTGTTCTTGACCGGAAAAGATATTTCTTTGCTGGATCTACTTGGCCTGAAGAGCCCTTTCTAAGCCAGATCTAACTGGTTCTTGGCACGAATAGCTGGTTCATAGCCGGTTCACATTTAAACCAAATTTTTAATCTCGCATAAAAATTAAATAGTTTGTCTCTCCTAAAAATTTAAGTTTACTCGAATTTTCTCGCCAAAATACCTTTTTTTTTAAATAACTTGTGTAATGATGGATCAAACTAGTTGTTTGCCGAAATAGTTTGTTCTTACTGATTCTTGGCCAGAATAGGCTGTTCTTTGCTGGATCTAACTGGTTCTTAGCTGAAATAGCAGGTTCCTATTTGGATCTAACTGGTTATTGGCCGGAATAGCTGGTTCTTAATTGGTTCTAACTGGTTCTTAGCCGAAATATCTGGTTCTTAACTGGTTCCCACGGGTTCTTGGCTGGAATAGCTATTTCTTAACTGGTTCTAACTGATCCCAACTGGTTCTTGGCCAGAATAGGCAGGTGTTTGCTGGATCTAACTGGTTCCTATCTGGGTCTAACTAGTTCTTGGCCAAAATAGCATGTTCTTAACTAGTTCTTACTGGTTATTGGCCGGAATAGCTAGTTCTTATCTGGTTCTAACTGGTTTGTACTGGTTCTTGGCCGGAAAAGGAAGTTCTTAGCTTGATCTAAATGGTTCTTGGCCGGAATAGCTCGTTCCTATTTGGATCTAACTATTTATTGGCCGGAATAGCAAGTTCTTAATTGGCTATAACTAGTTCTTACTGGTTCTTGGCCGGAATATCCGGTTCCTAACTAGTTCTAACTCGTTCCTACAGGTTTAGGCTGTTCCGATCGTTCTGACAGGTATTTCTCTAAAAACGGAGTTACGGTTCAAAAGTTATGGCCGTTTTAAGTGTTGACGTAAAAACTCAACTTTGGTCAAGCAGCAAGTGGTCAAACCGTAAAGGTCAAAACTCAATTTTTTTGATCAAATCGCATTGGTCAAATTGAAGGATTGTCAAACCGCTGGAATACAAACCGCTTAAATCAAACCGCTTTTTATCAAACCGCTTAACTCAAACCGCTTCTTATCAAACCGCTGAAGACAAGCCGCTTGAGTCAAACCGCTTAAGTCAAACCGCTAAAGACAAACCGCTTGAGTCAAACCGCTTAAGTGAAACCACTTAAGCCAAACCGCTCACGTCAAACCGCTTACGTCAAACCGCTTATGTCAAACCGCTTCTGATACAACGAATCTAGACAAACCGCATCCAAGAACTTGACAAATCGCTTCGTTGATTAGATCAAATCACACCCAAATGATATCAAACCGCATACAAGAAAATAGTACGAGACTCAAACCGCTTCCTTGAAACTCTTCAAAAACTAAACTTTTCCAGTCCAAAACACTATAACCAAGACGAATTAAGCCTTCCAAACCAAAACCTAAGCACTTATGATGATTCTAAACACAAAAGTACTATCAAAATTCAAACTTTAACACTTTTAGGGTATAGAATTCGAACCAACAAAACACACAAATAACTAATCTTTATGATCTGACTATGGCTCTTGATACCAATTGTTGGATATTGGTTATTGTAACACACAAACAATCAATTATATGGTTCGAATTTTAGCAAGAAACTTAGAGAGGGAAAGTGGGAGATCGGATCCTTTCTAGAGAAAGAAAAACAAAGAGAAGGTTAGATTATGAAATAAAAGGTCGAACCCTCTACCTTGGGAGGTAGAGGGTATTTATAGTTTTACATAATACGCCTTATGTCGGGCTATGGATCAGGCATACAGTTGGTAAAGACCCGTCCGTCCTCCACGGTGTTACTCTAACTAAATAACTAACTAATAGATAATGTAATATCTACGAGCTAACATATGCTAGACAATAGTTGGGGTGACCGACGCTTCATTATGGATTTTCTAAATCCTAACAGGAATAGGCAGTTCTTAGCTGGATCTAACTGGTTCTTGGATGGGATACCTGGTTTATATCTGGATCTAACTCGTTCTTGGCCAGAATAGCCGGTTCTTAACTGGTTCTTGGTCCGAATAGCCGGTTCTTAGCTGGATCTAACTTGTTCTTGACCGGAATAGATGTTTCTTAGCTGGATCTACTTGGCCTGAAGAGCCCTTTCTTAGCCAGATCTAACTGGTTCTTGGCACGAATAGTTGGTTCATAGCCGGTTCACATTTAAACCAAATTTTGAATCTCGCGTAAAAATTAAACATTTTGTCTCTCCTAAAAATTTAAGTTTACTCGAATTTTCCCGCCAAAATACCTTTTTTTAATTAACTTGTGTAATGATGGATCAAAATAGTTATTGGCCGAAATAGTTTGTTCTTACTGATTCTTGGCCAGAATAGGCTGTTCTTTGCTGTATCTAACTGGTTCTTAGCTGAAATAGCTGGTTCCTATTTGGATCTAACTGGTTATTGGCCGGAATAGCTAGTTCTTAATTGGTTCTAACTGGTTCTTAGCCGAAATGTCTGGTTCTTAACTGGTTCCCCCAGGTTCTTGCACGAATAAGTATTTCTTAACTGGTTCTAACTGGTCCCAACTGGTTCTTGGCAAGAATAGGCAGGTGTTAGCTGGATCTAACTGGTTCTAGGCCGGAATAACTGGTTCCTATCACGATCTAACTGGTTCTTGGCCAAAATAGCATGTTCTTATCTAGTTCTTACTGGTTATTGGCTGGAATAGCTAGTTCTTATCTGGTTTTAACTGGTTTGTACTGGTTCTTGGCCGGAATAGGCAGTTCTTAGCTGGATTTAACTGGTTCTTGGCCGGAATATCTGGTTCCTATTTGGATCTAACTATTTATTGGTCGGAATAGCTAGTTCTTAACTGGCTCTAACTGGTTCTTACTGGTTCTTGGCTGGAATATCCGGTTCTTAAATAGTTCTAACTGGTTCCTACTGGTTCAGGCTGTTCTGGTCGTTTTGACAGGTATTTCGCTAAAAACGGAGTTACGGTTCAAAAGTTATGGTCGTTTGAAGTGTTGACGTAAAAAGTCAACTTTGGTCAAGCAGCAAGTGGTCAAACCGTAAAGGTCAAAACTCAGTTTTTTTGATCAAATCGTAGTGGTCAAATTGAAGGATTGTCAAACCGCTGGAATACAAACCGCTTTTCATCAAACCAATTCTTATCAAACCGCTTAATTCAAACCGCTTCTTATCAAACCGCTTAGATCAAACAGCTGAAGACAAACCGCTTGAGTCAAACCACTTATGTCAAACCGCTAAAGACAAACAGCTTGATTCAAACCGCTTAAGTCAAACAGCTTAAGTCAAACCGCTTACGTTAAACCGCTTAAGTCAAACCGCTTCCGATACAACGAATCTAGAAAAACCGCATCCAAGAACTTGACAAATCGCTTCCTTGATTAGATCAAATCACACCAAAATGACATCAAACCGCATACAATAAAATAGTACGAGACTCAAACCGTTTCCTTGAAAGTCTTCAAAAACTAAACTTTTCCAATCCAAAACACTATAACCAAGACGAATTAGGCCTTCCAAACCAAAACTTAAGCACTTATAATGATTCTAAACACAAAAGTACTATCAAAATTCAAACTTTAACACTTTTAGGGTATAGAATTCGAACCAACAAAACACACAAATAACAAATCTTTATGATCTAACCACGGCTATTGATACCAATTGTTGGATATTGGTTATTGCAACACAGAAACAATCAATTATATGGTTCGAATCTTAGCAAGAAAATTAGAGAGAGAAAGTGGGAGATAGGATCCTTTCTAGAGAGAGAAAAACAAATAGAAGGTTAGATTAAGAAATGAAATGTCCAACCCTCTACCTTGGGAGGTATAGGGTATTTATAGTTTTACAAAATACGCCCTCTGTCGGGCTATGGATCAGGCATACAGTGGGTAAAGACCCATCCATCCTCCACGGTGTTACTCTAACTAATTAACTAACTAATAGATAACGTAATGTCTACGAGCTAACATATGCTAGAAAATAGTTGGGGTGACCGACGCTTCATAATGGATTTTCTAAATCCTAACAGGAATAGGCGGTTCTTAGCTGGATCTAACTGGTTCTTGGCTGGGATACCTGGTTTGTATCAGGATCTAACTCGTTCTTGGCCAAAATAGCCGGTTCTTAACTAGTTCTTGGTCCGAATAGCCAGTTCTTAGCTGTATCTAACTTGTTCTTGACCGGAATAGATATTTCTTAGCTGGATCTACTTGGCCTGAAGAGCCCTTTCTTAGCCAGATCTAACTGGTTCTTGGCACGAATAGCTGGTTCATAGCCGGTTCACATTTAAACCAAATTTTGAATCTCGCGTAAAAATTAAACATTTTGTCTCTCCTAAAAATTTAAATTTACTCGAATTTTCCCGCCAAAATACCTTTTTTTAATTAACTTGTGTAATGATGGATCAAACTAGTTATTGGCCGAAATAGTTTGTTCTTACTGATTCTTGGCCAGAATAGGCTGTTCATTGCTGGTTCTTAGCTGAAATAGATGGTTACTATTTGGATCTAACTGGTTATTGGCCGGAATAGCTGGTTCTTAATTGGTTCTAACTAGTTCTTAGCCGAAATATCTGGTTCTTAACTGGTTCCCACTGGTTCTTGGCCGGAATAGCCATTTCTTAACTGGTTCTAACTGGTCCCAACTGGTTCTTGGCCAGAATAGGCAGGTGTTAGCTGGATCTAACTAGTTCTAGGCCGAAATAACTGGTTCCTATCTGGATCTAACTGGTTCTTGGCCAAAATAGCATGTTCTTAACGAGTTCATACTGGTTATTGGCCGGAATAGCTAGTTTTTATCTGGTTCTAACTGGTTTGTACTGGTTTTTGGCCGGAATAGGCAGTTCTTAGCTGGATCTAACTGGTTCTTGGCCGGAATAGTTGGTTCCTATTTGGATCTAACTATTTATTGGCCGCAATAGCTAGTTCTTAACTGGTTCTTACTGGTTCTTGGCAGGAATATCCAGTTCTTAACTAGTTTTAACTGGTTCCTACTGGTTCATGCAGTTTCGGTCGTTTTGACACGTTTTTCGCTAAAAACAGAGTTACGGTTCAAAAGTTATGGCCGTTTGAAGTGTTGACGTAAAAAATCAACTTTGGTCAAGCAGCAAGTGGTCAAACCGTAAAGGTCAAAACTCAGTTTTTTTGATCAAATCGCATTGGTCAAATTGCAGGATTGTCAAACCGCTGGAATACAAACCGCTTAAATCAAACCGCTTTTTATCAAACTGCTTCTTATCAAACCGCTTCTTATCAAACCGCTTAGATCAAATCGCTGAAGACAAACCGCTTGAGTCAAACCGCTTAAGTCAAACCGCTTATGTCAAACCGCTAAAGACAAACCGCTTAAGTCAAACAGCTTAAGTGAAACCGCTTAAGTCAAACCGCTTATGTCAAACCGCTTACGCCAAACCGCTTAAGTCAAACCGTTTCCGATACAATGAATCTAGACAAACTGCATCCAAGAACTTGACAAATCGCTTCCTTGATTAGATCAAATCTCACCCAAATGACATCAAACCGCATACAAGAAAATAGTACGAGACTCAAACCGCTTCCTTGAAACTCTTCAAAAACTAAACTTTTCCAGTCCAAAACACTATAACCAAGACGAATTAAGCCTTCCAAACCAAAACCTAAGCACTTATGATGATTCTAAATACAAAAGTACTATCAAAATTCAAACTTTAACACTTTCAAGGTATAGAATTCGAACCAACAAAACACACAAATAACCAATCTTTATGATCTAACCATGGCTCTTGATACCAATTATTGGATATTGGTTATTGTAACACACAAACAATCAATTATATGGTTCGAATCTTAGCAAAAAACTTAGAGAGAGAAAGTGTGAGATGGGATCCTTTCTAGAGAGAGAAAAAAAATAGAAGGTTAGATTAAGAAATGAAAGTTCCAACCCTCTACCTTGGGAGGTAGAGGGTATTTATAGTTTTACAAAATACGCCATCTGTCGGGCTATGGATCAGGCATACAGTGGGTAAAGACCCATCCGTCCTCCACGGTGTTACTCTAACTAATTAACTAACTAATAGATAACGTAATGTCTACGAGCTAACATATGCTAGACAATAGTTGGGGTGACCGACGCTTCACTATGGATTTTCTAAATCCTAACAGGAATAGGCGGTTTTTAGCTGGATCTAACTGGTTCTTGGCTTGGATACCTGGTTTATATCTAGATCTAATTCGTTCTTGGCCAGAATAGCCAGTTCTTAATTGGTTCTTGGTCTGAATAGCCGGTTCTTAGCTGGATCTAACTTGTTCTTGACCGGAATAGATATTTCTTAGCTGGATCTACTTGGCATGAAGAGCCTTTCTTAGCCAGATCTAACTGGTTCTTGGCACGAATAGCTGGTTCACATTTAAACCAAATTTTGAATCTCGCGTAAAAATTAAACACTTTGTCTCTCCTAAAAAATTAAGTTTACTCGAATTTTCCCGCCAAAATACTTTTTTTAATTAACTTGTGTAATGATGGATCAAACTAGTTATTTGCCGAAATAGTTTGTTCTTACTGATTCTTGGCCAGAAGAGGCCGTTCTTTGCTGGATCTAACTGGTTCTAAGCTGAAATAGCTGGTTCCTATTTGGATCTAACTGGTTATTGGCCGGAATAGTTGGTTCTTAATTGGTTCTAACTGGTTCTTAGCCGAAGTATCTGGTTCTTAACTGGTTCCCACTGGTTCTTGGCCAGAATAGCTATTTCTTAACTGGTCCCAACTGGTTCTTGGCCAGAATAGGCAGGTGTTAGATGGATCTAACTAGTTCTAGGCCGGATTAACTGGTTCCTATCTGGATCTAACTGGTCCTTGGCCAAAATAGCATGTTCTTAACTAGTTCTTACTGGTTATTGGCCGGAATAGCGAGTTCTTATCTGGTTCTAACTGGTTTGTACTGGTTCTTTGCCGAAATAGGCAGTTCTTAGATGGATCTAACTGGTTCTTGGCCGGAATAGTTGGTTCCTATTTGGATCTAACTATTTATTGGCCGGAATAGCTAGTTCTTAACTGGCTCTAACTGGTTCTTACTGGTTTTTGGCCTGAATATCCGGTTCTTAACTACTTTTAACTGGTTCCTACTAGTTCAGGCTGTTCCGATCGTTTTGACAGGTATTTCACTAAAAACGGAGTTACGGTTCAAAAGTTATGGCCGTTTGAAGTGTTGACGTAAAAAGTCAACTTTGGTCAAGCAGCAAGTGGTCAAACCGTAAAGGTCAAAACTCAGTTTTTTTGATCAAATCGCATTGGTCAAATTGCAGGATTGTCAAACTGCTGGAATACAAACCGCTTTTTATCAAACCGCTTCTTATCAACCCGCTTCTTATCAAACCGCTTAGATCAAATCGCTGAAGACATACCGCTTGAGTCAAACCACTTAAGTCAAACCGCTAAAGACAAACCGCTTGTGTCAAACCGCTTAAGTTAAACCTCTTATGTCAAACCGCCTAAGTCAAACCGCTTCCGATACAACGAATCTAGACAAACCGCATCCAAGAACTTGACAAATCACTTCCTTGATTTGATCAAATCACACCCAAATGACATCGAACCGTATACAAGAAAATAGTACGAGACTTAAACCGCTTCCTTGAAACTATTCAGAAACTAAACTTTTCCAGTCCAAAACACTATAACCAAGACGAATTAAGCCTTCCAAACCAAAACCTAAGCACTTATGACGATTCTAAACACAAAATTACTATCAAACTTCAAACTTTAACACTTTTAGGGTATAGAATTTGAACCAACAAAACACACAAATAACCAATCTTTATGATCTAACCATGGCTCTTGATACCAAATGTTGGATATTGGCTATTGTAACACACAAACAATCAATTATATGGTTCGAATCTTAGCAAGAAACTTAGAGAGAGAAAGTGGGAGATGGGATCCTTTCTAAAGAGAGAAAAACAAAGAGAATGTTAGATTAAGAAATGAAAGGTCCAACCCTCTACCTTGGGAGGTAGAGGGTATTTAGAGTTTTACATAATACGCCCTCTGTCGGGCTGTGGATCAGGCATACAGTGGGTAAAGACTCGTCCATCCTCCACGGTGTTACTCTAAATAATTAATTAACTAATAGATAACGTAATGTCTACGAGCTAACATATGCTAGACAATAGTTGGGGTGAACGACTCTTCACTATGGATTTTCTAAATCCTAATAGGAATTGGCAGTTCTTAGCTGGATCTAACTGGTTCTTGGCTGGGATACCTGGTTTGTATCTGGATCTAACTGGTTCTTGGCCAGAATAGCCGGTTCTTAACTGGTTCTTGGTCCGAATAGCCGGTTCTTAGCTGGATCTAACTTGTTCTTGACCGGAATAGATATTTCTTAGCTGGATCTACTTGGCCTGAAGAGCCCTTTCTTAGTCAGATCTAACTGGTTCTTGGCACGAATAGCTGGTTCATAGACGGTTCACATTTAAACCAAATTTTGAATCTCGCGTAAAAATCAAACATTTTGTCTCTCCTAAAAATTTAAGTTTACTCGAATCAATAAACAATTAACACAGTGTGACACATGATATGTATGCAGGTATCGAATTAGATGCAGAATGTTGTTAGCACACAATGGAAGCCTATTACATCGTAGCTCCGGCAATGGGTCATGATTAGGTAATGTTACATAAATTACGTGTGTTGTTATATTTTCGTCAAACGATTATGTACTTGCTATAAAACAATTTTTTAATTGACGTCATCTCATTTTTCTTTATATAGTGTGTAGAGATGCATTCAACAACTCGATGAGGTTGAGCTCTCTACTTTGGGCATGGGTAGAACTAGAACCTCATAAAAAAAGGGCCAAGGAAGGTAAAGTGTGGTTGACTTTGTCAAAAACGAATTCAATATCAAATTAAGTAGACATGAGTTAATAAATTTTGTGAAGGTTAATTTGTTATAAACTAACTCAAGAAGAGAGCTTGATAGTAAGAGCATGCATTCATGACTTTGGTTTTTGAGGCACTATACTTTTTATAGATATACAGTAAACCTTTAGTAAGAGCATGCATTCATGACTTTTTGGTTTTTGAGGCACTATATCTTTTTATAACTTTTTGGTTTTTGAGGCACTATATCTTTTTATAGATATACAGTAAACTTATTTATTTATTTATTTATTTTTTATTTTTTTTATTGTTAATTTGAAGTCTCTATATAACAAACTTGCATGTAGTTGTCGAGCATTTATGTGCAGCAGATGAAGTGGCGGGCATGAAGCAAGGATTTCACTTGATGGACATGAACAAGCAAGGGAAGATAAATATTATTGAGCTAAAAGTTGGGCATCAAATCGATGATGCAGGTGTTCAAATACTTATTGAAACCGTAAGTGTCTTAAGTCCACTTCCATTGTTAAATTTGTGATGGTAAGTCATAAGTTTTTCAAACATATCATTTGTTATTTTTTGCTTTTTTGTAAGAAAAGGCAAGATGGCATCAAATCAACTGTATCATTTGTCAAAGGATTATTAAAAGAGAAAAGATTTGCAAAACATATTTTGGAGTTGCTATCAATTTTCTTACAAGTTAGCCTATTATCATAGCATGCCATATATTTGTGTTCTTATAGTATTTCAGGGCTTATAAAAATGAGAAAGAAGATAAGTCTTCTTTGTGATGTGCTCGGGTTTGAGAAGAGTAAGATGACCTTTATAACACATGTATCATTTGTCGACTGCTAAGTGAGTAAAGAGCTTCCTAACTTAGTCTTGGAAGTTACACTTGTGGTTTTAGGAATAATTTTGCAGATGAGCACAATACAAGATTGATACCGAACCCGTACCGAATTGATGACTAAGTTACGGTATTGTGACAGGACCACAACATCAATATTACAACATGGAATCCACTACACCAACAAAACACAAAAATAACACAAACATTAGAAACATAAAAGCTAAAACAAACTATATAAATAAGTTACTCTAATACTTAAAAAAAAAGACAAATAACAAACATCATTAAAAATTTAATATTAAAAAATATAAAAAACCCCGCGCGTGCGCGTGTATTATTACTAGTATTTAATACAAAAAAAAAGTTAGAAAACTTAATAAAAGTGACAACCTTGCTACAATTACAAATTAGACTAAAATACACGGTTGGTCCCTAAACTTGGCAAAACGCTTCGTGATGGGACAAAACTAGGCCTTATCATCGCCAGAGGTCCAAACCTTGGTCTTTAAATGCCAAAATCGTCCCTTGACAAGGATTGGGATAGTCAAACCTAATTTTCTGGATTTCCTTCGAGGGTATAATAGACCATTCACATTTTTGACCCAACCTAGTTAAAATGTAACCCAGCCTTCAACCATATATGTATCGGCTACGACCAACATTGAACCCTAAAATACAATCAACACACATTCTACCCAAAGCGGAAAAAAAAAAAAAAAAAAAAAAAAAAAAAAAAAAAAAAAAACAATAATGGCACAAAACGATAAGGGGAAGGCTTTGTTGAGTTCGTTGAGGAAAGCAGACTGCCCAAATGAAAAGGGTTTGGGTGTTAAGAAGGAGAAGGAAGAGGCTGAAATCTTGTTATCAAAGTTTAACGATTTGGGAGAAAGGATTAAAAATCTGGAAATATTGTTTAAATGTCTTAAGGAAAGGAAGGAAAAGAATGAAAACGATGATAGGGAGAGTTGTGGGTCTAGCTAAGTGTATGTTTAGATGATAGTAAACATTTGTAGTTCTTGAGAACATGAAATCGATGAATAAAAAATTGGGTTCTTATTTAAGTAATTGTGTTTGAAATCGTTTTGCATTTCTTAATAGGTTTGACTTACCCAAGTCATACCACAATAGTAAGTTACAATTTGTTGCCTTTCATAAGTTTGTTTGACTTGGTTAAGTCAAAATTCAAGATGTTACAATACACCATTATTAATACATTGTTGTTTACTGCTAAAGCGTTTGAATTTTCAACCCGTATTTTTAAACCACTGCCTCTAATTTGGCTGATACGGGGGTGTTTGGTTTTGCTGTAACAACTTTTGCTGATAAAAAGGGCTGTTTGGTTTAACTGATACAAGGGGATGCTTGGTGATACATTATGATTTAGTGCTAAACTATTTGCATTTTGACCACATCTTTTTAAACCATTGCATTTGCTTTTGCTGATACAAGGGGTGTTTGGTTTTGCTGATACAAGGGGTTGTTTGGTTTTGCTGATATAAGGGGATGTTTGGTTTTGTTGATACTAATTACACTAAAATACACCCAATATCACAATACAAGAACAGATTAAACAACACATAACCCAAATGATATTTTATCATTAATAAAGTTTGTTAAACATCATAAACAGCTACATCAAATCCAATTTACATACCCTTTTTAGCAACCTATATTCCCAAAACACCCAAAAGACCGCCTTTATCTACCCCATGGAAAACCCAAAATTCAGGCATTATGTTCAACCATTTTCTTAACAAAATCTTGGTTGAACCGAATACCTTCATCTGTTTGACCAAAAATCTGTATGAGTTGGGCAAGTTGCTTTGTGTGCCTTGACTGGATTTTGGTCAGTGCATCCACACAATCAAGCGCAATTCCACGAGGTCCCAGAGCTTGATTCTCTTCTATGAGCTTCCTACGCTTGATGATTCCTGTCTTCAGATGCTGAATGCACTGAAGAACTAGCTTCTTCAGAATCCCTTCTTAGGCAGCTTCTTGTTCAAACCAGATAGCCATACGATCATTCAAATTTGGTGAATCAGCAACCTCCATGAGTTCGTTTAAAATGGGGAAATCTGCCATTGAAAAATTGTTTGTGTGTGGAAAAATTGGTAGATGAGTTTATCGTTTGGTGTGCACTAGTTAATATCGTCTCCGGTAAGAGACGGTCAAGGGTCTAATAGTTACTTTTTTTTCACACTCGGTCCTTGAATTTATCCTGGTTGCCGTTGTCATACTTAAAACTCCCACCCAATAATCACTTTAGAATACACAATTGGTCCCTCAAGTTGCCAACTTACGTAAACTACAACTTAGCTGAAGATTAAACAACACAAAACCATTAGAAGTTTGACTTTGTTATGTCAAACTTCTAAAACATATCAAATTATCAATTAACTCCAAAACAAATATTGAGTAATGGTTTTGCAATTTTGACTTTACATAGTCAAATATTGAGTAATGGTTTTGCAATTTTATCTTTACACTCCCAAATTGCAAATACTACCTAAAATCAAATTGCCACAATCAAATTGAAATGCTAAATGAAAGTTTGACTTTCTATTATCAAACTTGCATCACCTACAATACGCACAAACAATAACATATGAACAAGTTAATTTTAACCAAACCATATAAACAAATAGTGTACCAAAATACCAAAACAATTTTGCAACATTAATTGTCATAGGGTATTCAACCCATACATAAACTACAACCACTCAAAGAAATCTACCACGGTTGTGGGGGAAGCTCGGTGGAGTTTCAACAGCTTCCTAGCCAACTCCCAGTTGTTGTTGATATTTTCATTCCCATCATGACTCCTATCGTTGAGCCTGATATTCATTGACTTTAGGGATTGGGAACACGCAAGTATAAACTTTATTAAAGTTAATTCATGCTCTGTTCTGGGAAAAGCTCGAAACACCACAGTCTGTAGCTTGCCATGGCTGAATGTGTTTTTGTGTACAACATTGGGAAAATTTTCCAAAGGTAGAACACTAAGCGTGTTTGCAGCCTGAAAAATCAAATAGTGTTGAGAGATACTCAAACATGGCAATTTAAAAATGTTTATTTGCTACATATGCATTACTCCAAAACACTTACTCTGGTATCTAGCATTTCCAAATTTGGACATCCACGAATCATTTCAATGATGAACGATAACATAACAATATTCCCAAAATCGACATAAGACAGCTTAAGTTTAATCAGGGATTGAAAGGGCACATTCATCCTAGAATTAGCTTCCCGTATCAACTACAACAAGTTATAAAGATTAAATGTCATCACTGTTACACATTTCTTTAACATTGTAAAATCATAAGTGTAAAACTCAAATTGTTCTTACCGTGCAATCATCAAAATCCAATGTAAGGGTCTCAAGATTTTGAAGTCTTGTTAGCTGAAAGATATCGGATGTTGTGATTGTCGTCACAACATTATAACGACCGAATCTCAAATCCAACTTCCTCAAATTCCTAACATTTGCAATATTCCTTAGTCTCATCTGGTTTGTACTAGGACGATTCATTTTAAGAGACTCAAGTGAGGGACGACCAACAATAAAGTTCCAAACTGTACCGCTTAGAAAATTGACATGAATCAATTATAAGCTCAATAGATTTGGAAAGCCATGAAAATATTCCAGAGAAGCCAAAGAACAAACATGAAGTACCAGATGTTTCTACTCACTACGAGAGTAAAGTTGGGTTGGGAACGTAACTGGGTCACCATACCAGTTTGTAATAATCAGCTCCTCAATTCCATGGTCAGCCAAAAACAAGAGCCACTCATGAATCTCTTCATATTGAAAGTTGTCTATTCCAATCATTGATCTTGGCTCTACAGCGAAGACAAACTTTCTTATTGGACCCATAAGCCGATTTAAGAATCTAGTAACAAGCCTCCCATCAAACTCATATGTTAAATAATAAAAGAAATCCTCATCAACTAGGACATCGGTGAGCAAAGTCCACTTAGACCTCCAGTTTCGCGCTAAACTAGAGGTTCTCACCGCTTCTAACAAAGGCAACCGATTCAAAATGTTAGTAATCACTTCATCTGGCATGTTGCTAATACGATCGATCGACATGGTTTTGTTAGAAGTTGGATTGGTCTTTTGAGTTTTGGAAATGAGGATTTATATTATTGATTTCGATTTTCAGTTTAACGTTTTTGGATAATGGAGTATTATGATTGGTAAAGTTGTTTGTTGGGTGGGTGTATTGGTTCCCGCGAAATTAAATGCAAGCGTATCAGGGAAGAAAAGACTAGTAGCCATACTCACAATTGGTCCCTGGGTTGAAGGTTGGGTCAAAAATGTGAATGGTCTATTATACCCTTATAGGAAATCCAAAAAATTAGGTTTGACTATCCCAATCCTGGTCAAGGGACGATTTTGGCATTTAAATGCGAAAGTTTGGACCTCTGGCGATGATAAGGCCGAGCTTTGTCCCATCACAAAGCGTTTTACCAAGTTTAGGGACCAACCGTGTATTTTAGTCTACAAATTATCTCCTATTTGATAAACGAATATTTTAAATAAAAAAATAAATAAAAGAAAAATCCAGGGAGGAATAAGTAACTTTGACCACTAAACATAGTCAAACCACTACCTCTAAAACCCTAAAAACTCACCTCCACATTTTCCTTCAGCCTCTCCACGCCCCATTTTCAGTTTCTTGTGTTGTCCCCAAACCATCCATCCATACAACACAAGAAACTGAAGATGCCGACCATCAACGACACAGTCACCAAACCCGAAAAGAAGTCCAAAAACAAAGACCACAAAAGAAAGCACCACGACCCAGAACAACCCGAATCCGAACCCACTATCCAAACCAACAAAAAAGACAAGAAAAAAAAGAAACAAAAGGATGAACTTGCTAATGGGTCAGAAGTGGAATTAACTGAAAAGAAAAAGAATAAGAAAAAGAAACAAAAAACAGAACAAGAACAAGAACAAGAAAAAAAACAAGAACCTAAGAAGGACGAGGTTAGACAAACCGAAGATAACGTTGTCGTGTCTGGGAAAGATATTAATGATCCAAAGTATAAGGCTTTAAGTACTTTTGCAGAGTCTAATTTATCTGATGAGTTGTTGGAGTGTTGTAAGAATTTCGCTAAGCCTTCGCCTATTCAGTCGAACTCGTGGCCTTTTTTGTTACACGGGCGCGATTTTATCGGAATTGCGAAAACCGGCTCAGGTAGTAATACATTTGGTTAATTTTTTTTTAAAGTTGGATAAATCGTTTACGGTTATAGGTAATAATGTGATTTGGTGTGGTTAGGAAAAACATTGGCATTTGGGATACCTGCAATGAATCATATATTGAACAAGCGAAAGAATATGACGAGTAAGAAAGTGACTCCACTTTGTCTCGCACTTGCACCGACACGTGAACTTGCTCAACAGGTGTGTGTTTCACTTTAGTTACTTGTGTTTACAGTGCCTAGTTTATTGAATTCCTACTTAAGATGGGTGTTTAGGTCGGTTTATACATGTTATTAGCTTATATTGTGTTATCAAAACTCGATAAGCTAAAAATAAGTTTTTGTGTAAGGCTTATGGTAATGGACGATTAACTTGTTATGAGGAAAAATTTGAAGTAAACCAAAACATATAAATTGTAAAAACGATTACCATCCACAACTCTTGTAAGTGCCTAAAAATAAAACAAAGATTCACATTTATGAATTTAGTCGTCTCGCAGGTTCTCGTTAGCAAGGATACTGTAAATTACTATAATCAACAATGAAAAAAAGTCAACACTTAAAAAGGGTGTAGTTTAGATTATCTATATCTGTATGCAAATTTTAAGTTATCTCTAATTGTTTAAGACTATGGAGATTTAGATAGTTTATCCGTGACTTCTAATTAAAAGTGTGGATTTTATTCACTGCTTGAAGTATAAAGTTCCAGTGAATTTTATATATTACGTTTTAGGTGTCAATGTTGTTAATCAACCTGCCACGACACATTTGTCTACCTTTGTTTATAATTTTCTACACTTTCAGCAATGTAAATATACCATAAAATATGTTTGTAAATAATGGATAGTCTTGTTCTGAATCTCTTTAGTTGATATCAGGGTTGTTTAATGAGTTTTATAGGAATCTGTAACTGCAAGTTTATACTTCACATCATTTTGAATTAAAAAGAAACAGAATTGGTGTCCCAGTTCTAGCTGCTCACCGGGTGATTTAATAATAGGCATGATTTGCTTACATGGGTTTTGTTTTACAGATCTATGATGTCATATCTGAGGCTGGTAAACCAAGTGGTGTTCGATCAGTTTGTGTATATGGAGGAACTTCTAAAGGACCCCAAATATCTGCTTTAAAATCTGGCGTGGTAAGAATGCATATCCACCCTTCATTCCTTTGAACAGTCAATTGGTAAATTATATACGTGGCTTTTACTTGTCTCCCTGTAAATTGCAATGTATCCCACTGTTTGTCAGATATTTTCTTACTGTTACTTAAACATCTCCTTCTATCTCTCTCACTTTTAGGATATTGTTATTGGAACTCCGGGCCGTTTGAAAGATTTAATAGAAATGGGCGTATGCCAGCTACAGGAGGTCTCTTTTGTGGTAAGCACCTCTTAGTTTATGTGTGTGTATGTTTTTGTTTGTGCGTGCAAAAGTAATTCCTGCAATCAACCCTTGTTACAGGTGCTTGACGAAGCTGATCGGATGCTTGATATGGGATTTGAACCAGAAGTTCGTTCTATTCTTAGCCAGACAAATTCTGGTACGTGACCATATCTAAACTTTTGACATCTCCATTGGCTTTACTGTACTCACAATGACAATATAAATATTGTATCCGAGTAGTTTTATTAAAACAAAGTTCAGATTGTAGCTCTTGTATGTTTTTACTCCGTACATGCTAATTATTTGCAATATCTGCAGTGCGTCAAGTTGTTATGTTCAGTGCAACATGGCCCCCAGCTGTGCATCAACTTGCTCAAGAATTTATGGATCCGAATCCTGTTAAGGTGATAATTGTTACCTTCATAAGTCACATACACTTTAAGTTTGTTTATATAAAGCAAGTCTTTGCAGATAAATGTACTTATATGAGCTGTAATTTTTGTTTGTTAAATCTTGCTACTTATACAGGTTGTTGTAGGATCAGAGGACTTAGCTGCTAACCATGATGTCATGCAGATAGTGGAGGTATTGTAATTTGATGCTTCTTTTTACAGTTTGATGTTACTACTTATTGGGACATTTGATTAGAGTCCACTTTTAAGTCTCCAAAAAAGTACTCTAATATTTTTTGCTTTGAAATGTAGGTTTTGGAAGATCGTGCGCGTGATGAACGTTTAGTTACTTTGCTAGAGCAATACCACAAGTCAAGAAGGTTTTCTTTTTCTTCCTAGCAATTTCTGTTCTTTTTATCTGATGACAATTTCACATAGAAATTTTGAACCCTGTCTAGTATTTTTTTATTTATTTATATTCTACGAGTTGCTAATTCTTGGGATATTGAATCTTTCAGGAACAGAGTCCTGGTCTTTGTTTTATACAAGAAGGAAGCATCCCGAGTTGAGAGCATGCTGCAACGAAGGTGCCTTTCTTTATCAATTTTCGCTAATATATATGTTCTTTAATATTTGCGTTCTTAATACCAGTTATTATCCATTATTGGTTTCGCAGGGGTTGGAAGGTTGTTTCCATAAGTGGTGATAAAGCACAAAGGGCACGTACTGAGGCACTTCAGTTATTTAAGGATGGCTCATCTCCGCTATTGGTGTGTGATTATTGTGTGAACTATATCTATTGTTGATTATTTGCTGTAATAGTACTATCCAAATTCAGATCTACACATTGATTTACAAAAGTTACATTCTAAACGCTTACTTCAAAATGTGGTATCTCTGCAGATAGCAACGGATGTAGCTGCTCGAGGGCTAGATATTCCGGATGTTGAAGTTGTAATAAATTACAGCTTCCCATTGACCACTGAGGATTATGTTCACAGAATTGGGAGAACGGGACGTGCTGGTAAGAAGGGTGTCGCACATACCTTCTTCATGAAGGAGAATAAGGTAATTTCAAAAAATATATTACTTACATTCTATGGCAACCATCACCACCATGGTCTTGTTGCTATCTAAAGTATGATTGGTGCATTGGTGCATTGGTGCATTTTGAGTGTTATGTTCTCGAGTATAGTGTCTGAGATCTAATGTCATCCAACAAATGACACTTCTTACTTCAGGGACTTTCTGGAGAGCTGATTAATGTTCTTAGAGAAGCAGGACAGAACGTACCTACCAACCTTTTGAACTTTGGAACTCATGTTAAGAAAAAGGTTTGTGTTCTTTTAATGAATATTGGTTTGACTGTTATGGTCAAGTGGTCTACTTTTTGAATTCCAAGTTGAAGTGTTACGGGATTGAAAGACATACATTCTTATTGCAGGAATCAAAGCTGTATGGAGCCCATTTCAAAGAGATATCTGCAGATGCTCCTAAAGCCACCAAGATCACCTTTGACTCTGATGATGAAGAGTAACTCAACATTTTGACCAAAAACCAAGTGTTCCTGTATTTTCTGATTCAAATATCTTTATTTTAGTGTAATCTTTAGATAATGTTGATGAAAGACACACAATACAATTGCAACTGGTTAGCAGATCACCCCATAATATCTATATGATTATTCAATCCTGTATGCTGTCATGTGTATTCATAATTTTTGAAAGTAAAAGGGTATGCATAGTCGGAGACATTTATATATGCTTGCTATTGCATTTTTTTTTAAAACTAGTTGGAGATCTTTAACAAGATCAAAGAAGCGCGTAAGTGATATTTTGTCAATGCTCATCAAGAGCAAACACGCGCAAAAGTTTTCTTGTGTTTGGGATTTGCTTTCTATCAACTATAAGCATGTATCAAGATCCTTATTGTAAACTGTAAACTGTATAATTTACTTAAGATAAGGAGGTTTTTTCTTATTTAAACATTTATTTAGATTTTAGAACGCAGTGGGCATATAAACAGTACAAATAAGCAATTTTATAGGCCATCTAAAACTGCTTATCTGTCTTGTTCTGTTTTACTCCGTAATGCAACAAATAAGTAGTTTTTTTTGGGTGTTTTGCATTGTATATCGAAACTGGTTGATAAGATGTTTTGAATAAGCATCTTGAAAGTGTATTCAATATAACTTATTACAAAGAGCAATGAGACACCAAACCCGATGCTTGCAAAAATATTACTACTACAAAGTGCACAACCAAACTGCAAAATTGACTACCTATTCTTCCACACTTTCTCCTAGCCAAGATTCTCTATCAGCGGGTCGATTTCCACTACGAACCAAGGCCTAATGTTCAAGTGGCGCTCACCCTTTATTTAAGTAGCTTCTATGATATGAAACAACTATACTTGCAACAATTTTATATAGGGGAACTCGATTTGACATCAAAGTCAGATTGTAGCTCTTGTTGCATCTCTTTATATGATTCCATACTGCCCATACGCTGGTGCATCTTCTAACAGAAAACGAAGCTGATCCATGAGACACTGAATATTGTGATCTTCCATGATTGTAGTTTCGTAACCTTGATAATTCATTTCATCAGGTTTTGGCATAGCTACAGTATAATCAGCATCAGATGGTATTTGAGTGTCATAACTCTGGTAATACATTTCATCAAGTTCTGGCACAGCTTCAATGTAACTAGTATCACATGCTACTTGAGTTTCCGTAGTTGTAATTAACTCCACTGACCCCTCGAAAACCCCTCCGTCCCTACAAAGGATTATCAAAGATATATTGTAAATGGAATTTCCTATAATACAAATGAATGTAAAGGGAGTTTGACCTACCAATAGAAGGTAAACTCATCAGCAATGTGACCAGTCTCAGAGACTTTTTGATTGATACAAGTCGCAGAGGCAGATGCCACAGGAATCGGAGCTTTTTCCCTTGACCACTCAGAAATCACTTCTTCGTCGCTACAAATCAAGGAATAGTTAGATAAACTAGTACAATGTCATCCCATAATCAATTAATTTTTAAAGTTTACCTGCAGCTGGAGATTAAGTCATCGACCAGAGTTCCAATAGAACTAGTATCAGATAGTGCTTGATTTACTCGAGTTTGATCAGGGGCAGAAGAAGCTCGGCGGGTATTCTTACTTGGTATACCTGGCCACTCTGGAAGTCCTGCCCTTCTGCAAGTATTCCTAAACGTACCTCTTGACACTGCAAAAGAACCAGAAAAGAAGTTAAGCAATTCTAGAACATGAAACACATAGTAATCCGTCATCTTATATGCATTTATATGTGTGTGTGGAGGGAGGGGTAGACGAAGCTTACGTCCAAGCATCTCTGCAGCAATGGCACTACTCAGCCCAAAAAATGGAACAAGACAAACATAAGAAGTATGGGGAAGTGACTTAGTTCTGCGTATCCTCTTTTTGCTATTGATTTTAATACAAGTCCTTCGTGGGAAATCAGTTCTGATTGAAGATTGCAAACCCTCATGCTGCAAATGAAGCAAAATATTTGTAGCATTAGTTAATTTATAAAAGCAGAACCATAGTATCTAAGGATTGGCAAGTGTAATAATAGCTCAAAGCTTTAAGTAAGCTGAATCTAAGCAACAAGGGAAAATGTAACAACGCCTTTGCTGATTTGCTAATTGCTATGGACTTTTGAGCACGAGGCACCCATTGCAACAAAAAAGTTCTATAAAAAATCATTTCTAGCTAGGTCGCAAATACTTTTGATTTGCATAACAGGTCAAAATGGGTAATTATTTGTATCGGTAAAAAAATTGGCCGAGTTGAGTTGACCTTAACTTTGAGTTGGCTCACCTTTTTTTTTTCTTGGATCTGCCACTTTGTTCGTCCGTGCATGTGTTTAGATACATTTCTTACATCAGATAAATTGCCTCTAATTGTAAGGCACCTAACTTTACATAAAGTACTTGTATTTTCAGTCACTAACAAAAATTTGTGCTCATGTTAACATTATGTGTGAGCGTATCTAGAAGTGGAGATTCATGTATGAAAAAGTGTAGACAATCAGGGAAGAGGCAAACCTCAAGTAATCTGCAAACTTCAGCAATAAGATCGTAATAAGAATACATGGAAGTATCCATGACAAAGTCAAGCACACCAACACACTGGCCATCTACAATCACAGGCACCGCAAAGGATCCCCATATCCTAGAAAATATAGCATCTTCACACGGAGGACACTGATCTTTCGGGTAGTCATTATGCAGATTTTGTGTCTGTTCATGAGCAGAGTTCAGGAACACGCGCGCAGGAAGCCCAACGGCTACTGCCTTCTCGGAATCTTCATAACCATAGAGTTTGTGCTCTAAACATGCTTTACGATATATTTCAAGTTCTTGGTTGATCCCATAAAGACCATTAGGCTGACATGTTGTTGTAAGGACAAATGCCTTTCCGGTTCTTTTTGCACCCCAATATTGAACAAGAACATTTTGGCCTTGAAGTGGTAAATTCTTAATCACAGAAATGATCTTCTGCTTCAGTCCTTCACTTGTAGGAACGCGAATGTCTGTAAGATTTAAACTTTTGAAAGTTAGGAAGCGAGTATAACAATAACTGATATACCACATATAAATTTGAGAGAAGGAACGTTTTTAGCAAACGACACAAAAAAAATTTCTTGACTTTAACTAGTTTAATGCAAGTGTTTGTATAGAAACCAAATCTTGTGGAACATAATATTGGAAAAAAATTATGAGGGTCACCAGAAACTACCATACTTTATGTTATTATTAAACCTCGTAAAAACACTTCTTATCGTCCCAAAATTACCGTCAATAGCTTTTATGTTACAAAATGACAGTTTTACCCTATAATAGATTGCGTTGAGTTTTACACAAGTAATTCAAACTAGGGTAAAATGAGAACTTTAATCAATTATATCCATCAATTATACGGCACAATTATACTTAATCACAAGCATATAAAATCTTAATTATCTCGTTACTATGCAAACCTAAATACATTAATGGATGACAATGCCTTAGAGCTTCTTAAAACATAAACTCCTAAACTAAAATTTACCTCATGTATGTAGCTTTAAAAATAAGCTTCAACTCCTATAACTTCGGTTCTAGCCAATTATTCCAAACACATCCATATTTTATATACGCCACGCCTTGAAGTGGCAAAAGTGACTATCACTTTAAAATGTGTGCCGTCTCAAGTTCAATTCCTGCTAGGTGCAAATAACCTTGAAGTGGCCACGCCAATCCCGTGGATTAGTTGGCCAAAAGGTTGGAAACCATGGTTAAAAAAAAAAAAAAAAAAAACAAAAACAAACAAAAAAAACCTTATATTTAACGAGAAAATGTTTTTCTTAAAAAAATAAGCTTAAGCTCCCATAAGCTAACAAGCCCTCAATCCAAATAAATCTTTTCCCCTAAAACTATAAACAAGAAAGTTCCTAAAGAAGCAGAAGCTTTAGGATCTACTTAGTTGACTAACAATACATCAATCCTCTTGATCACATATAACATATAGATATAATAATTGATAGTTAACATAAAAAGAAATTAAGCAAAACAATTTGACTAAATATAATGAAACTAAACACTTACACAGGTAGCATCTAATTATAGAAAGCTTCTATTTTGGACCACAAAACACAATCTGAACATAAAGATTGAAGAGAAAGATAGAATACTAATGAAAGAAATGTTATACTTTTATAAAAGTACTAGCATATCAACAATAACTTGCTATACATGTAATTTCTCCTAAATTATTGGAAATATATACATATACTACTATATTTAGTAAAGTAAAGTAAGTATCAGATATTAGGTTGTTTGAACTCACAGTGAAAGTTTCTTCCTGAAGGCAAAATGTATGATTCACCAGGTGAAACTATGAAACTAGAGAAAACACTTGTGGTCTGGTCGGTGAAGCAAGGATTCATAGTTGAACAAGCCATGGAATCTGTGTTATGCTGTAAGGTTCAAGTTTTTTGATCTATGGTCTGTCAAATTACATATATTTATAATAAGACAAATTACCCGGTCTAATATGGGGGTTCAATTAAGGGATGACAGTGCATAGCTTGTAAGTCTAATTTAATGGCATGGACCCACAATTCAATAGTTAACAACTTGACGAGTAAGAAAATCTAGAACAAGATATTTTTCGAACCCCCCTCATATCCGATTATCCCGCATATTGGTTTTGGTACACATTATTACAATTAAGGTTGCAATGGAGTCAAGCCGAGCTCGAGCCCGACAAGGCTTGAGCTTGAGCTTGAAACAAAAACAGTAAGCTTGAGCTTGACTTGATAGCTTATCAAGCTTTAATTATCCAGACTTGAGTAGGTTTCAAGCAAAACTTGAGCTTGACTTGAAAAGCTTGAATGTATATAAAAATATTGTATTTGATAGACAAACTCATCAATATATATATAGATGGAACGACGGATGGTGTTGTTGATATTTTTATTCAAGATTCGTCGATACAAAAAATGGTTGAGTTGTCGAACATGGTTGCTCTTTCTTTTCTTAAAAACTAGTTAAAGGATATTTTGTAATTGTAAAAAAATAATAAGAATAAAGGTATAATCGTCATTTTATATATCAATTATAATTATTATATATTTTTTCTATTTAAGATAATCATTTGGATATATTTGACAATTTTAAGGCTTTAAAAAATATATATGTAATTATGAATTTTGATTGGATATATATACAATTATAAAGCTTTAGAGGGATATATATGTAATTCCCTTTAAATGAACGATTTAGGAAACTTATATGTAGATGAACCTGACCATGTAAGTTGTAACCTATCACATATTGTGTCCGGTCAAAAATTGGTGTTGATTTTGAAGGTCACAATGTATAATGCGGTGTGAACACTGAGATGACTGGAAGGGTTTATTTGAACAACATGGGGGTCAAATAACCTACTTGGGTATCCTATCTCTTCTTTTGATATCTAATGGTGTCATATTTTAGTATTAGGAAAATGTTGTCTAATAGTAATAAAATTTAATAATTGTTTTAATTAAGTCACTCAAACTTTAACTTAATCATAAAAACTATTCAAATTTCAATATTGTTCTATTATTGTGTAATTGTTCAAAATAACTATCTTTAAGATATTCATATGTGTATTGTTTGGTTGTAACTTAACAATAAACAAACACCCTCTGAATTTTACTAACACAAACTAACTTAATGTACAACCAACTTATGCACATATCAAAAGAGATATGCCATAAAATAATAAACAGGTTTGAAAGTTATTTCGTTTTAGTCACTCAAACATAAAAATTACATAATAATATAACACAATTGAAAGTTTGAGTGGCTAAAATGAAACACTTTTCAAACTTTATTATTTTATAATAAAAAAAAGTTACAGTAACTAAATTTGAAAAAAACTAAAAATTGGTTACTATTTTATGATTTTCACCCTTGATAACTTAATGAGCAAGAAAATCTAGACAAGATCCCCTTTGATACCCTCATATTCACTAGTTTATATTTATATTTGGTACATATTTGATGTTTATTACAGTTAGATCTTAAATACTACAGTTAGAGTTTACATTTATAATACTCATTACATGCATGTGGACTTTTCTATAATCGAAGTTTGATAGTATATTTAGTTTTTGATGTTATTAAATAATGTTATATAGTTTGGTGACATGAATGATCATGATTTATATTTTAAGAAAAATAACCGTGATGACATATCAACTTGTTCCAACATTAGCCTGGTTAATTATCGAGTTTTGTTCAAATTTTGCGTCAGGTCAAGAATTGGTTTGAGGGTCATAATGTACAATGTGGTTGGTGTGAAAATTGATAGTGACTGGAGGGGTTTATTTAAACCACATGGGGGTTCAAATAACCTACTGGGATACGCTAACCCTTCTCTAGATATTAAATAGTTTTATGCTTTCTTTTTTACTAATAATTCATGAAACGTAATAGTGGTCGACAGTTGTCATAACTCATAAGAGTGAATCTTTACGGTTGTTAAGTCGACAATCATCAAAATTATATACACATCGAAGTTACAAAACGTATTAAAACGCATAAAAGATACAAAAATGGGTAAAGATGATGACAACAGATAAAAACGTAAGAAAACATATGAAATATAGTATGCGTACCATATTGGGTAATGGCATGTAATAGCAACGTACTTTCTCATTTGTGCCATTATCAGATACGAACCAAAAAAAATACCACGGTACCCATCCAACTTTTAAATTTTGTTTAATTATCAGATACGAACCCAAATTTTGTTTCATTATCAGTGATGGGTTGTTTGCACCTAGTAAAAATATAACTACACTTCTCTCACATTTGTCATGATGATATCACGATGATAGTTACAAGACTTTTGCCGCTAAGCTACATACCCTGGGCCCTCCCGAAGATCCCAATTCGGTTCTTTTGCTGATGAGATCCACAAAACCCAATATTGTGTACTGTAGGCTCGGGATGGATTCATTCTTCAGAAAGAAGTTAAGATGGACCAAAACGACATACACAAAGCAAATAAACAAAATGATGATGAAAAAAAATTGCGTACGATAATGAAAATATGAAAAAATTTGATAATGAACAAAATTTGAAAGTTGGATGGGTATTGTGGTATTTTTTTTTAAAGTTCGTATCTGATATTTGAACAAATAAGAAAATACGTATCTGATAATGAAACAAAATTTGAAAGTTTGATGGTTATTGTGGTATTTTTTTTTGTTCGTATCTGATAATGGCACAAATAAGAAAGTACGTTGCTATTACATGCCATTAACCCTACTATATTAGCAGGTTTCCATGTATCATATTAGCCAGTTTATGAAAGTTCACATATATAGATAGTTTTTTTTAATACACGTACCATATGAGTAAATTTGAGAAAGTACGTGGCTATTTAATGGCTTAAACCCTATAAAAAAATCACACTGAACCCGTCACATTTTGGTTTCTAATTGTAACACTCGTTAGGGATGAATACTTGAAGTCAAGATACATGCATAACATGTGAGTGTCTCTCAATATATTGAATAGTAACGAATACTTAGAGCATCTATAATGATCAATTTTTTAAATACCTTTAATGCACAACTTTTTATATCGATTTCTTTGTTTCACAATTAATGCACAACTCATTTAATGAGAATAGCTTCTTGCTTTTTCTGTCAACCGTTTAGTGGTTTACAAGCTATTCCCCAAAACGTCATTTGCAAAGTCTTTACCCCAATGCATGGATACTCTTATAAAGGTAAAACCTAAACACTCATATTTCTCTTTTTTTATTCAGGACAAACCCAAACACCATATTCATTTTTTAGGACCCAAACACACCATTATCTCTCTTCTTTCTTCAAATGCCCACAAAATCTCACCGCCACCATGGCAAGTCTCCATCACAAACCACGAGGGCCCGTTGCAGCCTTCTTCATACCTGTTTTATGGAGCGGACTGTGGCGTAAGTGATTCAACTGACAATGTCAAAGATCCATTGGATGGAAACAAATTTTCTAACATTTGAGTGACCATGACCCAAGAATTATCTAAGATTATATACGTTACAAAACCCACACTTCAGTAATACTTTCAGAAAGAGTTATGATCTCATATTTAAGAAAATGACATAATTCAACTAAAGAATAAAGTCCTGTAAAGTGTAAACTATATGCAAATATAAGGGTCAAGGTCAAGCATCTGGGAAAACAAAGAGACGGATCACGGTTCGACCATCTGGTTGTCTAAACTCAGCTATGGTTTCCATTAAGGAACGGTCACATGTTATCCATATCATATCGCCAACTTCGTCTTTGTATTTGAGTTTAAAGCTTTCAAGTGGAAACCTTTCTTCAACCAATTCTTTCAACTTTACCAATCCATCAGAAAGCCTGAGTGGAAACTTTACCATATTATCTTCGTATGTTGCCTTAACTGTCAATCTTTCCACTGTACTCTCGATAAACTGCTCTCTGATGGTTACTTCAGGCTGTGCATGTCCATTGAGCATATTTGTTTTATCTGGCTGGTGGAATACACTCGTGGCAAGATCATGAGTTCCAGATATGCTCACTACATATGTATACAATGTACAAAATGATGATGAGAATCTTACATAGAAGGCACACATATAGACATGACATGAGACAGCAACATTGACTAATGGGCGGGTGTTGGACATTATTCTTGCTTAATTAAATGCTCTATAATGTTTATTACATTATAAAATCTAGTTATTTCATTAAACATAATATTTTATCTAGGTGGTTCTGTTCGGTTTACATAGCCTTTCAAGTGCCAAACATAGAATGAACCACATAACGCGGATCGCTAAACTTTCCTAAACCTAAAACAACCCACATTAGATAGTTAAGCTCATTCCGGTTTGGCTTTGGTGATTCTGGTTTCAATTCAGTTTGGGATTTGCGGTTCTTTTGAACAGCAACGGGTAACAGGTCATATGGTATATTTTTAGCAAGGGTAAGAAAAATCAGTGTTGGTTGACACAATGAATGTGGTATTTATGATTTAGAAATCTATTTTTAATTCAATGATAATCTAACTTTCTCTAGTAAATTGCTTTAGAAATTTCATTTACTTAAAGGCAAATTCTGATGAATTTTGACCCATTCGACCCGTTCTCTTTTCACTTCAATATTTCATCTCAACATCTAAAAGATAAAATATAACCGAATCGACCCATGTATAGATAAAATGTAAACATTTTCCACCTCTAGACATCACTAACAAGCTATAAACTCACCAGGAAAAATATCTGCACGTTTGTCGTTTGTCTTTCTATAACCAATTGACTGATCAGTTCTCTTTCTTTTTTTAATTGAGTCACTGGACTTGCCTTTATTATTTCTTCTCTTTTTCCCTTTAATAATATCAACAGCACTCTGCGCTGTTCCTGCAGAAGTAGAATTAGCTGGCTCGTTTTTCATATTATCGCCCACATGCTCCACATAATGAACATGACTCTGCTTTTTAAAAGATGCTACATGTTCAGGATTGATTTCTTTCTCGAACAGCTGTCGTTGATTTCTCGTCTCTGGTGGAGATTCAAGTAGCCAACTAAAAGGAAGTTCACCAATAACTCGAAAAGACGACAGATTACCTAATTGCACCAAAGAGGCATTCTCAACCTGATGTTTCAGTGTTTCCACCAACCTTTGCAGGCCTGCCCCGTTTGCACTATGTGGTGGCAAAACAAACTCTATCACATATTCGACGTCCCTTCCAATACTTTTCAGATAAACAGCCAAACAACTTGTTATCCCGTTCAAACGTGCATGATGAACCAAAGGGTATTCATCTTTATCGAGTTTTGTTACATCTCTACAAAAATATGTAACACGAGATGACAATGATCTCCCAACAATTCCACGGGATTTTTCCAAGTGTGTCTGTTTGCAGGCTACATGAAATCCCCACATGCTCAAGTCTCGACCATAGTGTGGTAGATCATATGTTGACATGCACACTTTGCCTATACACTTGCTGTTATTGCTACTACAACTCCGCTCAAATTTTCCAGAATTGGACACAACATTACTGTATCCCGACAGAGCCCACGTCTGAGCTAGAGGTATATTCTCTATGTCACATACCGCCTTCAAAAAGCAGAAGATTTCATTCAACTCATGCTGCCTTCTTCCATCTGCAATCTGTATCTGAGCCTACAAACAAAAAATTATATAGTAATATACTCAAGCATACATATATATATAGATACACATAAATGTACAGAACTCACGTAAAAGCTACGATCTTCAAACACGATTGGAGACTTTAGATTTACTTCCTGCCAAGTGAAATGAAGTGAAATTAACAGGTGAATTAAATCACGGTTAAATCACAAGCATTGCATGCATGTATAAAAGTTATAATACCGTAGTTACCTTGAGTGCTCTGGAGACTTCCTGAACCTCAAAAGCATAATCAACGTACTTCGATGATGTTACGAGTTCAAGTACGCCTACACAGACCCCACTGTCGGTTTCAAATACAGGCAAATTAATATAACCATGTATATTGCAGGAAGTAGCCCAATCTTTTACATTTTGTCTGGGTGAAAACCTATTCACATCCAAACACCATTCTGGAAACTTTTGGCGATAAACGCGACCAGGCGGACCAAGATTTTCTGTTTGCTCCCCATCAACATCATACATACGCCACTCAGACTCCAGCCTATACGAGTAAAGGACTTCATCAACCGCACCGATACCAAAAGGTTGGTTCAAAGTTGTGAGCAAGCAGCGCTTCGAGAGGGTATCAGGTGACCAAAACTGAACAAGCACATGTGGCTCACGAAACCCTAAATCTGAAAGTGCAGCCACGATCTTTTCCTTTATTGTTTTCGAGTCTATAAGATTTTGAACCACCAACAGCTTAAACTTAGAACTGAAAAGCTTAACAGAAAATAAAGAGAACCATTTGGAGAGGAAGAGTATTAGTTTGTTCTTGACTTTTCTGAAATGATTTACAAGGAACGAAATGTTACATCAATACAAATGGTAATAATGAGATTTTTTTTTTTTTTTTTTCTTTTTTGAAAAGCAATATATGTTACTAGATATAATAGTAAGTTGCTAAAATTACATGGACACAAACATAACAAACCAACAAAATTATATCGATGAACCGAACCTATGACCAACACCTACACTAGGATCCAACACAGATATCATTAGGTGAATACCCGACATACTAAGATACAACTCTCACCTATCAAACCCACCAAACACAGTAACACTGAGGGCAAACACCCAGTAGAAAGTATGACGACACGGGTTGAAAACCGACCATCACCCAACCAACCACGACCCAAGACCTCACACATGAAATTTGGTCTCCTTTGGCTACATGTTCTTTTAAATACCTTTTCCCCTAGTTTAGTTCTGGATATTTTGTTTGAAGTTATGTTCACAATATCCTATATTAATCATTTCCTTGATGTATTCATATTTTAAGTTTTGAGCATGACTTTTTGGTTCACCTACCATTATGTCAAATACCAAAATCCAGCTCAAATTTTATAACCAAACAATTGTGGAGATACTAAATCAAGACAGTTTGGAATAAACAAATTAGTAAAACCAGTAATTTCATCTACAAATAATATAACGAGAAATGATTGACATACCTAAAATTTATGCCTAATTTTGTGCCTAAACATGTGTGGCAACAATTCATTGGTTGCATCAACCGGACCCACTTCTTCACAATCGAATGAGGTAATGACACATAAGTTAGTCACAAAATTAGTCATGTCTTTTAGATCTCCCAATCTTTTTCCTAATATAACCACTCATGGGACACCTATTAACAAGTGACATGTGACTATCATCACTAATATGTGAGAGGTCTCAATTTCAATTTGTGGTATATGAAAATAACCCTGAAGTGGCTAGTCGACCAAAACGTTGAAAACCATGGTTACCCCGAGTTGAGATCAACATAGATCTCATATTTACCATAGATCCAATAAATCAATCTTAGCTATCCATTTTTTATCAAAATTAATAAAAAAAATTATTTTCCACATTTTTTTTAAAATAACATATCTTGCAAACGGTAAATCTTCAAACTATAAAAAATAAACCATCGCGACGAGAATTAAATTATCTTTCTATAAATATGCACTTTTCTATATTTTCGACGAACATTTTTTTTTCAAAAATTCCGCCCAGAAAAATTATATATGATTTGTAAAATCATATATGATTTTCACAAATCATATATGATTTTTACAAATCATATATGATTTTCAAAAATCATATATGATTTGTAAAAATCGAATCATATATGATTTTCACAAATCATATATGATTTTTCTGGTTCGAAATTTTGAAAAAAAATCATTAAAAATATATAGTAGTGCATATCTATAGAAATATAATTTAATTCTCGTCGCGATGGTATGATTTTTATCACGTAACAATTAACGGTTTGCGAGACATTTAATTTTTGAAAAAAGGGTGAAAGTTTATTTTAATAAAAAATGAATGGTTATTATTGGTTCATTGAATCTATGATAAATTTGTGATGTATATTGAACTTTTGCCTGGTTACTCCACACACTAAAAAAAAAAAAAAAAAAAAAAAAAAAAAAAGCAATCGTAAACACATTAATTGATACTGTAACAATTATTATACAAACGGTCTTAACAACCAATAATTCCAAACACCCCTTTAGTAAACGACTATAAAGGGAGATAATTTGTACATCAGTACAACACCTAAACTGATGCATACATCGCCTAAGTACAACATATTTCAATTATGGCACAACATGATTAAGCACATGTGATGGTGTATTTGTAGCAAATAAACATAACTATACCAGGACAAATTAAACCAACATGACTAACTGAGATAAGATCTATCAAAAGTCAAAACGTTTCCCAAGCCAGATCAAGTAAGAAGTCTTCATACTATTAGGGTTTTGGGTTATCACGTAGATATAAATAGAAAGGAACATTTTAACTTAAAATACATGTAAAACGACGAAAGGATATAAAGAAATGCTGACTTACAGTTGGCTAGTGGTTCATCATCATCATCATCATCCCGCTTACCATAAACCCTAAGTGATGTAAAGTAACGTCTTTCATTATCATTTGTTCTTCCACCACCAGGAGGTAGGGGCTCATATAAGCAACAGTATTTCTCATTCAAAGCATCCAAAACACGACTGTCTCTTCCATCTCCATTGCCTCCTCCCGTCATGTCCAAAATTACGCTTCTATTCAATTCTAAAGCCTTTAGAGCACTAGCATTGTACCCGGGATTTATGATGATTCTACTGTATAATAGATTTATTATGAAACAAGTGCTGTGGGTTTTATGTGAGTTCAACAATGGCTATTTGAAATGCAATGGGCAAAGGGTTTTTTTTTTTTTTTTTTTTTTTTTTTTTTTTTTTTTTTTTAATGAAAGAAAGGTAAGGGAAACGAAAAAGAATATTTCTTCTTAAGTTATTTTTGAGAAGGAAGGAGTGGAATGGACATACATATAGGAAGGAATCTTGCATTTTGTTATAACTTGCAACTTGCAGCTTTTTTCATAAACTGACAAACAACACGGCAAAATATCTACCTACCTAATATATATAAACGGGATGTGATATAAATACCTACGGGATGTGATATAGATACCTTTCCTAACCTTTTAAAATACTGTAGAGCTCTAACAAAATGCCACGTAAGCACGTGTCATGTAATATAACTTGCAACTTGCAACTTTTTTCATAAAATGACAATACTGTTTCTCTTTCACAACGATCAACATATGTATTCATAAAAACAATAATTGTGTCGTGGATCCTTTTACATCACCGTATCCATCAATTAGTCAGCATGTAAACCCACTTTATTATCATAAGGATTAGGATTATCTAATGTTCATTTGAACATTAGAGGTAATGTTGTGCTTGTGATAATTATACACTTGAGATAAAATAAAATAAATATTTTGCACTAATAGCAATGTACAATTATCACAAGCACAACATTACCTCTAATGTTCAAATGAACATTAGAGGATCCTTATCATTATCATAAGTACAAAATTTCATTGGGTTTTATTTCGTGGTGATCTCTTCTTTATTAATTGCAATGATGGTAAAATCGTCAAAAGAAGTAGAAATTAGTAAATAACTGTTGATACAAAAGTTGGGCGTTTCTTGTTTGGGGCTCCGGCTCTCGTACCAATTGAGTCTTGATTCTTGAGACCTGCGCACTAAGTAACAGAAAACACCGTTAGGCTTATCGTGGGATTGTCTCCCACGATTATCCTCCGGCGTGAGAGTAAGTAATCGGTTTAGGGTTAAAGGAGAGTTAGGGTTTGTAGATCGTACCTTTAACGAGGGATAGGATCCCCTTTATATACATACGGAATCCTTGTTGGTTCCGTGTTCCCCAACCTTCGGCGTATCCCGCCTAATTCGGTTGGGGAATGATTATCTCCATAATTAGGAGATATCCGATATCGTATTCCATAAATAACATTGGGCTTGGGCCTTCGTGGGCCCGCACACTTATCGGCTTAGCCCAATTCGTGCTGGGCTCATTAGTATCGGGCTTTGGTCGGGTTCGTGACCCGAATATAGACTATACGTCATCATGTCCCCCCAGTCTAGTATGCGCAGTGACGGACTGCGGATGCTAGACTAATAACTGCAGTCAGTGAAAAACTAAGAAGCGTAGCAAAGAAGCCAAAAAAGATACCCGCCTATACATTGTATCTAGACATAGTATTTTAAAATGGACGCCTCGTAAATTGGGGGAAAGTAACTGTAACAGCGTCACATCAAGTGATCTGAACCACATGTTGGTGACAGTGGGATCCACGTGTCGCTCATCGCGTGGATGAGGAAACTTATATAACCATCCGTCTCATTTTACTGTGTTTCTCACAGTTAAAAACTCAATCCGCCATTGTTAAGAATCATTGCATTTGCAAACCAGAAAACTGCATATTCCAAAGGTAACCGCGCGTGCGCATTAAAAAAAACGATACCATGGTCAAACAGTTATCTGATTCCACCTCCGATATCACCGAGAGTGAACTTCTAGAGTTCACCTCGGATTATTTTATACCACTTGACGTGCATCCGGTTGTTCCGGATGCGCGAGCATCTATTGCGAACTTCCCCGAAGGGAAAGTAGGGGTATACACACGTTTTTTCGAATTCGCGAATCAACGTGTGCCCATATCCATATTTCTGTGCGACGTATTAAATTATTACAGTCTGCACCTATCTCAGCTGCACTGCATCGGTGCAGCGAAAATCACCAACTTCGAGGTTAATTGCCGATTACTGGCAATTAACCTGACTATCCACCTATTCCGTGCGTTCTACCACACAATGTGGTCGCACGGGTGGGTCTCATTCGCTAAACGAGCTGGAAAGAAACTTTTTTCTGGAAAACTGGACGCGCTCAGGAACTGGAAAGAAACTTTTTTCTGGGTAGACGACGTGTGCTTCCCATCGCGTTTTGATTTTTATACCCAGGGTACATTGCCGAAGGATGAGCGCCCCCTGCCTGGATCATATAGCGCGGAGGATGCGGAACTGATAAACACCAACCGCATCCCTATTAGTTCGTATCCTGAGGAATTTTTGGTGCATATGGGCATTAGCCGTAATTACTTTGGTATGCCGGATGAGATGCCAATCTTCTTATGCGCTGATGGCCAGGGTGGGTGCTCGTTCCTCCGAATCCCCTTTTTTAATTAATGTAAGAGCTTTCTTTTCCTTTTTGCACATTATGTAACCAGCGTATTTGTTGTCTTCTGTTGCGCAGAGATGGATCTTTTCACAGTTGTGCAACTAGCGAAGCCGCTTTAGGTTAATGTAGGGACGCGGCCCCTGAAGGAAGGGGAAGAGCCCATACTGGATGCTACTGCAGGGCGTACCCTGGAAATGAATCTAGGAGAAACAGGTACCAGCTTCTCTGTCGCACTGGAAGCGACGCCGCTGCAAAGCGTGCTAAGCCCTAGAGTGCAATCTCCAGTAGCGCAGCCATCGCCCGTAGCAGTGGCGCAGCATATGGAAGAAGAGGAAGGAGAGGAGGAAGAATCCGGGTTGAAACGCAAAAGATCACTCAGAGAGGATGGCGCGAGCTCATCGAGGAAAAAGCGCCCTGTGATCCTAACTGTGGAATCATCCTCCAGCGATGTTGCGTTGCCTCCCCCCTCGGCTAACACTTCTGGCCCACAGTAAGTAATGTCGTCAATGTTTATTGCGCACCAACTGTTTATGTGGGAAATTAATAATTCTCTTTATGTGTAAGCAGGTTTGAACAGTCTGCGGAGTCACCTCCCAGAGATAGTCCTGTGCGTTCAGAGTCCTCCCAGCCAATTAGTCAAAACGCCGAGGCTGGAGATGCGCCGGTGAACCAGCTTGTTGAGGAACTGATGGTGGCTGCAGTGCACCAGGCCTCATTAGTGGAGAAGCTTAAGGCTAAGATTGTTGGGGAAGAAAGCCAAGGCGCGCAGAAAGATTACAAAATTGCGTCGCTGGAGGCGCAGCTGGCTAGTGCCAAAAGGTCATTGAGGAGAAGATGACGCTAATGGGCCAAATAAACCAAGAGTGTGCAGAATCAGCAGGGTACAAGGCTTCGTGTCGCTGGGCACTGAAGTATCTGGAGAAGGGTAAGGAAGACTTGACTTCGCAACTTAAAAACTTTGGTACAACTGTGCAGAGTGCCCTGGAAGCGCAGGAGATGAAGTTGCGTAAGCTGTGTCTGGAGTATGACGAGGAGTTGTATCCCCAACTCCTGTCTACAATCGCGGAGCGTCGGTGGCTTATTAGCCACGGTCTGCGACTTGCTGCTCAGTACCTTGGAGTCGCGGGAAGTGGTAGATGCCTTCGGGGGGTGGTTCAATGCGCATTGGAGCGTGGTAAGGCAGAGGCTGTGGAAAACCTTCATGAGGCGGATCTGTTGAAGGTACCTGCTGATAAGGTACCTGGGTATAATGCGCAGGCATATGATGAGCTGGTGTCTGCCATGGAGAAGATGAAGTCCCTGGAGCTTCCCATGATCGCTGAATTGGAGAGCGACCATGATTATCCTATAGGGGTAATGATGGAGGGATTAACCTTGTCTAGGCATCGTTTTGAGGATGCAGAGGCACAACAAGATTACTTTTTGAAACCCAATGAGGCCCAGCTATAGGTGTCTGTTTTTGTTCGCCCTCACAATATTTTGAACCCATTTGCTCTGGAGAAGGAAGTTCCTTTGAAACAAGTCTTGGAAGCTCATGCCACCAGGCTCGCCAAGAAGAAAGGTATCAAGGGCAAGGCTATTCTGTGTGGTGTTGGCGCAGCTCACCTCCCTCGGTCTGATGGGGTGCTTGTTAGTGTGGCTACAGTATCTCGTCAAGACTCCGATTTGTTGAAGGGTTTAAGCGAGATTAAGGATGCATCAAACCGCGTGGGTAGCTCTTCTCTTGAGCGTTGTAATAGTTGGTAGGTTGTGATTTGTAAAGTAAATATCCTTTTGTAAGCACGTATGGTACTTAATGGAATATTATTTGGATGGTGTTGCGGCTTATAATATTTGCACTTAGTTACTTGTCTTTCCATAAAAAACGTGTGTATGATCTAAGAAGCAAACTATTACATAATCGCAGATAAGATGTGAAGGTCATAATCATGTATGAGGTTAATGGTACACTTAAGAAATAATTTCTAAGTATTTTTTTTATATCATAGTCGTGTATGTCGTGATATGCAGCGTACTGTAAATATCATATCAAGGAATCAAGTGTCTTGGTTCCTAAGTTGTTAAACGTGTACCATATGCATTGTTGCACACCCATCGTGGGATGCGTACAAAACTTATTCCAACGTCTTGAGAACAAGGTGTTTAACAAGGATACGTGATCCAATGTTGATGGGTTTGTAACCCTCTTACTCAACGAGTTGTTTAGTAGGTGAACTCATCCTTTTACCATCGTAGGTCTATTTAGTGCATGCACGCCATGTAGGCAAGGAATCAAATATGTTAAGACATAAAATATATAGAAATAACAAATTGAAATGTGTCGTGGAGTTAGCTAGAAACCACGACGTTTTATTGATACTTGCAAGTTTTTAGAAAATATAATAAATAAGACTTTTGTCTAAATAGAACAAAAAAAAGTAAATACACGGATATTTTATTGAGCACTTCACTAAAGTGGAGGAGTGTCCGTGCGTTGGGTCGTAGCCATCCCTATAGATAACATCGCTTAAGGTTGCAGATGTTCCATGTGCGTGGTAGTTCATGACCATCCATGTCTCGTAGCTTGTACGCACCTGTTCCTAATGCTTCAGTAACTTCATAGGGTCCTTCCCACTTCGGTCCAAGTTTGCCTGTGTCTTCTGCGTGGCTCGCATCATTGGCGTGGTAAACGAAGTCACCTGGTCTGAATGAAACACTTCGCACTTTAGTATCAAAGTATCCTTTCATCTTGGACTTTGATTTTGCTTCGCGTATGGCTGTGCGTTCGCGCCTTTCTTCTAGCAGGTCTAAGTCGATACCCCGCTCGTCGTCATTGGTAGCCACATTGATTTCAGCAGTGCGGATAGTTGACATCCCAATTTCGGCTGGTATGACAGCTTCTGTCCCATAGACTAGAGAAAAGGGGGTGTCCCCTGTACTGGTTTTGATGGAGGTGCGGTGCGCCCACAGAACATGCGATAGTTCTTCCACCCACCTTCCTTTGTGCTTGTCTAGGCGTGCCTTAATGCCTTTATCCAGGCTCCAATTTGCACGTTCTACTAAGTCGTTGGTTTGTGGGTGTTTAACTAACGCGAAGTGCTGTGTGATTTTTAACTTCTCGCACCAGTCCTTGAAGGGGTTGTCGCAGAATTGTTTCCCGTTGTCCGAGATGATTTCCCCAGGCAGCCCGAAGCGGCATACAATATTTTCCCAGACAAAGCATTTTACCTGGTTGCCAGTGATTGTCACTACTGCCTTTGCATCTATCCACTTGATGAAGTAGTCTATGGCGACTATGAGGAACTTTAATCCTCCTGCTGCAACAGGGAAAGGACCTGCAATGTCGATACCCCACTTGTAGAATGGCCATGGTGCTGTAATTGGTGTTTGCTCGTGCTGTGGTTGGCGCGGAACGGGTCTGTGAACTTGGCAATCGCTGCACTTCCTTATTAAGTCCCGCGCATCACGGTGCATGGTTGGCCAGTAGTATCCTGACCTCAAAGCGTGTGCCACCACGGACCGTGGTCCTGAGTGCATGCTGCATGAACCTTCTTGGATTTCTCGCAGTACGTAATTTGCTTGTAGGGGGCCAACGCAGTGGAGCCATGGTTGCAGGAAGGAGCGTCGGTACAGTATCTTGTCCCGAAGTTCGAACCTCTGTGTTGTGCGCCGTATCCTGCGAGCTTCCTTCTGCTCTTGGGGTAACACTCCTTTGCTTATGAATTCCGTTATCGGTGTCATCCATGTAGGACCTTCCTCCTCTATTACTGTGGATGTTTCCATCTCTGAGATGGATTTGCTTTTCAACGTTTCTACCAGCACTTGTTTTGACAGGTGTGCAAAGCTTGTGGATGCAATCTTGCTTAGTGCATCTGCCTTTCGATTCTCCCCCTAGGAACCTGTTTGATGGTAAACCTATCTAAGCCTTGGATTAGTGCCTTGGTTTTGTCGAGGTACTGAATCATGTTTCCCTCCTTGGCCACGCACTCCCCCAACACGTGGTTGGCTACTAGCCTGGAATCTACATTTGCTTCCAGGTTATGTACACCCATTCGAGCTGCAATGCATAGTCCGGTTATTAGGGCTTCATACTCTGCCTTATTATTCATTGCTGTGAATTCGAAACGCAGTGCGTAAGTGAATTCCATTCCTTCCGGGTTTGTGAGGATAAGGCCTGCTCCTGACCCATCCACGTATGAGGATCCGTCCGTGAACAAGATCCATGGATCTTGTAGTTCCTTCTTGCTTGGTGCGGGTGCATCATCAGTGTTTGGTTTTTCAATGATGAAATCGGCTAGTATTTGCCCTTTTACTGCAGTACGTGGTCTGTAGGAGATATTGTGCTCACCGAGCAACACACTCCACTTTTGCAGTCGTCCTGATGCATCAGGCTTGGAGATGATTTGCTTGATCGGTTGGTCTGTGATTACCGCTATTGGGTGCGCTTGGAAGTACCTGCGTAGCCGTTTAGCAGTGAACACTAATGCCAGAACTAATTTCTCCATGGCGCTATAGTTCATCTCCGTCTTCTTGAGCGCTTTACTTACGAAATAGACAGGTGTTTGTACTGAATTCCTATCCATTAGTAACACCGCACTGACTGCTCCATTAGTTGCGGATAAGTACATAATCAACTCTTCCCCTGGTCGGGGTGCTACAAGTATGGGGAGCGTTGCCAGGTGTTGTTTAAGCTGTGTAAAGGCCTCTTCTGCCTCCGTAGTCCACCGAAAATCTCCCTTTTTTATACACTTCTTGAGTGTTTTGAAAAGAGGTAGTGATTTGTCTGCTGACTTGGATAGGAATCTATTTAGACCGGCCAGCTTTCCATTGAGAGATTGGACTTCCTTCAACGTACGCGGTGAAGGAAGTTCGATGACAACCTTAGTCTTTTCTGGACACGGCTTTATACCATCAGGTTCTATCAGGTATCCAAGGAACATGCCTTCTATAGCGCCAAAGGTGCATTTTTTAGGATTTAGCTTTATGTTGATCTCTTTAAGTGTCCTGAATGTTTCCTCAATGTCGCGCACCAATTCCTCTTCAGTATGGCTTTTTATGACCAGATCATTGACGTAAACCTATAAGTTGCGGCCAACCTGTTTTTCGAACGCATTGTCTACTAGCCGTTGATAGGTAGCGCCTACATTCTTCAAGCCAAAAGGCATTTTGGTGTAGCAGTAGACGCCTTGGCTTGTATAAAAAGCCGTTTTTTTCCTCGTCTTCAATAGCCATCTGGATTTGGTGGTATCCTTTGTATGCATCGAGGAAGCACTTAAGTGGGTATCCACACAAAGATTCTACCTTTCAGTATATCTCCGGTAGTGGGTAGCAGTCTTGTAGACATGCGTTGTTAAGATCAGTGAAGTCCACGCACATCTGCCAGCTACCATCACTCTTCTTTACCATAACTGGGTTGGAAAGCCAGTCATGGTAGTAGACTTCCTGCATGATTCCTGCCTCTACTAGCTTGTGTACCTCTGCCAGGATTGCTTGCGTGCGCTCTGGAGCCTGGCCGCACTTCTTCTGGCGTATTGGTGAGTATCCTTGTCGGATTCTCAGCTTATGTTCTGTGATTGAACGTGGTACCCCAGTCATGTGTTTTGGCTCCCATGCAAAGATGTCCAGGTTCTTTTGCAAGAGTGTGCACACTGCTGCTTTGCCATTGCCGACAGTGATCCTCCTATCGACACTTCCTGTTCGGGATAATCGGGATGAATTGCTACCTTCAGATTTGGAGTTTTGGTCGCGCACTGTTCTGTAATGGGTGCCATTTCGCATGTGACCGCGTTACATTCTTTAGGTGGTACGGCAGCATTTTAGAGGGTAACGACACCTCCTTCCACTAGAAATTTAAGCATCTCGTGTGCTGCAGACGGTACTGCCCGTATGGCTGATATCCCCGGTCGTCTGATAATGCCATTGTATGGCGAGGGGGATTTGATCACCATAAAATCCATCCAGGCTGTTGTAGAGTGGTCGTTATTACCTACTCTAACTAGTAGGCGTAATTGCCCCATAGGCCATATCTTTTCTCCTGTGAAGCCAGTCACCGCTGTCGTGACCGGGCTCAACTGACTGCGTATCTCCGGGCGCAGTTGTTTGAAGCAGTGTTCGTACAGTATGTCTGCAGATGCTCCACCATCAATATACATGCGGTGGATGTTGTGACCCCCCGCATTAATTTCGATGATGAGCGGCTCTACCACTACGTTGTTCGTAGTTAAGGTAGGGAAAGTGATTGCAATTCCATGGGAAAACTTTTGGCTGACCTTTTGCTTGGTTACTCGCTGCCATGATTGTATCATGTAAATGATGTCAGCCTTATCTTTGGGCCCCTCCTTCTTATTCCCAGTTTTTTTGTCTATCTTTCCCTTCTTTGATGTTCTTGACCAAATGGTCCAGTCTACCCTCCTTGAATAGTTTGTCAATGAGCTGGCGTAGCTGGACACATTCATTAGTAGTGTGGCCTTTCTGTCCGTGATAGTAAACAGATAAAATGCTCCAATTGTCAAACTGTTGGACATAATAAGTCTAGCTGTCACAAGGATCAGGTACCAAAACCAACAAAGGAAAGTAAGGTTCGAGGTAGAAAAAGTCATTGTGATGGCAGAAGGCAACAGGTATTCATTTAATTGTCATTTGTATAACGATTGTTCTAGTGTGTTTACATTCTAGTTTATGTGCAAATGTATTACTTTTGAAGTGGATGGATGAAGAGGATATAAGGAAGACTATGGAACAAGAGTTTTATGATGCTCTTTACGAGCAAAAAGAAGAACACACAAATTTGGAGGAAAATAAAGAGCATGCCAGGTTGGATGAAGAAGCATTCCAGCAGTTTTTGAAAGAGGACAGAATGTACAAAAGAATTGAAGAGGAATGGGAGAGGAAAAATTGGCTTGAAGATGCAGAGTATGAGGCAGCTTACTATGGAGTGCCTGTGGAAGAGTTATATCCAAGACATCCATATGTGCTGGATAAAATTGACCTCTAAAAGTCACAAATTCCTGCAGTTTTCTAAGGTTGTAGGCATCTACTCTTCTAGACATTTTGTAATATCGACAATATTATGTTTGAACATGTTTTTGTTTTTTTTGTTGACTTTATAAGTTGACTAGCTTGTAAGAATTTATGTTGTCTTTACTCCTTATCCACTTGTTCAACAACCACAACTCCCATCTACTTATATAATATATCTTAAGTCAGCAATTGTTTATCATACCACCATATTATCACCATGGATGTAGAAAATGGTTGTCAAATGGTATGCATTGACTGTTGGCTTCAAAGGGAAAACAGGGCTGGATTGACCTTTTTTGCAAGGCGTTCACCTTATATAGCTTTCATGTGGTATGTTTGTCAAGTGTGCCTTGAGACAATGGGAAACACATCTTATACTGGTAGAGATGGTGTTACAAGGGAAAACACAACCACAGGAGATAGTGGTGGATATGTGATGGGTCTACATATTTCTGCACCTACTAGTGTTGGTGCATCCTTGGGCGGTGATGAAGAACAAAGTGAACCACCTACAACTAAAATAGCAAGTGGAGAGCGCCCAAGCCAAAAACCACGTGAAGCACCTGCAACCGAAAGAGCAAATAGAGAACGCCCGAGACAAACACCAGTTGAACCAACTGCAACTGACAGACCAAATGGATCACCTACTAGTCATTTATCGCAGTGAATTCCTAGCAAGAAATGTTATGTTGTCTTTCAGTCTAAATGTAGCTTTAACTGATATGTGTGTGCTTCTTTTGTTATAATAATTGAATTTTGGTTACAATTTGAATCTGTTGACTTTATAAGTCAAACAAGCGATATTTTAAAAAACTAACAATTCTGTTTGGTATCCTATAAATAATTTGGTTTATGTTGACCTTATAAGTCAAAATGGGTTTTCCTAAGCACCCACCTAAACTGGATATGCAAGTGCAAACTACAAAATGAAAACAACATTTCCAAAAATATCCCTACACCACCACCTAATTACACCATATGAAGCAAAACATACATGTTAACAAGTATCGTTTTCAGTAACCATCATCAGCCAAAAACTATACATCTTCATTACATCAACAACTAAAAATAACAGGTGAACTTCTTGATGGGAGGCTTGTTATTCATGGGGGGAGACTTGAGGTCCTTAGGGGGGGGGCACATACCACTCATTTCTATTTGTGCCGGAGCATCCCACAGCCGCTACAAGACCAAGTACAACTTTGGGAGCGGAAGCCTTGGACGCCTTGGAAGCTTGGGAAGTGGAACCTTTCGAATTAGTGGTCTTAGAAGACATGTTCCCACACTCATCATCAGATGTGTCTGAAATAATGATGACATCAACTTCATTTCCCTTCACGTTAGTATATGGAAAGATAGACAAAACAGAAATAATCAGAGTTGACCCATTACAACTTTCTTAGCTTGTAAACATTCACTCTAAAGTCTAACCTTTCTGAGACTCCCTATTCCCATATTTTTCCCACAAGTCTTCAAGTATCACATCAGCAATGTCATCTCCTATATCCCACTTATTCCCATAAGTAGCCATGGCATGGTTAACCATATCGTCAGATACCTTTAGCTTGCTATAATCCTTTTTTTGACAGATTCTGACACCGCTCGGATTTCTGTCAAATAAATAGGAGTTATTTATGCTCCTCCCTTAAAATGGCAATAACACAAATACAAAAAAAACCCGACTAACCTTTCATCACTTGAGCTTCTTTCGCAAATCTGCATAAATCATCAAACATTTCATCAGACATTTCATCTTCTTTTAACCAAGTATCCCCATATTTTGCCTTCACATATTTTATCATCTCATCAGTTACATCTGTACAAGTAAGCTCCTTGTCTGCCATTGTTAAAGTGTGTGGGGGGGTTGTGTGAAGAAGGCGGAAAACAATCAAGATGGTATATGGTAAACCGTTTCTCAGAATTAACTAGGTTGAGTTATAAATGTGATTGGACTATATTACCCTCGTGAAACTAACAGAAAAGAGTCGTTGACATAGGTGTTAGTGGTCAAGGGACCAATCTGGCATTTCATCGCTACTGTTTGGACCCGTGGCGATGATTATGCCCGGTTTCGTCCCATCGCGATCCTCCGCTACAAGTTTAGGGACCAACGGTGTATTTTAGTCTAAAATATAACTTGCAACTTGCACGTGTCATCTAATATAACTTATGCCCTTTCCTTTTACTTACCATAACCAGTGTCCTGAAATCATTGGTTAAGGTACATTTATTAAACATAAATATTCTTTTTATATTACAAATTGTATTTAATACATATTAATTAAACACATAAACTACCAAAATTAAATCTGATTTTTAATTTAATAAACTCAAATTTTCCTTTTATAAAAGTCTTAAACCTTGGAGTAAATTACACCGTTCGTCCTTGTGGTTTGCGTTGACCGCAGGGTTTAGTCCTTTGACCAAAAAAATTGCACCGTACGTCCTTAAGTGTGAAACGTTATGCACCGTTCGTCCTTTGACCAAACGACATTAAGTTTGACCGTTAAAAACCCATCATGTGACTTGCACATGAGGGTAAAAATGTCATTTTAGTCACCAACCTAATTTTACTTTTTATTTCACCGTACTCCAACCAATTTATTAACCAAAATCCATAATTTTTTCCACTTGAATAGTTGATAATTAAAGCTCAACATTTAATAATTTATTTTTTCCTCTTTTCATGCCAAATATTGCTTTAACATAGCTAGTCGAAAAATAAATCCCATTTCAAGCCCAAAAATACCAACCAATTTTAGTCGCAACCTTTCGGTCTCGAATCCCATTACCATGTCCAACTCAACAACAACAACTACAATATATCAACCTCCAACAAAAATTGTCGAGACCTCGAGGGTCTTTACCCACAATCTCCTTGACAACCAAGAAACCAAACGCCCTTCGAGGGCTTGTCCCCATTCGACAACATCAAAACCAAACCCATTTTCAACTTCCAAATACCAAGTTAACTTCACTAAATGGGTTTTCATCCGAAACCCGAAACAACAAGAATAACAAGAAGATAAATAACATCAAAACTCAAGAATCAAACAAGCAAAATGAGTCCGCACTGAGAGCCATGGCTCTAGGCTTGGCTGCCATGACACATACGACACGACACGCTAATCAAACACGGATACCAACAAGATTTAACACGTTTTTATTTAACAAGAATCCATTTCCCATGTTTTTATACATCAAACCCAACAAGATAGTGAGTCAACTCGTGACTCACCATGAGTTACCAACAAAAACGAGTCAAAGTCATGAGTTTTCGAACCTACCTTCGTTTTGACACAATAAAATGACTGGTGGTGGCATTGTGGTGGTGTTAGGTGGCGCATGAGTGACGTACGAGGGGAAGGGGGAGGGGGTTGAGCGTGTGGCCTTGGGGATCGTGTAGAGGGAAGTGAGTGGAGTGTTTTGAGGTGGGTGGTGTAGTTCGGGGAGCGGCGGTGTGGCGGTGGTGGTGGCGTGAAGGTTGGCCGGCGGCTAGGGTTGAAAGGGAGAGAGAGAAAGATGAAAATGGAGGTGATGATATGTGTTTGTGTGTGGTGATGTGGGTGATATACCACATGGACGAATTTATGTAATTTACCCTTCAAATTTGATACATTTTCAAAATGGTGTGAATGAGGTGAAATGACGAATTTACCCTCATGTGCAAGTCACATGATGGGTTTTTAACGGTCAAACTTAACGTCGTTTGGTCAAAGGATGAACAGTGCATAACGTTTCACACTTAAGGACGTACGGTGCAATTTTTTTGGTCAAAAGACTAAACCCTGCGGTCAACGCAAACCACAAGGACGAACTGTGTAATTTACTCTAAACCTTGCCTTGAAGTCAACCATTAGACAAACCCTTTTAAAAAAACAAAAAAAAAAAAACTCTTCGAATTCACCGTGTAAAAAACAAAGCAGTTATTTCACGGTGGTAAAAGGGTGAGTCGTCACTCAGAGCACTCCCAACGGTAACGGTATAACGCCGTTATAGGCGTTTTAACGCCATAACGCGCGTTATACCCGTTGGAGGGCTTGATCTTCAACGGCGTTATTTTGCAACCGTTGGGTTGCTAACGCGCGTTAAGGGCGGGGAAATTTTTTTTTTGAAAAACTTACACAATTAGTCCCTCAACGTCTAGAAATTCAAAAAAATTTACAAAAACCCCTTAACGGCTAGTTTAAAAAAAAAAAAAAAAAAAAAAAAAAAAAAAAAACAAAAACATTTTTTTACCACTATAAATACCCAACTAAAACTCTATTTTTTTCACACTTCCATTGAAACTTTATATACTTCCTCTTTACACTTTCATATTTCAAAAATCAAATTCGTTCACAATGGATCCAAATCAAGCTGGTGATATTCCCCTGTCTTGGTCAGACGTTGATGACCAAGAGGACTTCCAATTTATGGCGGCCGCGTACGAGTATCACCTTCAGTTGGAACAACAAGAGGGTATTGAATCTCAACATCCTAGTCGTTCTCGTACCCATGTATATCGTGAACGTGAGCTTGCAGAAGAACGTCTGCGCAACGATTATTTCGTACAAGGTTGTAAGTATTCAAACCGGAATTTTCGTAGAAGATTTCGTATGAGCCGGAAACTATTCCTGCAAATAGTTGAAGGTATTGAATCTTATACTTCCGATAATATTCCAGATCATTTTACCTTTTTTAGGCAAACACCCGATTGTACGGGTCGAATGAGTATAAGTGCTCTAATGAAGTGTACGTCTGCCATACGCCAATTGGCGTACGGCACCACACCTGATGCATTTGATGAATACTTGCAAATGGGTGAGAGTACTTCAAAGGTCTGCCTTGATAATTTTAACAAATGCATTATTGATTTGTTTATGCCGGAGTATTTAAGAAAACCAACATGGGCCGACATTCAAAAAATTTATCAACATCATGAAGAAAAACATGGTTTTCCGGGAATGCTTGGTAGCATTGACTGTATGCACTGGGAATGGAAAAATTATCCAGTGGCTTGGCAAGGCCATTTTGCTAGGGGTGATAAAAAATACCCAACAATTATGCTTGAAGCTGTTGCTTCTCAAGATTTATGGATCTGGCATGTATTTTTTGGGATGGCGGGGGCAAATAACGATATCAATGTTTTAGATAACTCTCCGTTATTCGACGACCTTCTTGCTGACAATGCCCCAAAAGCACCTTATATGGTTAACGGAACTAGGTATGAACAGGGGTATTACTTGGCTGATGGAATTTATCCACAGTGGGCAACTTTCGTCAAATCCTTCACGGCAACAACTGATGAAAAACATACGTACTTTAAAAGGAGACAAGAAAGTGCCCGAAAAGATATTGAACGTGCTTTTGGTGTTCTTGGGGTATACTACAACAACCGGCACGTGGATTTGAAATTGCCACGATACGTAGAATCATGTATTGTTGCATTATTATGCATAACATGATTATAAAAGATCAAAAATTTGCTTTACGTGACTATAACGAACTGTGGGTGGATCCGTCAGCAAATTTGAGGCAACGAAGATGGGTTGAAAGATGTGATACGCACAGTCGTAAGGCAAAAGAAATACACGACCGACAAACGCATACCCAACTCCAACAGGACCTTATGGAGCATGTTTGGCAGAAGAATCTTGAACGACATGGACAACAATAAGTATTTGCTATGTTTTTTTTTTAATTGCAGTGTGTGTGTGTGTGTGTGTGTGTGTGTGTTTTTTATTTTTTTTATCTCGTTGTATTTTTTTTTCCTTGTATTTTTTTTAGTCTCGTATTGTAATATGTTTTAAGTTTTAATGAAATGTTTGTTTTAGTTTAAAAAATAAAGTGTATGATTTAGTTTAGGGGTTGAAATTGAAAATATGAAATATTAGTGGTGTTATGGTGTTATTGGGATGTTATTGTTGTGGGTGTTTTTTGGGGATGTTAATGTTAAATGTTAAAGCTGATGTGGCGCTGACGTGGACGGTGTTATTGATGTTATGGTGTTATTGTTGGGAGTGCTCTCATGAGTCATTTCCATGTTTTGTTGGGGAAGGGGGCACGTGGCTAAGATCTATCCGTTGAAAATTTTCACCACAGGAGTATTGGAATGTGCCAAAGATGTTTCATTTAACTCTCTTCGTTACATTATTATTGTACATCTTTCTTTTTTAATTTTTTTATTGCTAAAGAGATATGATCAAATGAGAAATGTAATTAAAATCAGAAAAATGAATAAAAATCACAACCACAAATATTAGATGCATCTTTTTATTATTTATTTTTCTTTATTTAAAATATGTAGTTTCAATTATTTCTCACTATTCCTATTTAAATATTTTTTCTCACTATATCCATACTCCATTACTAAAAACAAAAGTTAAAGTTATTTAAGTTTATCATATTACTCTTAATCAAAATTGTTATTTACCCCTTCCATCTCAAAATTATTGTTCGAAAAAGAAATATGAACAATAATTTGAGATGGAGAAAGTACAAAATTAAATAGAAGAATTAAAAAATTGTCAAAGTGTAAAACTGTCATTTAATTATTTTTACAGAAATCATATTATTAATAAATGCATTTTTTTTAAACTATGTATTTTTTGTCCATAAACAATAATTTTGAGACGGAATGAGCACTTGTTTATTTTTTAGAACCACGTCACTATATGAGTAGTATTAGGGGTGTTCAAAAAATCCAAGAAACCGACGAATCGAGCCGAACCGAACCGCTCAATCTGAAACCGAAGAAACCGAAAAAATGGGAAACCGAAAAAATGCTCTTGACACGATTCGATTTCGGTTTTAATTTTTTGATATCTGTGGCTAACCGAACCAAACCGTGCTTAATACATGAAGGTTTTTTCTAACTATATATTTAAATAATTATAAAAGTGTTAATTATATTATTGCACTAAATATATTGTATAACGCTTTTTTTTTCTCCTAATTTAAACATTTCTAAATATTTAGGTGTGAAAGTCGATAAATGTGATCGTAATCTATACACGTCGAATAACTATTATTTTGTTAATTGATTGTGTATTAATATTTGAATGCAATTATTTTAACGGGATAACTTTTATATGACTATTTCTATTAAATATTATTTAATTTTACTAAAATGACATTTTACATTCTTAAACATGTTATTATTTATACGGTTAAACTCGATTAAGCGTCTAAAATGATTAATCGTGACCCGAATCGTGGGTACCCGCTCATTTCAGGTACCCGCTTATCCAGTTACCCGTCTAGTATGGTTCAGTTTCGAGTAGTAAAATTAGTTACCCGTCCCACGATAAATAGTTTAAATCTTTCAACAAACCGAACCGAACTGCGTGCCCCGCGATCACCTTTAAGTAGTATAATGCCTTATTCTTTTTGAATGGCCAAAGTATAATGCCTTATTGATTTATTTATGGTAGGTTTTACCGCGTTAGTATTATTCTTTTGTTAAGCATTAATTCTTTTTGACCGATTTATTTGATTGGTCTCATTGGCAAATTGTTACCGATCGAATACATAAATTTACCTACGACAAAATTTACATGTGTTGTTTCTTTTTGACAGATATATATATTTGATTGGTAATCATTATATCTTTTTGACCGATTTATTTTATTGGTCATATTTTGAAGCAACCATCTTTAGAAATTCGCAGAGCACTTCGAAATTAAATTATCAGATAAATTTACACAAATATAAACCCTTTTTTTTTTTTTTTTTTACCTTGTTTACGAACAAACTATGAAGATGGTAATCATTTAGTAAGTTATGGATTTTTTCACATATTTGTAAAGATCGATTATGAAATGCTCCAAACCGATAAGGTTTTATTTTTACTTTTATATTTTTTTAACTGGCCCTATACGTCGTATAGGGATAAACCATATACGCAGTATAGACTCACTGAAACCAAAAACTACATTTTTTTTGGAAAAGACACTTGCACGACTCAATAATTTCCGAAACTTTGCAGACATACTTCAACCAACATATATTTATTAGTTATGTACAAATTTGACATCCAATACGCGCTAGAGCTATCTTTACCCAAAATACAGGTGTTATGCCAAACACCCCTTTATACACCTCAAACATAGATTCTACATAACTCTTTTGCAATACTATAAAATCTGCAAGTTTTACCTTAAGACACATAAAATATTTGAAAATACTACACTTTACAAAAGATTACGAGCATGTTTGGCAAAACTAGCTATAAGCTGTAAATTGTAAGCTGTAGCTATAAACTGCAAAGTTGTTAATATGAGCTACAACTGTATCTTTTTTTCAATAAAAGTGTTTGGTAAGTTAGTTGTTAACTATAATTATAAGATGTAAAATAACGTAAAAGAATATATCTATAATTGTAAACAAAAGTAAAAAAATAAAACTAATAAACTCATTTTATTAATAATAATCGTAGTGCTTAAACAAAACATGCTTGTAACAGTCATTGACGACGCATTCTATATTGATGTAGCAATATCATTTCGGATTTATTTAATCTCATTAGATGTTCATTGAGAGACCTTTTCAGTTTTCATGGCCACGAACATCATGAAGTTTATCAGGTGTTATAATTTGGATGCTACTCAATCGTAGTAAATATGATATCTTCTTCATCACTATTACGAATTATGCAAAGCAAATGCATCTACAATAACATCAATTTGAGTTTGCACACTGAACTGGGCATTCTACAAATTAAAATTCCAAATGACTTCTCAATATATATCATTGTAGTTAATCATATCCAATCATAAATCTATGTAGTTTTAGCGTAGTGTTACAACATAATCCAATATTTATTATCATTATTGGTATTATTATTGTTATTACTATAATAATTTTGTTTGTATCCATAAATCTCAATAATCATATCCAATTTTAAAAAGATTGTAATATAGTTGGAGGGTATATCAGTAGTTTACAAAACAGCTCCAAACTATTTTAAGAGCTTCATGAATCAGCGTTTCATTTAGAAGCTACTTGTTTATAATAAAAACTTGAAGTTGAGGTATCCAAATGAAGCTACTTATTTTAGAGGAGATTATTTTTGTAACAAAAAGCTAACAACTCCAGAAAAAGTTCTAAAACAACTCCTACCAACATGCCCTATATAACTTGACCAAACATTTGAGGGTTTAACTTGCTTCAAGCACGACTATCTTTTCCTACTTGCCTACACCCAAATGGCTACTTCCAAACAATACTTAAATCATTAGTCTTTATCTAAGACCTTACCTTGTCCACATAAACCTACAAAATATTCAACAGCTAAAATGTAAGCTTTATGCTTAGTTAGTGGATGGAAATAACACGCTATGATATAAAATTAAATCATACTTGCATCCTTACTTTGCATCACTACTTGTACGAAAGTATAGGCAACAGTAGATCAACAACAGAACCTTTATTCAGATCTAAGCTGCAATAGTCAGCTTAGATTAATAGTATCCAAATGTTACAAGATTAGATTAATGTCAATGAGACAATAATCATATGAATGTAAAGACAAGACAAGATCAGTGAAATGATCTAAGAGAAGAGAAGAGAGTGATACAAAAGACTGCACTCTCAAGTGTGTGTAACCCTAGAATAAAGGACTGATTAAATAGGGGATTAAGTTGCACTAAGACCCCTCTAACGGCTATAATAATGAACTCCAGCAGAAACAATAAAAAGAACTTCAGCAGGAACAGGAGAGCCTTCAGCAGAAATGATAACCTTGGAACTATAAACCACTTATGCTTTGTCCATGTTAAACCCCTGTAATATGCCTGCAAAGAACATAGCTAGAAAGCCATTAGAAATTGATAAAGTGACATGTTTGCCACATATTATTACCCCAAATTTTAACATTCCCCCTTAATCTGATTGGCAAACATATCAAACAATATCAATTTTTCACACAAAAATTTATGCTGATAGACAGGGAGGTTCTTTGTAAGAATGTCAGCAGTTTGGTTTGAAGATCCAATCTTTTTTGCATTTATAACACCTCTAGCAATTTTTTCCCTGATGAAGTGAACATCAATTTCAAAGTGTTTTGATCTTTCATGGAAAAAAGGGTTGACAGCAAGTTGTAAAGCAGATTTGTTATCACAAAAAAGATTAACAGGAAGGTTGATATCAACTTTTAGATCTTTTAGGATTTTTTGAATCCTAATGATTTCACAGGCAGCAGTAGACATAGATCTATACTCTGCTTCTGTGGAAGATTTTGAAAGAGTGTTTTGTTTTTTACTTTTCCATGAGATTAAACAATCATTAAAGAAAACACAATAACCTGTAACTGATTTCCTGGTTTTCTTACATTTGGCCCAATCAGCATCACTATATCCTTCAAGATGATTTTCAGAGTTGCTGAAATTGTACCTTAGACCTTTTCCTGGAGCTCCTTTTAGATACCTCAGAACATTGAGGGCACATTCCAAATGAGATTTCAAGGGAGAATGCATATATTGTGCCAGACAATGAACTGAGTATGAAATGTCAGGTCTTGTATGGGTGAGGTAGATAAGTTTCCCAAGAAGCTTCTGATAACCAGTGATGTTGACAAGTAAGGGGTCATCATCAGTGGGAATGTATGGAAGCACAGAGTTGGGTTCCATAGGGGTGGACACAGGTTTGCACCCAAGAAGGCCAAATTCTTTGAGGAGTTCAAGACAATATTTTCTTTGGGAGAGACAGATGTCATTCCCAGTTTTTAACACCTCAATGCCAAGAAAATATTTTAGATTTCCCAAGTCTTTGATATGAAATTTTGATTTTAGAAACTCTTTGAATAGGTTTATCTCATCAACACAGTTTCCAGTAAGAACAATATCATCCACATAAACAAGAAGAGCAATGAACTTGTCATTCTCTGTTTTGGTGAACAAAGAATGATCATTAACAGATTGGACAAAGTTGTTTTCCTTTAAAACACTGACAAGTTTTTCATTCCATTTTCTGGGAGCTTGTTTTAGACCATATAGAGACTTAACAAGTTTACACACTTTATTTTTATTGTTCTCATTACAGAACCCTTTGGGAATGGTCATATAGATATCCTCATCAAGATCTCCATACAAGAAAGCATTGTTAACATCAAGTTGAAAAAGAGGCCATTTGTTTTTTACAGCTAAGGCAATAAGACATCTAACAGTAGACATTTTTACAACAGGGGAAAAAGTTTCATCATAGTCTATTCCTTCCCTTTGGTTGTAACCTTTAACAACTAATCTAGCCTTGTATCTATCAACTTCACCATTAGCTTTATATTTGATTTTAAAGATCCATTTGTAGCCAATAGGAGTTCTATTAGGAGGTAGATCAGTTATATCCCAAGCATGGTTTTCATTTAAGGCTTCTATTTCAGAATTCATAGCATCTACCCAATTACTATCAAGGATAGCTTCTTCATAACAAGTAGGTTCAATACTTTTATTAAGACTAGAAGCAAAGCAGTAATTGTCTTTGTTAAGATTTGAGTAATTAACAACTTTTTCAACACCATATTTGACTTTTCCTTCAACAATAAAGTCATTTAGATTACTGGGCAACTTAGAAACTCTAGTTGACCTCCTAGCAGTAGTGGCTGGCAAGCCTCTTTCTTGTTCAGTAGAATCCGAAGATGTATCAGCAGAATCAGAAGATGCATCAGCAGGATGTGATTCATGTGATATGTTGCCCTCAGGGTGTGTATTATCATCTATAGATGTTGCAATTGGTTCATCAATCCTGGTGGGATGATTTGCCACTGTGCTATCATCATAGGATGTCACTCTCCCTTCATCATTGGGACTTGTTTGTGAGTCAAAAAAAATTTTGTGGTTTAAATCTTTAGGCACATAAGTTTCAACAAAAGGTTTTGACACAGAATTTTTCATTTTGAATGGGAACACAGTTTCATAAAATTTGACATCTCTGGAGTACAAAATATTTTTTGTTTCTAGGCTCAAGAGTTTATAGCCTTTTTTCTCGTTTGAGTAACCAATAAGAACACTTTTTTCAGATCTACTACCAAATTTGTCAGAAACGTTGAGAATGGTAGCATAGCATAAGCAGCCAAAGACTCTAAGGAGAGAGAGTGAAGGGTCATGCCCATACACAAAGAAGAAGGGGGACTTGCCAGACAGAACTGAAGAGGGCAACCTGTTTATGACATATGCAGCAGTTAGAACACATTCAGGCCAAAGATTTAGAGGTAATTCCCCCTGAAACATAAGGGATCTAGCAACATTAAGGAGATGCCTATGTTTCCTTTCTGCAATGCCATTTTGTTGAGGTGTATAGACACAAGAAGTTTGATGTAGAATTCCTTTTTCATGACAGAATTGTTGAAATTTATTATTGACAAATTCTGTCCCATTATCACTTCTAAAAATTTTGACATTGTGTTCAAATTGATTTGATAGCATATGAGTAAAGTTAACAATGGAAACATAAACATCATCCTTCCCCTTAAGCATATAAACCCACACTGCCCTGGAATAGTCATCAACAATAGTTAAAAAATATTTATAACCATCTCTGCTAGTGATTTTATATGGTCCCCAAACATCAAGGTGAACAAGTTGACCAATTTTAGTGGATTTGTGTTCACTTAGAGGAAATGGTTCTCTGGTTTGTTTGGCTTTATTACAAGTATCACAGAGATGATCAGTTTCAAATGAACTATCAAATTTAAGAGTGGGTCTAAGTATGTGTAGGACTTGGTCAGAGGGATGACCAAGTCTTTGATGCCAGAGATTTCTAGAGACATGACAGACAGATATGCAATTATTAGAGGTAATCTTACATGTAGAATCTATATCAAAAATATATAATCCATTGTATTGTTTACCAATCCCCACAATCCTTTTTTGATGTAAATCCTGTATATAGCAATTAGATTCATTAAATCCAACAAACATCTTGTTGTCTCTAGCAATCTTATGAACAGATAGTAAACTGACATTGTATTCAGGAACAACAAGAACATCAAAAAGAGTTAGGTCATTATTGACCTTTAAATCACCAATTTTAGTAATTAGGGCCTGAGTACCATTGGGATGTCCAACAGTTAGGCCAAGATTTGAAATGTTAACAACATTGATTAAAAAATTTTCAGACACAGTCATGTACTGATTTGCACCAGAATCAACAATCCAACCGAGACTGATGTTTCCAGTTAAGGATTTAGTGTTGTTGTTAAAAAACTTGTTGAAGTTCACATTAAACTTGACACTGCCATTAAAGAAGGTTCCTGAAAAATTTTTACCTGCCAAGTTGGCATTAGCAGATGACACATTGTTGTCACTGAGAAGACTCATAAGTCTTGAGAGCTGTTCATTAGATAAGGAGACAGGAGAATTGCTAGCACTATTATCAGTGACATGATTAGTTTCAGCAGAAACATTGTTACTGCTGAAAGGTTTACCATTAAAATTTCTCTTAACATATCCAGCAGGATATCCAACTATTTCATAACACCTATCAACAGTATGACCAGGCTTTTTGCAATTAGTACATTTGAGGTTCATATTTGGTCCTTTGCTATTAGAGCTGTTACTAGTGTTAAAACCAGAAACTTTGTTGTTAAAACCTCTTTTGTTATCAAAAAATTTTCCTCCATCAGAGGTTTTTGCATTAAAGGCTGTAGCATTGGGTTTAGCAGAGCTATTCCCAGATGAAACATTCCTATGAGATTCTTCTCCAGAGACAACAGAGAAAGCAGTTTTGACATAAGGCAAAGGATCTCTGGTTAAAATATTGCTTCTGATGGGAACATAGGAGTCATCAAGACCCATAAGAAATTGCATTAATTTGATTAGCTGATTGTGTTTTTCAAAATGTTTTGCAGCCTCACAAGTGCAGGGAGGCAAGCTAATCATACAATCAAATTGTTTCCATAAAGAATTAAGATTGTTATAGTAATCAGCTAGAGAGGACCCACTTTGACTAAGAGAGTTTATATTCTTATGCAGATTAAAGATAGCTGAACCATCAACCTTGTCATAGGTATCTTTAAGATCATTCCACATTTCATAAGCAGTTTTAGCATATATAGCACCAGCAAACAGTTCAGGACTAAGAGAATTAAGAATCCAAGTAACCACAACAGAGTTACAAGTATCCCATTGATTAGCAAGACTAGGGTTCGAATCATCTCTTATGCAAGTACCATCAATAAACCCTAACTTATTATGGTTTCTTAAGGCAAAGGTCATGGCCATATTCCATATTTTATAATTTTCAGTTCCTGTGAGTTTGATAGAAATAATGGGAGTCCCATTAGTGTTATTAGGGTGTAAGTACAAAGCATCCCCAAAGGATAAGCTTTTCTCAGTGGAACCACCTCCACCAGCAGTATCACCAGCAACCATAATAAAGACAGTAAGACAGACAAAGATAATAATAAGACCAAATAGATAGATAGATAAGACTATGAATATAAGAAACAACAAGCACCAAGCCTGTGGACTAGGGTAAACCAGAGCAGGTATTCGTACCACTCAAAGGTGGCAGATCAAGATGTTAGTCTACCCGTTTGCACCCACAAAGACTTAAGTACTGTATGTTTGAAGAAGAGACAAGATATAGACTTACAGAGAAATATGCAGCGGAAGAACAAATCACAATTACCCTAGATTCACTTAGTCTAGGGCTAATTGTAAGTAGAAGATAACCAGTGATTACGCCAATAGCAATAACCCCAAACCACCAATAGTTGCCGAAGAGAATCAATGAGCCTGAAGCTCTGATACCATGTACGAAAGTATAGGCAACAGTAGATCAACAACAGAACCTTTATTCAGATCTAAGCTGCAATAGTCAGCTTAGATTAATAGTATCCAAATGTTACAAGATTAGATTAATGTCAATGAGACAATAATCATATGAATGTAAAGACAAGACAAGATCAGTGAAATGATCTAAGAGAAGAGAAGAGAGTGATACAAAAGACTGCACTCTCAAGTGTGTGTAACCCTAGAATAAAGGACTGATTAAATAGGGGATTAAGTTGCACTAAGACCCCTCTAACGGCTATAATAATGAACTCCAGCAGAAACAATAAAAAGAACTTCAGCAGGAACAGGAGAGCCTTCAGCAGAAATGATAACCTTGGAACTATAAACCACTTATGCTTTGTCCATGTTAAACCCCTGTAATATGCCTGCAAAGAACATAGCTTGAAAGCCATTAGCAATTGATAAAGTGACATGTTTGCCACAGATTATTACCCCAAATTTTAACACTACTCCATATGGCTAAACCAACTCATCACTTGCATAAATAACACTTTATCAAATTATCAACTAACATCAAGAATAACCATCATATGCCATAGCTCGCTATAAAACTAAGCTAACAACTCATCTTAGCTAGTTACGGTAAACTAGCCTAATCCTAGCATTTATGGTCCATGTTATCTCATCCTCTCTTCTATTGACATAATAACACATTCATCAAATTTGTAACCTTTCTCATTTTTATTATGTCAAATAACGTCATTTAATTCATTTTTATAAATAATTTATGAGCTACATTTTTAATTTTCATCCTATGGAAACATGGCCCCTAGCTGTGCATCAACTTGTTCAAGAATTTATGGATCCAAATCCTGTTAAGGTGATTATTGTTACCTTCATAGGCCACATACACTTTAATTTTGTTTATATAAAGCAAGTCTTTGCAGATAAATGTACGTATATGTAACACCCCCAAGATGGCTCAGCGGAAGCACACAAGTATTAGGGTGCTACTAAATTGATATCACAACATAAGCATAGAACAATTGGTTTTTCATAAACAAACTTTTATTCATTCTTAAAAACAATGTTTACATTATTGATTAGTGTGGAAAATGACCTATTATAAAAAGGTGGTCCCAATACATAAATCAGAGTCATCTATGACCATGTCATGCCTTTGCCTTGCGCCTCAAAAGATAAGCTATCACTTCAAAACCTGAAGATACATGCTAAAATGGGTCAGCTTACGCTGGTGAGTTCATAGGTTTATTTAAAAAGGGATTTCAGTACACTATTTCAAATTTGGTTTTTGATGATCATTACGTCTTGCATAATGTCATAAAATTTATGATTACATTTCATAAAAGGGATTTCATTAGTGGACCATAAGTAGGATATATGTACATTACAACGAATATAATGTCATATATTGAATCTATTACGCTAGCACTAAGTTCATGCAACCGAAGCTACGACAGTTTCTGTATGCACAAAAAAGTCATACGAATAAGGAGCCCATGGCGAGTGTTTATCCCAATACAATCGGTCCCGACATGCTCTATGTTTCGCCTTGACCCAAGCGGGGTCAACCGAACAGGGGAGTCACCCCCAATAGATCTATTTATAACATTCGCGCTTCCTAGCTGGAATTGACGGTTCATGAAAAGGGCAATTTGGGATCTAAAGTCTTAGGCTAAGCTGCGTAATATTCTAGGTCAAACATTTTGGTATGGTCCATAAAAAATCTAAGTATGATGTATCTTAAAACATATCAATCAAAAGCATAGTATGCATGGAAATGTATCATTAAAATTGTTTAAGTAAAAATGAGTATGTATCTTCCCCCAAAACAAGTATAAAACAGTTTAAAAGTAGGGGCTATGAAACTCACCTTGGCCATGTGCAATATGAAGTCTAAAGGGAATTAAATCAAGGAATGATAGTGCACGGCTCCGACACGCAACCTAATTAATACGGCAATTTAGTCTTTATGTTTAAGACTCGATAAAATTTAACTAACTTTATAAATTTTAAATGTTTTTGTTGTTGTTGTTGTTGTTGCTTATGTGGCATTGTTTATCTTAAAACAGTTTACAAGGAATTGGGTGGATCTCGACTTATGAGGGTATGACATGGAAGGAAGTTTTGAAGAAGGAATTACGACTTTGGTTTAATAGTGACCAAATGAGAATACTTGGAAGGGTACACGCAGAAAAGATTTCAAGAATGAACAAGACTTAGGTTTGATGGTAAACGAATGATGTACGAAAAGTTTGTACATTTATTTGGACATTATCGGACTAAGGGGACATCATGAATGAATGTAGTATATATATATATATATATATATATATATATATATATATATATATATATATATATATAATTTATATATACATGACTATATAAAGGAAAAGTTTTAAGTCCAATTCCACTTGTATACCTTTGTAAGTTTCAAAATACATTTAAGGAGTTACTAATAAATATTTCTATTTTAAAAGTAAGTTTTAAACATTTATCCAAGTTTGTAATTGACTACTTAATCAGTCCAATTGTAAATGAAAATATGATAGATTACATGAATACGTTTCAAATACTAATATGTTTTGAAAGGTTGTATATAACTCGTCTTATATACGTTAGGGAATATACAATATAAGTTTTCATGAAATATATCTTGTTTGTGAAGCTCAAATAAGTGTTTGTAATGAAATAAGTCGTCATAATAATTTTTAAGTTTCAAATCATATTTTTACTAGTTTAATTCAAACTTATAAGTTTTAGCGGTGCTAAAATATAAAATTTTGATTAATAGTTATATCTTAGAATCCGTTTACATATGACGGGTTTTGTATAGTTGCGTATGTTGAGTAAAAACGCCTTATTTATATAAGTTGAATAAGTCGGGGATGTGTCACGGGATGGGTTGAGTATGAGGTATTATGATACACAACGGATTACTAACATTTACTATTTTACCACCTATATTTTTGATAAAGAAAATTTTACACATTTGTTTTGTTTCCAAATAAATCAAACGCACCCTGGTCATTAGAAGTGGGCTGTGGCCCAGTGTGGTGGTAGGAACAAGGAAAGGGCTGTGGCCCAGTTGGTAACACAATGAAATTCTAGATATGTATTCTTTGAGTCACTTGTAAATTTCAGCTTTTGGTGAAGTCATTTTTGAAGGTTAAAACACAGTTCTAAACGAGTACCTAGACGTGGGTTTCTAATTGTTGCTTGCTCATAACAAAGCAAGTGGTGTTGCTAGGATTTTACGAAGTGGAACATAACGCGACTATACTTTTTGGTTTCATCTGTGAAGCGAAAGGTAAGAAGTTTGACACAAACGAGGCTTTCGTGGTCGACGAGAGTTAATACACCACAGTGGTCAACGCCACAGTGGGTTTCGACTCGGGTTTTATCTTGGTGCATTCTTTTATGTTTGGCTACACTTTCTCTATGATCTGGGTTGGGTATTTGACGCATAACTAGAACACGAATCAACTTCATCTTAGCACATTAGACTAACCGCATTTGGATCATGGGAACAAGTGCTTCAAAAACTAACAACAACTAGACCAAGAGTGGGTCTCGATTGTGACTAGCAACAGTCGACTAATCAATAGAACCGCACAACATGAGCATCCCTAAACGGAGCCTAGGATTTCCGTTTTAGGTTCATTACATTTCTTTTTGCCACACAAGTTTACCAACAACACTCAACATTTTCATCACATAACATTGTATGCGATAGGCGAGAAGAAAAAATGAATCGATATAAAAAATTATAACATCCCAATATCTTTACATTGACATAAATTTGACAAATCAAAGAGGATAATTTGAGATTTCTTACAAGATTTTAAGCACGAATTGAGAGAGGAGAGGAAATTGATGTTGATGGATCAAATCTTACTGCAAATGGAGAGGAAATGGGGCGGCGCTGGAGAAAGAAGGGAGGCAGGAACCTATCTTTGTGATTGCTAGAGTATGATAGGAGGTTATAAATGGGTGTGCTAGTGATGGTTTTTCTTGTGTTGACTATCAAAGGAGAAGAAATGATCCATTTCTATGTTTGTCTTCTGAAAAGAATCAGATAATGAGCGTGGGAGAGAGAGGGGGTGAGGGATAATTGTATTACTTTTGTTTTATTATACAAACGTATAATCGGTACCTCGTGTTTTGTTGAATCCTCAACTAAACGTACCTCTTCGGTACCCGAAAAATATAGAATTTATGTTTTCAGAGACGATTTCTTAAAAGTAATATTATGTCATTCTTATTTCGTTGAAATTTGATTATAATTGTTTGCAGTTATTAATTTGGTGTCGGTATGCGTGCGGTGCCGTGACTTTCTGAATTCACGAGATAACTTCTCGTTTTCTTTCGTAAATTATTAGTGATTGATGAAAAGTGTATTTTTCTCTTATCTCAGTATTTATTTTTAGTCTTGTATGCTACTCCACTGCAGTATATGGAATAATTTTTCGAACAATGGATTAAGCTTATGTATGCTTACATATTAACTTGGACAATAATAAATTTCACAGATACTTTGTGGGCAAGTATTGTATGTGCGGTGTCTTATTTCTAAAGAAACGAAATGACCTCTTGTTTTTAAATTTTAGATATTGGCATTTTGTCAGAAAATGATTGTTTTAAATTTTCTGACGTGATAAATATTATTATAATAATCCAAAAATTTTACGGGTTGTTATAGTATATGAGCTGTAATTTGCGTTTGTTAAATCTTGCTATATACACAGGTTTTTGTAGGATCAGAGGACTTAGATACTAACCATGATGTCATGCAGATAGTGGAGGTATTGTAGTTTGATGCTTCTTTTTACAGTTTGATGTTACTACTTATTGGGACATTTGATTGCTTTTAAGTCTCCAAAAAAGTACTCTAATATTTTTTGCTTTGAAATGTAGGTTTTGGAAGATCGTGCACGTGATGAACGTTTAGTTACTTTGCTAGAGAAATACCACAAGTCAAGAAGGTTTTTTCTTCTTCCTAGCAATTTCTGTCCTTTTTATCTGATGAAAATTTCACATAAAATTTTGAAGCCTATCTAGTATTTTATTTTTTTATTTATATTCTACGAGTTGCTAATTTTTGGGATATTGAATCTTTCAGGAACAGAGTCCTGGTCTTTGTTTTATACAATAAGGAAGCATATTGAGTTGAGAACATGCTGCAGCGAAGGTGCCTTTCTTTACCACTTTTCGCTAATATATGTGTTCTTAAATATTTTATCTCTTAATACCAGTTATTAACTTATTATCCAATATTGGTTTCACAAGGGTTGGAAGGTTGTTTCCATAAGTGGTGATAAAGCACAAAGGGCACGTACAGATGCACTTTAGTTATTTAAGGATGGCTCATCTCCGCTATTGGTGTGTGATTATTGTGTGAACTATATCTATTGTTGATTATTTGCTGTAATAGTACTATCCAAATTCAGATCTACACATTGATTTACAAAAGTTACATTCTAAACGCTTTCTTCAAAATGTGGTATCTCTGCAGATAGCAACGGATGTAGCTGCTCGAGGGCTAGATATTCCGGATGTTGAAGTTGTAATAAATTACAGCTTCCCATTGACCACTGAGGATTGTTGGCCTCAACGATATGATTATGGATCAATGATCTTACTAAGTCAATAATCAAAATATACCAAAACAGGGAATGAAACAAAGTTCTGTAAATGCTTTGTATTAAATCAATAATATGTCATCATCTTAAATCTGTACAAGTGCTAATATATTTATACAAGTGAATGGGTATGTTGAAGAGTTGTGTCGGTTGGAGACAACTGCCATATGTCAGTTATGTTGTAACTGCTATTTAGTAGTTACTTTGTGTAACTGTCATGTTGACTTTATGTATTTGACCCATTGGGTTGACCGGGACGTATGGGGTAAATGGGTAAGATTGGGATTAGCCCAATATTCTCCCCTTAATCACAATCTCTTTGTTGTAGATCTTTGACTCCGATTAGTTGTCTTATTGTTAGGAATATGATCTTCGGTAGTGCTTTTGTGAGCATATAAGCCTTCTGAAATTCTCCGCTTATAAACTCAACTTGTAAATCTTCTCTTTCAACGCATTCTCGTATAAAGTGATATTTTATGTCAATGTGCTTACTTCTTCCGTGAAATACGGGATTCTTCATTAGTTCGATGGCAGACTTGTTGTCAACCATAATCGTAACCTTTTCTTCTTGGGTATGTGTAAGCTTGCTGAGTAATCTCTTTAACCATAATGCTTGTGTTGCTGTTGTTGTTGCTGCAATGAGTTCAAATTCACATGATGATAGAGCTACCGTGGCTTGTTTTTGTGTACTCTAGCTGATTGGTGATTCACCGTAGTAAATATAATTCTAGTAGTGCCTTTGCCTTCTTGAGTGTTGAGTTTGTAGATACTATCACTATAACCTTGTATCTGGTTTCCTCCATTGTGTTTGTAGGCGATTCCATAGTCTTTTGTTCTTTTTACATAGCGTAGTACTTGCCTGATAGCTTTCATATGTTGTTCATTTGGTTCTTGCATAAAACGACTAAGTAATCCAATGGTATAACTTAAGTCGGGTCTTGTATGTAGCAGGCATCGTAAGCATCCAATTAAGCTTCTGTATTCAGTTAAGTTGCAGTCTAGCATTCCAACTTCCTTTAGGATCTTGCTTGCATAGGCGGATTGCTTTATTGATATGTCACCTCCAGTTTGTGTAACTTCAATTCCTAAGTGGTAGGATAGTAATCCTAGGTCACTCATCTCAAATTTTTCTTCCATTTGAGCTTTGAATTTGTCTATCTCTTCTTTAAGTGTGCCAGTGATGATTAAATCATCTACGTAGACTCCAACTAGAAGTATTGTATCTTTTGATTTCTTCATGTAGACTGCTTGTTCCAAAGCGCATTTCTTGAAATCTAAAGACTTCAAGGTATTGTCTAATTTTATGTTCCAAGCACGTGGTGCTTGTCTTAAACCGTATAGAGATTTTGTGAGTCTGTAGAATTTTCCAATATCTTCTTTCTTTATAAATCCTTCGGGTTGTGTAACATACACTTCTTTTTTCAAGTCTCCATGCAGAAATGCAGATTTGACGTCAAGGTGATGTACTTCCCATTTATTATTAGCAGCTATGGCTAATAGTAATCGGACTGTTTCCATTCTTGCTACAGGTGAAAAGACTTCTTCGAAATCTATGCCATGCTCTTGTATGTAGCCTTTTGCTACTAGTCTTGCTTTATGCTTGACTATATTTTCATTAGCATCTTTCTTGGTCTTGAATACCCACTTTAATCCAATGGCTTTATGTCCTTTTGGTAGAGTGGTTAGTTCTTATGTATTGTTTATATTGATGGAATCTAATTCTACCTTCATTGCTTCAATCCATTTTAGATTGGTTGATGCTTCCTTGTAATTCTTAGGTTCATCTTCAGCCAATAATAGTTGCTCGGGTAATACTTCCTCGGTGTTATCGTATATATCAGTTAATGTTCTAAAACCTTGTAAAGGTGTATGATCAAAGTCTGGATGTAAATTCCTGGTTGTATTTGAGTTACTTTGATTGGTTGAACGTGCTGAGGTAGTTGGTGTAGTTTGAGCGTTTACTCGCGATGAAATTGTAGATGGTGTGTGAAATGCTTGTGAGGGTGAGTTTGTTGTTGATGTTGTATTTTCATCATCATCTGTAGGGATATCGTTTTCTTCTTTTTGGTTGGATTTCTTGTTCTCGATGATCATTTGTGGCTTCAAGGTTTTCTACTTCGAAGTCAAACCATTCAGGTTGATCGTTGGTGTGTTCATTCAAGTAATCCTTCCAGTCCCATGCTTCATCCTCTTTAAACTTCACATCTCTACTAACACAAATTCTTTGTGTTGTTGGATCAAATAGTCGCTAGGCTTTTGATCCTTGTTCATTTCCTAAGTATACCATTTTGTTGCTTCTGTCGTCTAACTTTGTCACATGTTGTGATGGTACCTTTGCATATGCTATGCAGTTGAAAACTTTTAGATTAAAGTTTGACTTTCTTTGTTTAATCGCTTCATATGGAGTGATGTCTTCTAAGGATTTTGTAGGAACGCTATTTAGAATGTATATTGAATGTCTAACAGCTTCATCCCAAAAAATTTGAGGCATGTTGGTTGCTTTCATCATGCATCTTGTTGTAGACATGATTGTCCTATTTCTTCGTTCAACTACTCCATTTTGTTGCGGTGAGTAAGGTGTGGTAAGTTGTCATGCTATGCCATTTTCTTTGCAGTATTGAGTGAATTCGTTAGATGTGAATTCTCCTCCACGATCACTTCTAAACATTTTTAATGTTGTCCTTAGCTCCTTCTCTATTGTATTCTTGTATTCCTTGAAAGTATCAAATGCTTGATCTTTCGTGTTTAGGAAATACGCCTACATATATCTTGAATAGTCATTGACTAGTAAGAATATGTATCTTTTTTCAAGATGGTGTTGGTGGTGTAATTGGTCCACATAAATCTCCGTATACTAAATCTAAAGGTGAGGTTGATCTAGTTTTTGCTTTCTTGGGAAATGGTGCTCTACTTTGTTTACCAACTAAACAAACATCACGGATTTGTGTTGTATGTTTAATGGCAGGTATTCCTTGAACTAAGTCTCTTTGAGTCATTGATTTTAGTGATTCAAAGTTGAGATGTCCTAGTCTTGCGTGCCATAACCAAGTGTTGTCCTTCAAGTTTTCTAGTAGGCAAACATGTGTGCCTATCTTCAGACTTGCTTTGTATAGACGGTTTCTTTGTCTTGTGACTTTCATGAGGATTTTGTTGTCCTTGTCATAAAGTCGTAATTCATCGTCTTCCATTACTACTTTACAACCGATTTCGGTGAATTGTCCAAGGCTCAATAAGTTGCTTTTTAGGCTGGGAATGTAATATACGTGTGATATGATTCTTTGTTTTTCGTCATCGCATTCTATTAAAATTGAACCTTTTCCTTTGATCTCTATGTGAGACCCATCTCCGAATCATACTTTTCCACTAACGTTCTCATCTAGGTCTTTGAAGTGTTCTCTCATTCCAGTAATATGATTGCTGGCTCCATTGTCTAAGTACCATAGACTATCTACATTTGTCTCTTTATATCCTACATCTTGTTCGTGTAGCGAGGCAGTTTGATCTTTAAGTTTTGTTATAGGTGGGTCTTCTAATATTGCCATTAGTAAGGTAGGCTCTAAGTCCTCCTCGACAAGATTAGATTGCATACTAGTGTTTGGTTTTGAGTGACACTTAGTTGCATAATTGACCATTTTATTGCATCTGTAACATTTTACTTTGCTAAGATCAATATGTGATTTGTGAGAGTTTTCTCCTTCTTTCTTTTCTTCTTTAAATTTTTCGTGGTTTTGCCGTGTGAAAATTTATACTTCCCACGTCCACGTCCTCTAAAGTGTTTTCCTCTATTGTCATGCCGTGTGAACATCAATTTTTCTTGGTTGTCCACATGTCTTCCCTTTTTGAACTTAATCCTTTCTTCTTAGGTTTTACGTCTTCCAATTGCTTCTTCCATAGTCATTTCGCTTAGGTCGGAATATTGTTCTATAGACGCGACTATTTGTAGATACCTATCAGGTACATCTTTTAGTAGTTTCCGTACTAAGGTTTCATCGTCTATGGTATGTCCTAGACTAGCGGCTTTGTTTACGATAGTTGTAACTTTTGTAGTGAAGGTGTCGATTGTCTCGTCTTCCTTCATGTATAACATCTCAAAGTCGGATTTGACTGTTTGAAGTCTTGCTTGTTGAACTCTGTCTTCGCCAACGTGTCTAATTTTCAAAGCAATCCAAATGTCTTTGGCGGTTTTGTGCTTTATTATTTGAAGTAATTTGTGCTTTGTTATTTGAAGTAATTGTTCTTTGGGTAAGGCTTGGTAAAGAAATGTAATAGCGGTTTTATCTTTTTTCTTATTGGGCTGAGTCGTTTTAGTCGGCTCTATTGTTTCCCATAAGCTATTTGCTTCGAGAATAATTTGCATGCGAATTGCCCATAATGAGTAATTTGCGGGCTTTAGGATTGGGCATTGAAATTGGGGTGTACTATTTGAAGTATTAGTACCAGGTTCCTCATTACCACTATCTTTCGTCATATCTTAAAGATATTGACAATAAATCTCCAAGAGAATTTTAACACGATGTGTGTTCAAATTTCTTAATGAGCTATAATGTTTTATTTTCCTTATAGGTGTATAGTTCTTTTATAGGACTAGTTTTGAAAAACTATTCTGGGGAGATTAAAAATTCTTAAATGAAATATCCTAAGGTTAATTACTCCTTAAAAGTTATTTCTAATATAATAAGTAGTGTAATCACTAGGTTATTATATCTAAAAATTTGATGAAGTACTAAATTTGTAATTTAAAGTAACTTATCAAACAAAAATAATATATATAGAAAATGAAAGAATGGTGTTGTAACTTTTTTTTAAACCTGAATGGGTTGATGGTCTAACCCGATGCCCTTAATGCTAAAAGAAAATCCTTGTTGTAGCCCTTACTTAAATTGTGCGCTTCCTTTAAATATTTGTTTATCTCTTTTGTGAGATAAAAATGCGCTCCGTATATATTTTCTTATATCTCTTGTTTTGAGATAAGAAAATAAAACGTCTCCTGTGGAAACTTTATTAGTCTCTCTCCTTTTTTTCTTATGTGGGAATGGATCCGTTTCTTCTTCTTCTCTTAATCTCTGTGGTCAAACGCCTGTGACAAGGCTTGAATGGCCTTCCTATCTTCTCCGGTGTGGTGTTCTTTGCGAGCACTCATTCCCTTCAATCGAAATTTTAGGGTTTCGTTGAATTGGGGGTTTTCAATCCGTGAGTGACATGGATGATTGGAGAGTTTAATTAAGTCAATTGATGGCTTAATTAACCATCTGGCATGATTCTTGATTCGGAACAGGTGTGTTTGTTCTAACTTTAATCTTTAATTCTGCCCTAATTTGATGACTTCGTTTAGTTTTGTTTTGAATCAATAGATAAACGATTTTAATCGTTTCTAATCCTTTTGGATTTTAATGAATCTGTTTCGATGAAAAGTTTTTTTTCTCCTGTTGTCGGATTTCAGTGTCACGTTGTGATTTATCCCTTGATGCGATAGAAGTAGGAACACAAAAATGATATCTTTGATTTCTGTTCGTATTATGTTTGCAGGAAAAAATTTTTTTATCGAGACTTTTCTTTGTTCTTATTGATTCTGAAACTAAACGAAAAAATGGTAAATGATATTTTTGGTTAGTGTGACCAAACCGCTCTGATACCAATTGTTGGCCTCAACGATTATGGATCAATGATCTTACTAAGTCAATAATCAAAATATACCAAAACAGGGAATGAAACAAAGTTCTCTAAATGCTTTGTATTAAATCAATAATATGTCATTATCTTAAATCTGTACAAGTGCTAATCTATTTATACAAGTGAATGGGTATGTTGAAGAGTTGCGTCGGTTGGAGACAACTGCCATATGGCAGTTATGTTGTAACTGCTATTTAGCAGTTACTTTGTGTAACTGTCATGTTGACTTTCTGTATTTGACCCATTGGGTTGACCGGGTCGTATAGGGTAAATGGGTAAGATTGGGATTAGCCCAATAAGGATTATGTTCACAGAATTGGGAGAACGGGACGTGCTGGTAAGAAGGGTGTCGCACATACCTTCTTCATGAAGGAGAATAAGGTAATTTCAAAAAAATTATTACTTAATTCTTTGACAACCATCACCACCACTCCACCATTGGTATTGTTGCTATCTAGAGTATAATTGGTGCATAGGTGCATTTTGAGTGTTATGTTCTCTAGTATAGTGTGTGATATCTAATTTCATCCAACAAATGGCACTTCTTACTTTAGGGACTTTCTGGAGAGCTGATTAATGTTCTTAGAGAAGCAGGACAGAACGTACCTACCAACCTTTTGAACTCGGAACTCATGTTAAGAAAAAGGTTCGTGTTTTTTTATAATTGGTTTGAACATTGTTTGTAGATTAATGAATATTTTTTTAACCGTTATGGTCAAGTGGTCTACTTTTTGAATTCCAAGTTGAATTGTTACGAGATTGAAAGACATACATTCTTGCAGGAATCAAAGTATGGAGCCCATTTCAAAGAGATATCTGCAGATGCACTTAAAGCCACCAAGATCACCTTTGACTCTGATGATGAAGAGTAACTCAGCATTTTGACCAAAAACCAAGTGTTCTTGTATTTTCTGATTCAAATATCTTTATTCTAGTGTAATCTTTAGATAATGTTGATGAAACACACACATTACAATTGCACTGGTTAGTAGATCACCCCATAATATCTATATGATTATTCAATCTTGTATGCTGTCATGTCTATTTACCAATTTTGAAAGTAAAAAGGTTATACATAGTCGAAGACATTTATATATGCTTGCTATTGCATTTTTTTACTAGTTTAGAGATCTTTAACAAGATCAAACAAGCGCGCAAGTGATATTTTGTTAATGCTCATTAAGAGCAAACATGTCTACCAAAGTTACTGTAAGCAGTTTAATTTACTTCAGAATGAAGAAAATTTTTTTATCCAAACTGTTTTATTGTATTATAAAAAATGCAGTGAGCATATAAATAGTATCAATAAGCAATTCTAAAGGCCATTTAAAAATGCTCATCTGTTTTGTTCTGTTTTGCTCTGTGATGCAACAAATAATTAGTTTTTTTGGGTGTTTTGCATTGTTTATTGAAACTGGTTGATAGCATGTTTTGAATAAGCATCTTGAAATTAACATCTTGAAAATGTGTTCAACATAACTTATTCCAAAGAGCAATGAGACACCAAGCCCGATGCTTGCAAAAATATTACTACTACAAAGTGAAAGGTTATGTATATATTTTAATAAGCGTATGTCCGGATTCGAACTCGAGACTTCGGGATTGCACACATTACGTATGAGAATCAATGTATAAATAATTAATATATAAAATGTTATATTTAATTATTTGATCACGAATAAAACACTTAACAGGAGTTGGTATTTAACGGAGTTTGGTTAACGGTCGTTAAATATTAAGTTAAAGGACTAGAGATGAAAATAGAAGTTGGAAAGGTTCTAGAATCCCTCTTGAGTTCATAACCGGTCATGGGTTGGGTTTCTAAACCCTATTCCACTCAAACTTGTCCTCCAAGTTTATTAGGCTATAAATACAAATAGTTTGTGATTTATTTTTCCATTTCTTGTAACCCTAACTAATCTATCTTCTCTTCATCTTTCCCTCTCTTGTGTTCAATCGATTTCCACACTCCAAACACCTTGGGTGTCGATTTCTAGAACATAACATAAGTGATAGATTTGTTTCGTGATCAAGAATCTAGCTTTTTTCATTGATTCGCTACTAATACATGTGTACAAGAATGAAGGTCCAATGCACTTGTGTTGGTAACTTGGGTGTTCGACTTTTAGTGTAGTCGAATGTATTAAACCCTAATTTATTAGGGTTTAAGGTTTCTTGGTTTTTGATCTTTCTTTGGGGTTTTTCCATAAACCCTAATTGCATTGATTTGCAAAAGGTACGAATATACTTTTAATTCGGTTAATTAATTTACAAGTATTATTCCTATTACTTCCGCTGCATGCTTTGATGATGTTTATGTGTTTTCTATAATTGTTATGATTAGTAAAACCCAACAGTGACATCAAGAGCCGTTAATTACCGAAACACATAAAAATTGAATCATTATGATTATTATATGCTTTTATGGTTTCTAGGGTTTTGAAAATTGGAACCCTAATTTTTTATTAATTGGGTCGATTACCCATTAATTGTTTAATTAGGTTTTATTTTTTGTAAAACTTGTAGAAACCCTAGGATTGCATGTATATTTTTATGTGGTTATTAAGAATAATTGTTATGTGCCATGATTATATGCGTTTCTTGGAATTATAATTGTTATGAGGAATCCATGGTGGAACATGCATGTTTTGCCATGGATTATTGTTTTGATTAATTGTTAAGTGATATACACATGTTTATTAGTTTGATAAATATTAATTGGGGAAGACCTCAATATATCTAATAAAAATTCGTTATGTGCTAGTTTGTATACTATTGTCTTTGGCTTACGCAATCGACTTGTCGATGCATGTGGCTCATCTACCTGGTAGGTGAAAGCCCTAGTTGATGTATGCATTATTTAACGCCTAGAATTGTTTATTAGGTTTTATCGAAATAATTATGCATGTGGCTAATTGTTTTTTACATATGTTAAATTGTTAAGTTATATGTATATATTATTTGAGTTTGTTTAATTTTTATTAAAGTGCTTTTTTGTTTATACTGTATGACCTAATAGTAAGCAAAAAGGTGTTTTATGAATAGAAAATTAAATTGACTAAATAATGGCGAAATTGATTTGTTTTTCTATGTATTAATTCTTGAACTTTTAATCGATTGATGCGACTGTACTAAATGGTTAGAACGGCTCACCCAAAAGAACAAACTAGAAAGGGGGTTTAAAGAAGTGCGCACAGTCACACTGAAAGAATGTCTAAGGTTATGCTTCTGTGCTTACCTGGTCCTCTGCCCCCCTGTGCGTTCGATTGGAGCTACCTAGTATAACCATTATATGTACGAAGCATCTTAGTGCAAATTTGTAAGTTTCTCAACGCATCGATTAAAACTTTGTAGAATTTAATCTTAGCAATTAAAATATTTGTAAGTTTTTTTTTGAAAATTTAGTGTTATAAAGTTGTATGCATGCTTCTTTATACATAAGTTTTGATTACACGTAAAAAATTATACCCTTTAAAATTTAAGTTTATGCCATATAATGATATGTAACACTTGAAGTTGTAATTTAGTTATGTGAGACCTTGAGCTAGATTACAATAACAAGGTGAATCTTTATGTTGTGTGAGATCTCAGTTTAAATAATTTGCAGTTTCTAAATTAGACAACTTAATTAAGTTAGTTAGTGAGACCTATAACTTAAGGCATAAGATGGGATAAAACATGCTTACATTTTGCATAATTGTTTGGCAAAATTGTAAATCCCATATTTTCTAGGAATTGAAAACTTGTTTGTCAATTATTGTTCTTCGACAAACCTATTCTATACTTTCATCACTAGCAGATCAACTGATGTGGTGAAACTATGATAATGAGGGTCCTAGATTCAAGGAAAATTATATGGTTAATATGAATATTGACCAAGGGTATTTTATTTTCTCGAAAGATTTAATTATCGAAAATACTAAAATTGAATTTTGTTAATTCTTTTGATTGTATTAAGGTAACATTAAACCGTAAACGTGGTTTGGGCTTTAGTAAATTGATCTAGTTCTGTTTTAAAACAAATGTTTGATCAAGAAAAATTTACTAAAAGACAAACATAAACTCTTTTCCATGGAAGAAGAGTGAGACTCAATCCTATTCCTTTTCAAGATTGAGAAAGGTATGTTAGGAACATTATAATTGTCTAAATTCTAATATAACTCATAGCAACTTTAATAGTTAAGAAAATTGCACACCATGTTTTCCTTAAGAGATTTCATTACCCTCTGTTGGTGATTGAATTCTTATATGACATTTTGGTCAACTAGAAAACATGTTTGACATTTTATGAGTTATTAAATTAGAAGCTAGACTAATTACCGCAAAATTGGTAAAGACAAACTAGTATATTTTATGTAGTTGTTTTGCTTTGAACAATTAAAGGTGCTACACACCATTGTGGGGATAGTAGACCTATTAACGAAGAAATTGCATGCTCAATTTTTCAAGTTAATAGCATGATGGATGATCCATCCTCTACAAAGTAGAATACACTCTTTTAGTACCTAAGTAATTGTTACGAATGGTCTTTAAAAGGGGTAACAACGTAATAGCACGCTATTTTCACTAGTTAATGAAACACTTACAATGTTGTCAAATCCAGTGGGAGTATGGTGTATTACTGAATAAGACATTATTGTAACGTTGTCTAATTCAGTGGGAGTTACAAGATTTATTATCTTGGTAGTAACTCAGATTATTTCTAGATTTTCTTGAAATAATACATTACGTTCAAAAATGTAGACATTCATATTCTCAAGGATAGTCATGAACGTTTCCTTGATAATTAAGTGCTCATATATCTACTTGTAATGCTTATATATCTATGACACTATCATATTGCTCACATAAACAAACGAATGTCATGGTGTTTATCTACTATATGATGTTGTTCTATGCACAAGTGAGAGCTGAAAGGTTATGTATATATTTTAATAAGCGTATGTCCGGATTCGAACTCGAGACTTCGGGATTGCACACATTATGTATGAGAATCAATGTATAAATAATTAATATATAAAATGTTATATTTAATTATTTGATCACGAATAAAACACTTAACAAGAGTTGGTATTTAACGGAGTTTGGTTAACGGTCGTTAAATATTAAGTTAAAAGACTAGAGATGAAAATAGAAGTTGGAAAGGTTCTAGAATCCCTCTTGGGTTCATAACCGGTCATGGGTTGGGTTTCTAAACCCTATTACACTCAAACTTGTCCTACAAGTTTATTAGGCTATAAATACAAATAGTTTGTGATTTATTTTTCCATCTCTTGTAACCCTAACTAATCTATCTTCTCTTCATCTTTCCCTCTCTTGTGTTCAATCGATTTCCACACTCCAAACACCTTGGGTGTCGATTTCTAGAACTTAACATAAGTGATAGATTTGTTTCGTGATCAAGAACCTAGCTTTTCTCATTGATTCGCTACTAATACGTGTGTACAAGAACGAAGAGCCAATGCACTTGTGTTGGTAACTTGGGTGTTCAACTTTTAGTGTAGTCGAATGTATTAAACCCTAATTTATTAGGGTTTAAGGTTTCTTGGTTTTTGATCTTTATTTGGGGTTTTTCCATAAACCCTAATTGCATTGATTCGCAAAAGGTACGCATATACTTTTAATTCGGTTAATTAATTTACAAGTATTATTCCTATTACTTTCGCTGCATGCTTTGATGATGTTTATGTGTTTTCTATAATTGTTATGATTAGTAAAACTCAACACAAAGTGCACAACCAAACTACAAAATTGACTACCTATTCTTCCGCACTTTCTCCTAGCCTTAAATTAAGATTCTCTATCAGCGGATAGATTCCACTACGGATCACGGCCTAATGTTCAAGTGGCGCTCACCCTTTATTTAAGTAGCTTCTATGATATGAAGCAACTATACTTGCAACAATTTTATATAGGGGAACTCGATTTGACATAAAATTAAAGTCAGATTGTAGCTCTTGTTGCATCTCTTTATATGATCCCATACTGCTCATACGCTGGTACATCTTCTAACAGAAAACAAAGTTGATCCATGAGACACTGATGATTGTGATCTTCCATGATCGTAGTTTCGTAACCTTGATAATTCATTTCATCAGGTTTTGGCATAACTACATTATAATCAGCATCAGATGGCATTTGGGTGTCATAGCTCTGATAATACATTTCATCAAGTTCTGGCATAGCTTCAATGTAACTAGTATCACGTGATACTTGAGTTTCCGTAGTTGTAATTAACTCGTCTGACCCCTCGAAAACCCCTCTGTCCCTACAAAGGATTATCGAAGATATATTGTAAATGACATGTCCTATAATAAAAATGAATGTAAAGGGAGTTTGACCTACCAATAGAAGGTAAAATCATCAGCAATGTGACCGGTCTCAGAGACTTTTTGATTGATACAAGTAGCAGAGGCAGATGCCACAGGAATCAGAGCTTTGTCCCTAGACCACTCAGAAATCACTTCTTCATCGCTACAAATTAAGGAATAGTTAGATAAACTAGTACAGTGTCATCCCATAATCAATCAGTTTCTAACGTTTACCTGAAGCTGGAGATGAAGTCATCAACCAGAGTTCCAATAGAACTAGTATCAGATAGTGGTTGATTGACTCGAGTTTGATCAGGGGCAGAAGAAGCTCGACGGGTATTCTTACTTGGTATACCCGGCCACTCTGGAAGTCCTGCCCTTCTACAAGTATTCCTAAACGTACCTCTTGACACTGCAAAAGAACCAGAAACGAAGTTAAGAAATTCTAGCACATGAAACAAATAGTAATCCGTCATCTTATATGCATTTATATGTGTGTGTGGAGGTAGGGGTAGAAGAAGCTTACGTCCAAGCATCTCTGCAGCAACGGCACTACTCAACCCAAAAAATGGAACAAGACAAACATAAGAAGTATGGGGAAGTGACTTAGTTATGCGCATCCTCTTTTTGCTATTAATTTTAATACAAGTCCTTCGTGGGAAATCAGTTCTGATTGAAGATTGCAAACCTTCATGCTGCAAATGAAGCAAAATATTTGTAACATTAGTTAATTTATATAAGCAGGATCATAGTATCTAAGGATTGGCAAGTGCAACAAGGGAAAATGTAACCAAGCCTTTGCTGATTTGCTAATTGCTATAGACTTTTGAGCACGAGGTACCCATTGCAACAAAAAAGTTCTATAAAAAATTATTTCTAACTAGGTCGCAAATGCTTTTGAGTTGCATAACAGATCAAAATGGGTAATTATTTGTATTGCATATATACCCATTAAAACTTAAAAACTTGCATATTTTCCTATAATGCAAGTTTTTATAGCATGATGTACAATTCATTTTAAGCATGTTTTGGGTATATATGCAAATATGCAAGTTTTAGTGGGTATATATGCAATTGCCCCTAGTTAAAAAATTGGCCGAGTTGAGTTGACCTGAACTTTGAGTTGGCTCACCTTTTTTTTTTTGGATCTGCCACTTTGTTCGGCCGTGCATGTGTTTAGATACATTTCTTACAGTTAGTAGTCTACACATCAGATAATTTGCCTCTAATTATGTTAACATTATGTGTGAGCGTATCTACAAGTGGAGAATTCTGTATGACTGATGAGTGTGTAAATACTCATCATTTTTGTACCATTTAAACTGCAAATTCATCTGAAAACACTCAGAAACACATCAAAATGATCAAAATATCACAAATCAGTGTTTTATGTGTTTCAAATGCAAAAATATCAAAATCAGATGAAAAGCATATCAAATTTGCAAAAATTGCAGTTTTAGTCCCCCAAGTTTCAAAAAATTGTCAAAAATAGTCCCTGAGCCAAAATTTCAAAAGAAAAATCACCAAAGGTCTTTTTAAAATCATAAATTGTCATATTTAGTCCTTTGGTGAAAAATCTAAAAGTTTTGAGAAAATTACAATTCAGTCCCTGAAAATCCAAAATGTTCCAAATTAGTCCTTGGGAATTTCAAAAATGTCAAAACTAACCCTTGGATTATTAAAGTTGGCAAAACTAGTCCTTTGACTACCTTTGCAAAATTACAGGATTGGTCCCTTGTTTTGTGGAAAATGCAAATATGGTCCTTGTGGTGTTAACTTATCCAAACGGACCCTATATTATCCCTTGGCCCAAATAAAATACCCAATCGATTTACCCAGCCCAAACCAATACCCGTTTTTAACCCGACACAAACCCACCCTTTGATATTAATAACCGGTCAAATGGGTTTGACCACCTCCTTCCCTCCCTCTTCACGAGATGCCCATTTCATCATCACAAACCTGCAAACTCATCTGCTCACTCAACCATCATCACCACCCCCCCTCCAAACACAAGAGGCCAAGAAAACATTTAATGCCCATGTACCTAACACTCCACCTCACAAACTGTTAAAAATGATTTTGGCGCCAAAACACTTTAAACGGCTAAGATCACTTTGAGTGATCCAATGGTTGTTTTTATTGCTGGGATATGTCCAAATAGAAGAAAGAGGAAGCTTGGGGTGTATAAAGAGGCCAAGGGAAGCATCAAAGAGTTAGTTAGTTTTTAGTTCTTTACAATGTATGTCGTTTCACTTAGTATTATGTCTTAAATAGTTTGTATTTGTATTTTCAAGCTTAGTTGTATCAAATAACAGTACCCAAGTGTATTTCAACTTGCTTTAAGTATCAATTTTAAGTTCAAGATAATTTCTATCTTATGTGTTCACTGTTAAAATTATAAGTTCCAAACTCTTTTGATAAATCTTTTAGCAGTTCAAGTCTAAGCTTATATAAGCTTACACAAGCTTAAAATAGCTTTGTGTAAGCTTGGAATCATATTTCAAGCAATTTTTGATATTGGTCAACAAAAAGTCAAAACGGATAAAAAATGATGCAGCATGGATTTGGGTTGATTCAGGACTGGAACTGGGTTGAATTACAGTTACTGGGTTGGTATTGATAGGATAGGGGTTGTTAGGCTAGTGGTTACTTGTTTCATCAAAATGCAAGCCATAGTGGCTAAGGCATCTTGTAAGTTCATAATCTGTTTTGATCATTTAATCTTTGTTTGAATCTGTTCATTAGCTGTTATTGTTACTGTGTGATTGGTATTTGATGCTTGCTTAGCTTTATTTGCTCATTATCTGTTTGTAGTTCTTATATCAGTAGCATATAGAGTGTTTGGATCAAATGTTATATCTGTGGTTAAAGCTTATAGATCAGTGGTTAGTAGTTGTTATATGTTTAGATAGTGTTTTGAGGTCATTTGAGGTCATTTAGTTTAGCAGTCACACTTTAAAAGTCAAGAATCATTTGAAACTGATCTTGTGAATGAATCTGTCATAAACAGTAGGCATAAATTGTTGCACAATGGTTTGGATTTGTTAGATCTAGCTTGTGGTTATCATATCTAGTGTTAAAACATCATAATCTGTGCACTATATTGGATTAAAACTCATTTTGGTCAAAGTTTAAGTGTGTTCTTTAAAAAGTCAAATCTGTCATATTGCAGTTTTTCACAAACTTTGAATGTATCTCATGGATTCATTTCTGAGATTCAGAGATTGAAACTTTGGATATTGCAAATTTAACTGGTCTTCAATTAATAACAACTTTTTGCTTCAACTGGTTCAGTCAAATTAAGCTTCAAATAAGCTGTTCTTTCTGGCCAAATCTGCCCTGCACCAAAAGTCAGTGAATACTGACTTTTTCTCAGAAAGTGCAGCTAGTGCACAGTGCTCCCAAGAGCTTAGCAAGGTCTGGAATTTGGTACAATTATAGTTGGCCAGGTGGTGTTTAAGATTGCATAAGTGATTTGTGGTTTAGCTTATTGGTGTAGCCTGTGCAATAGCTCAAACAGTGGGGGTAAACCACTGTTTGGCTCAAATAAGCAGTTTGCTTATTCATTGATTCTGAGCTTAAGGATTGTTAGGAGTAGTTAGATTCTGTTGCTAGTAGTTCATTTTAGTATAATTTAGCCTTGTTCACTGTTTGGTAGCTTATCTCTATAGTTAGCCTATTTTGATAGCTTATTTCTAGTAGCATTTGCACTGTAGCTCATTAATCTTACACATAACCTGTTGATTTATCATTTTTCATAGATTCATATTATAATTTTAAAATTTTCCTGAAGTTTTCATAATTTTTGGTCTTCATTTGCTATTTTTCTCATTTTAAATAGATTTTAATCAATTTTTAATTAGCTTTTAATATAAAAAATCAGAAAAAGGTTCAAAAAAATAATTTTTCAATTTTGTTAAGTTTAGATAAATATAAGAAGTGAAAAAAGTAATTTTCCAGATTTTTCTTAGTTTATTTGGTAATTTTTAGTAATTTAATTAGTATTTAATAGTTTAAAATTCATAAAAAATAGAAAAATAGTCAGAAAAATACAAAAATGGTTTTGAAAATTCTAGTTTGATATTTTAGACTTTTTCATTTCATAATTTTATTTTTCTAGCTTTGTTTCCTAATTTCTTGTATTTTAGTTAATTATTAAATAGTTAAAAATAGTTTTTAATTAATAATAACTAGCTAATTAGTGATAAAAATAGTTTTCTTTTTCTAAAAATTTTCTTTTATCATTAGGATTGTAAAAATATCATTTTCATATTTTTAGGGTTAATATTGATTTAGTTTCACTTTTTAATTTGTACGTCGCGTAGATTTTGATTTCAGATTTATTAAAACAAAAAGAACAAAAACATCATTGTAAAAAATAGTGATAGCGTTTATTTAATAGATTTTATCTTTTTAATTTTCTTTAATTTGCATTTAAGCCGTTTTTAATTTGTTGGATTTTCCTTAGTTATAATTATCACAATATCTCTTTTCTGTTCAAACTTCCCGATCACTAAACGTTTGATAATCCATTGCACAACTCGCTGGGACATAACGACCCGGGGAGACCCTATACTCCTCAGATCTTCATTGATTTCGTGCTTAAGCCGTTTTAAGTCTGTTACGACTTGACGGTTTTGCGCGCATCAAATTTTTGGCGCCGCTGCCGGGGAGCTGTGCTGATTATCTATCGTCTAGCAGATTAGTTGTTTGATCCTCACTCATTTGTTCATATCATCCATATCTATATATATATATATCCATATTTTTATTTAAAAAATCCAAAAACCCAAAAACAGCCAAAAACGTATAAAACACAAAAATATTTTTCCTTTTGTTTCTATATATGTATCAAATAATAAAAATACAAAAAGAATCGTCGTTTTCTCTAATAATTAACAACTTAAAAGATTACCACCGAAAACCAAGGCAGTGCACTACCTAACTGGGGGTGCGACCATAATAAGTTCCCGAACCAAAGATTTAAAACTTGCCTTTGTGTCCATTGTGATTGGTGTACCTTTTTCAAAGAAGCCATTCATCTTGGATTATTGGTTAAGTTCACTGTTGTTTTGCCTCGATCTTGTGTTAATTGATTTTGTTGTGATATCGACGTTTCAGAACCAGAAAACCCATAAATATTCTTCTCACCACCATTTTTACAAAACATCTTCATAATTCTCATTCTCATCTGAAAGATTTCATAATTCCCATTTCTCTCCTTAACTCTGAGAGTCCTTAGAGTTAACTCTAGTGCATGCGCACTCGTTCTTCTAGATCATTGAGTCCTTTGCGTGATCTAGCAGAAATTCCAAGAAGACGTTCTCGTAGACGTACTGCCCAAATAGTCGAACCCGAGATTCGTACTATTTCGAGCAACAGTATGGCAGACGAACGTACCATGGCGGAAATGCTCCAGGCACCCACCGAGGGTTATGGAGATGCCATCGTCTTACCGGTAATCAATTCTGATCACTTCGAATTGAAGACACATTTAATCCAACTTGTGTCTACGAATCAATTCCGCGGGTCTGATCGAGAAGACCCGTATGCACACATCCGTTGGTTCAACCATTTGACATCAACTCTCAATTATAAAGATGTGCCACAACAGGTGATCAAATTGATGCTATTTCCGTTCTCACTTGCGGGGGCAGCCAGGATTTGGCTGGAAAAAGAACCCCCTCGATCCATCGAAACTTGGGAGGATCTTGTCCAAAAGTTTGTCAATTATTTCTTCCCTCCATCAAAGACGACTAATCTTAAAAATGAAATTTCTGGATTTCGTCAAAATTTCGATGAAAATTTTGGGGAGGCATGGGAGAGATTCAAAGATCTCCTCAGGAAATGCCCCCATCATGAATTCACGGAGCTTCAACAAGTCAATATCTTTTACAATGGGTTGAACGGTAATGATCAAGATTCTTTGAACGCATCCGCGGGTGGTAATATCTTGAATCGTAAACCTAAAGATGTGCTTGAAATTTGCGAGAGTAAATCAAAAGTTCCTTTTTCTCGCAACAAAGTCAATGTTCCGAACACTCCTGCTTCTTCATCCGGTAACTCTTCTGAGTTAGCAGCTCCGATAGCTGCTCTAACGGACATCATCCATTGTATGATAAAAGAGGTAAAGAAAATCAAAAGCGAAATTCATAAGCCCGAACCAGTCAAAGCCGTAAACAAGGTGTGTGAAACTTGTAGTGGTTCACACGCGTATTATGATTGTCAAGCAACCGATGCTTCCTTTTACCAAGCTCCCGTAGCTTCGGTAAACCACAATCAATACCGACCACAGGCTGATCCTCACTACCGTGCACCTAGCGGTATGACACCACCTGGTTTTCCTCCCGTGCAAAACCATGGCAATCAAAACCATGGCAATCAAAATCGCTTTGTTCCGAATCAAGGACAAAATTTCAATCAAAACCGGAACAATTTCAACCAACCTCAACCATATCAAGCTCCAAATCATTAAAGTTATCAACCACCTCCTCAAGCTCCCATGCCAAATGACTTCATGAAAATGACTGAGGCAAACATGCGTTCAATGCAAACTCAGATCAATAACATGAGAGGTGAGCTAAAAAGGGAAATTGATACCACATTGTCTCGGCAGACAAATGAGTTAAAGAATATGATGAGCAGTTTCATGAACATGAATATGAACAAAGCCTCGCCATCTTCTGGAGGACTCCCAAGCAATACAGTTACCAATCCAAATGCCGAGTTGAAATCCGTCACCACTCGTAGTGGTAAGACGCACAATGGACCTACGACTCCAATGCCCCCTCCTCCTGTGGCATTTAGTCAAGTTACCAAGGAGACAACGGACAAGGTGCATTATTCAAGCCCACGAAGTACCGCACACGTCCCACCTTCGGTAGTCCAAGTTTTAAGTCCGGAACCCGATGTTCCGAAGAAAACTCTTGAGCCAGAAAACACTTCCATCCCGGCTCAAAAGTCTAGTCAGCTTCCATACCCATCAAGAATGAATGATGAGAAGCTCAAAGACAAAAACAAAGAGCAAATGGAAAAATTTTTCCAAATCTTCAATGAGCTTCACTTTGATATAAGCTTCGTTGATGCTCTCGTTCTAATGCCTAAATTTGCATCCACGCTTAAAGGCTTACTCACCAACAAAGACAAGCTATCAGAGATGGCTAAAACTCCTCTCAATGAGCAATGCTCAGCAGCCATTCTTAACAAGCTTCCCGAAAAGCTTGAAGACCCTGGCCGGTTTCTAATCCCGTGTGATTTCTTGGGGATGTTTCAATGCTCCGCCTTGGCCGATCTTGGCGCTAGCATTAACCTCATGCCACTCTCAGTGTGGAAGAAACTGTCTCTTCCTGAACTTTCATCCACTCGTATGACACTCGAGCTAGCGGACCGTACCGTAACTCGTCCACTTGGGATAGCCGAGGATGTCGTGATGAAAGTAGGAAAATTTCACTTTCATGCTGACTTTGTTGTAGTAGACTTCGATGCAGATCCTAGAGTTCCCCTCATCTTAGGGAGAGCTTTCTTAAGAACGAGTCGTGCTCTGATTGATGTGTTTGCTGAAGAGTTGACCATACGGGTTGACAATGAAGAGCTCACGTTAAATATTAACCAAAACTCCAAACCTCTGTACAAACAGAGTGTTGCTACAATTGATCAAAAATCTGAAAGAATCAATGCAACACTCTCAAACTTCACGGTTAAGAGGAGTTTTCAAAAACGTGCTGAGCTCAAAGCTTTGAAAATTACCCCTGGTTCAAGCAAATGGTTTGAAAGCTGTACCAGGGATGTCAAGAGTGTTCTTGATGATGATGATGATCTAGAATCGGAGACTTCATCGGAAGTGGTGGAAACTGCTAGCTCTAAGAGCACACCACTTGTCCCACCTCCGGCATCAGTTTGTCGCATCGAGATTGTTACGTCTGTGGATGAAACCAAACTCCCTTCTGTTTCATCTGAATTGGATGATGATGAGTGTGATCCAATGGGAGACATCCTTCCCATGGATGATTTGCTCAAAAATGATCCATCATCTTCTAGTCCTATTCCCGACTCTTCCATCCCTTCTCTCACTCCTGATGAGGAAGAGGACAACTTTTGGAATGAAGTCGATGCATTTCTAAGTGATGAATCAATTCCAACGGGAATTGATAACACTTACCTTGATCCGGAGGGAGACATCCTTTTTCTGGAAAGTCTATTGATTGAAGAACCATTTCCCACCCTCCCTCCCGGACACCTTCTTGCCAATCACCATCTCAGCTTCAAGTTTAAGCTTAAAGATGTCAAAACTGGTGATTTACTTCTTTCTGATGAAGAATGGACTTACATTGTCATGCATATCTTTGTTCCATTCTTCACAGATGGTGTGGTTGCTCTTTCCCTTTTTTCTTTCGGGAATGAGGACACCATCTTTGACCCCGGTATCATTCTTAATAGTTTTTACTATTAACAATACCGCGGTTGTGTCTCGTCGGTGTGGAACTTTCTGATGTTCATATGTTTATTAACATTGTGAACGAAAGTCCGATCGAGATTGGTTTTCCACGTTACTTTCCCCATGAACAAATGAATTCGGGGTCGAGTCAAGCTAGCGACTCGGTAATCAAAAACAGTAGCTTGCCATATGGGTTTTCACCCATATTTCTGTCTTCTCACCTCTTTCTACCACCCTAGTGTGGGGGGGTTGCCCACATGTTTCAAAAAAAAAAAAAAAAAAAAATCCTTCTTTCTAAATAATGGCCGTAGTATTTCCCTTTTACGTTCTTTGTTTCGGCATAACCGCCGGTACTTTGAATATTGAGGGCAATATTCATTTCTAAGTGTGGGGGGGAATTCTCACGAATTTCATATATTATCTACCCAATTCCCCCGTTTTTGGCCAAAATTTTTTTTTGGAGTAAGTGTTTTACACTTTCTCATTTGGTTATCAGTCCGCCATGTCTGTAAGACAAAAGGATTGGCTAATCCAGGAGCAAACGGCTCTTGGTAAAGATTTCTCAAATCCGTTTACATGGCTTGCAATTTGCCCAAAATTGTATGGTTCTCAACTCACCATATCCTAAAAAGTGAAGAGTTGGCTAGCCCGCAAGTTTATGGCTTGTGGTAAAGGCAGTGGAAAATCCATAATTGGTAATCAGCTCACCAAAGATAATATTGATAATTTATCTAAGAGTTGGCTAGTCCAGAAGGGTACGGCTTCTGGTAAAGACAAAATCAAATCCGTTGAAAGCTGGTGGTTTGCTTAAAATCACATGGTTATCGGTGTACCATGGTTCTTACTTGAACTGAAACATTTGGCTACTCCAGAAGTAATGGCTTTTGGTAAAGAGATTAAAATCCATTATGTTTTCTCAAATCATTGCTAGGGACTAGCAATATCTCAGTGTGGGGGATTGATGAGTGTGTAAATACTCATCATTTTTGTACCATTTAAACTGCAAATTCATCTGAAAACACTCAGAAACACATCAAAATGATCAAAATATCACAAATCAGTGTTTTATGTGTTTCAAATGCAAAAATATCAAAATCAGATGAAAAACATATCAAATTTGCAAAAATTGCAGTTTTAGTCCCCCAAGTTTCAAAAAATTGTCAAAAATAGTCCCTGAGCCAAAATTTCAAAAGAAAAATCACCAAAGGTCTTTTTAAAATCATAAATTGTCATATTTAGTCCTTTGGTGAAAAATCTAAAAGTTTTGAGAAAATTACAATTCAGTCCCTGAAAATCCAAAATGTTCCAAATTAGTCCTTGGGAATTTCAAAAATGTCAAAACTAACCCTTGGATTATTAAAGTTGGCAAAACTAGTCCTTTGACTACCTTTGCAAAATTACAGGATTGGTCCCTTGTTTTGTGGAAAATGCAAATATGGTCCTTGTGGTGTTAACTTATCCAAACGGACCCTATATTATCCCTTGGCCCAAATAAAATACCCAATCCATTTACCCAGCCCAAACCAATACCCGTTTTTAACCCGACACAAACCCACCCTTTGATATTAATAACCGGTCAAATGGGTTTGACCACCTCCTTCCCTCCCTCTTCACGAGATGCCCATTTCATCATCACAAACCTGCAAACTCATCTGCTCACTCAACCATCATCACCACCCCCCCCCTCCAAACACAAGAGGCCAAGAAAACATTTAATGCCCATGTACCTAACACTCCACCTCACAAACTGTTAAAAATGATTTTGGCGCCAAAACACTTTAAACGGCTAAGATCACTTTGAGTGATCCAATGGTTGTTTTTATTGCTGGGATATGTCCAAATAGAAGAAAGAGGAAGCTTGGGGTGTATAAAGAGGCCAAGGGAAGCATCAAAGAGTTAGTTAGTTTTTAGTTCTTTACAATGTATGTCGTTTCACTTAGTATTATGTCTTAAATAGTTTGTATTTGTATTTTCAAGCTTAGTTGTATCAAATAACAGTACCCAAGTGTATTTCAACTTGCTTTAAGTATCAATTTTAAGTTCAAGATAATTTCTATCTTATGTGTTCACTGTTAAAATTATAAGTTCCAAACTCTTTTGATAAATCTTTTAGCAGTTCAAGTCTAAGCTTATATAAGCTTACACAAGCTTAAAATAGCTTTGTGTAAGCTTGGAATCATATTTCAAGCAATTTTTGATATTGGTCAACAAAAAGTCAAAACGGATAAAAAATGATGCAGCATGGATTTGGGTTGATTCAGGACTGGAACTGGGTTGAATTACAGTTACTGGGTTGGTATTGATAGGATAGGGGTTGTTAGGCTAGTGGTTACTTGTTTCATCAAAATGCAAGCCATAGTGGCTAAGGCATCTTGTAAGTTCATAATCTGTTTTGATCATTTAATCTTTGTTTGAATCTGTTCATTAGCTGTTATTGTTACTGTGTGATTGGTATTTGATGCTTGCTTAGCTTTATTTGCTCATTATCTGTTTGTAGTTCTTATATCAGTAGCATATAGAGTGTTTGGATCAACTGTTATATCTGTGGTTAAAGCTTATAGATCAGTGGTTAGTAGTTGTTATATGTTTAGATAGTGTTTTGAGGTCATTTGAGGTCATTTAGTTTAGCAGTCACACTTTAAAAGTCAAGAATCATTTGAAACTGATCTTGTGAATGAATCTGTCATAAACAGTAGGCATAAATTGTTGCACAATGGTTTGGATTTGTTAGATCTAGCTTGTGGTTATCATATCTAGTGTTAAAACATCATAATCTGTGCACTATATTGGATTAAAACTCATTTTGGTCAAAGTTTAAGTGTGTTCTTTAAAAAGTCAAATCTGTCATATTGCAGTTTTTCACAAACTTTGAATGTATCTCATGGATTCATTTCTGAGATTCAGAGATTGAAACTTTGGATATTGCAAATTTAACTGGTCTTCAATTAATAACAACTTTTTGCTTCAACTGGTTCAGTCAAATTAAGCTTCAAATAAGCTGTTCTTTCTGGCCAAATCTGCCCTGCACCAAAAGTCAGTGAATACTGACTTTTTCTCAGAAAGTGCAGCTAGTGCACAGTGCTCCCAAGAGCTTAGCAAGGTCTGGAATTTGGTACAATTATAGTTGGCCAGGTGGTGTTTAAGATTGCATAAGTGATTTGTGGTTTAGCTTATTGGTGTAGCCTGTGCAATAGCTCAAACAGTGGGGGTAAACCACTGTTTGGCTCAAATAAGCAGTTTGCTTATTCATTGATTCTGAGCTTAAGGATTGTTAGGAGTAGTTAGATTCTGTTGCTAGTAGTTCATTTTAGTATAATTTAGCCTTGTTCACTGTTTGGTAGCTTATCTCTATAGTTAGCCTATTTTGATAGCTTATTTCTAGTAGCATTTGCACTGTAGCTCATTAATCTTACACATAACCTGTTGATTTATCATTTTTCATAGATTCATATTATAATTTTAAAATTTTCCTAAAGTTTTCATAATTTTTGGTCTTCATTTGCTATTTTTCTCATTTTAAATAGATTTTAATCAATTTTTAATTAGCTTTTAATATAAAAAATCAGAAAAAGGTTCAAAAAAATAATTTTTCAATTTTGTTAAGTTTAGATAAATATAAGAAGTGAAAAAAGTAATTTTCCAGATTTTTCTTAGTTTATTTGGTAATTTTTAGTAATTTAATTAGTATTTAATAGTTTAAAATTCATAAAAAATAGAAAAATAGTCAGAAAAATACAAAAATGGTTTTGAAAATTCTAGTTTGATATTTTAGACTTTTTCATTTCATAATTTTATTTTTCTAGCTTTGTTTCCTAATTTCTTGTATTTTAGTTAATTATTAAATAGTTAAAAATAGTTTTTAATTAATAATAACTAGCTAATTAGTGATAAAAATAGTTTTCTTTTTCTAAAAATTTTCTTTTATCATTAGGATTGTAAAAATATCATTTTCATATTTTTAGGGTTAATATTGATTTAGTTTCACTTTTTAATTTGTACGTCGCGTAGATTTTGATTTCAGATTTATTAAAACAAAAAGAACAAAAACATCATTGTAAAAAATAGTGATAGCGTTTATTTAATAGATTTTATCTTTTTAATTTTCTTTAATTTGCATTTAAGCCGTTTTTAATTTGTTGGATTTTCCTTAGTTATAATTATCACAATATCTCTTTTCTGTTCAAACTTCCCGATCACTAAACGTTTGATAATCCATTGCACAACTCGCTGGGACATAACGACCCGGGGAGACCCTATACTCCTCAGATCTTCATTGATTTCGTGCTTAAGCCGTTTTAAGTCTGTTACGACTTGACGGTTTTGCGCGCATCAATGACAAAATGTAGATAATCAGGGAAGGGGCAAACCTCAAGTAATCTGCAAACTTGAGCAATAAGATCGTCATAAGAATACAAGGAAGTATCCATGACAAAGTCAAGCACACCAACACATTGGCCATCTACAATCACAGGCACCGCAAAGGATCCCCATATCCTAGAAAATATAGCATCTTCACACGGAGGACACTGATCTTTGGGGTAGTCATTATGCAGATTTTTTGTCTGTTCATGAGCAGAGTTCAGGAACACGAGTGCAGGAAGCCCAACGGCTACTGCCTTCTCAGAATCTTCATAACCATAGAGTTTGTGCTCTAAACATGCTTTACAATATATTTCAAGTTCTTGATTGATTCCATAAAAACCATAAGGCTGACATGTTGTCGTAAGGACAAATGCCTTTCCGGTTCTTTTTGCACCCCAATATTGAACAAGAACATTTTGGCCTTGAAGTGGTAAACTCTTAATCACAGAAATGATCTTATGCTTCAGTCTTTCACTTGTAGGAACGCAAATGTCTGTAAGATTTAAACTTTTGAAAGTCAGGAAGCAGAGTATAACAATAATTGATCTACAACATTTTGGACAATGGACGTTTTTAGCAAACGACACAAAAATCTTGACTTTAACTAGTTTAATACAAGTGTTTGCATAGGAACCAAATCTTGTGGAACATAATCTAAGAAAAAAATTACAGGGGTCACCAGAAGCTACCAATACTTTCTGTTATTATTGTATAAACCTCTTAAAACACTTCTTACTGTTGAAAAAAAAAAAAAAAAAAAAAAAAAAAAAAAAAAAAAAAAAAAAAAAAAAAAACGCAGAAATTGATCAAAAGGAAGTTGTTTGGGAACCACGAATCTGGAAAGCATCTTGAACCTGTAAACAAAACACACGTTTCCAGGTTTTCACTAATCTACCGGTTTTCTTTTAATTCTTTCAGTTTCTCTTACTTTCTAATACATCATATAAATTAAGATATTTTTGTTAGTAAGATAGAAATCCCCATTAGCGAAAAAAACCCCCCGATTGATTAGAATAGCAAAGACCGATTTTCCTTTTAGATTCATAGCAAGACAAGCGAATTCTTAAAAAAATCGTTTTTATCAAATAGCAAGATAGACCGAACCCTTTGTGGTTCATAGCAAGTTAGACCGCACCCTTTGTGGTTCATAGCAAGTTAGACCGCACCCTTTGTGGTGCATAGTAAGACCGAACCCTTTGTGGTTCATAGCAAGATTATTCCGAATCCTCGTGATTCATAGCAAGATTAACTGAACCCTTGTGGTTCATAACAAGAGAAAACCTAGTGTTTTCAAGCAAGAAGAAACCTTAGAGTTTCAAGCAAGATAGCAAGAAGAAACCTTAGAGTTTCAAGCAAGATAGCAATAAGAAACCTTAGAGTTTCAAGCAAGAATTTTGATCTTTTGATCACAAAAGCAAGAACTTTTGATCTTTTCGATCAAACACAAAAGGCAAGAAAATCAGGAACATCTCGGCTCTGATTATAAGCAAGCAAGCAAGCATGGTAGAAGGAGACAAGAATGCTAACACATTGAACAATACATCAGTTCGAGAACTAGGAAATGTTTCACTACAATGTCCAAAATTGACCGAAACAAACTACACGACATGGGCATTGATGATGGAGACAATATTGAAGGCTTATGGCATATGGGAAATGATAGTTGCGAAAGACCGAACAACAACAAATGAGAAGAAAGAAAACACATCAAAGGCAATAATCTTCCAATCACTGCCAGAAGATGTTTTAATGCAAGTTGCACAATACTCAACTGCAAAGGAAGTATGGGACTCAATCAAAGTCAAGAATTTGGGAGCTGATTTTGTTCAAAAGGCACGACCACAAACATTGAGAAGTGAACTAGAGACGCTAAGGGTAAAACCAAACGAAAAGGTAAGTGACTATGGAGGAAAGTTAAGTAGTATAAAGGCCAAGTTTAGAGGATTTGGTGAAACCTTGGAAGATAAGGTGCTAGTAAGGAAACTACTTAACTCTGTTCCAAAGAAGTTTTTACCGATCGTGGCAACTATAGAACAATATCAAGACCTAGACGAAATGTCGTTTGAAGAAGCCATTGGAAGGTTAACAGCCTATGAAGAACGAATTAAGAGTCAAGACATACTAGAGGCAAATGATCAAGACAAGCTTCTCATGGCAAATTCAAACAACAAAACTTATGGTAAATGGCGAAGTAAAGATTTCAACAAAGAAGGCAAGGAGAGGAAGAATGATTCGAATGCACACAAAGCAAGAACGAGTAAAGGAACTAACGACAAAAGCAAGCTCAGATGTTATGAATGTGGCAAGCATGGACACTTCGCGAAAGAATGCACGAAATGGAAATACAACAAGCAAGAAGAGTCACATCTCACCTATGACACTGACACCGAACCTACATTGCTGTGAAGTCTCGTCAAGAATGAAAGAATAATGGAAGATCTGATTTTGTCATTAGGGGGAATGTTGGAAGTAAATGACAAAACCAGAAACTTAGTAGTATGTTTAATAATCTTAATATAGTTAAGGGTAGTTTAGTGTATATTTATGTAAAGTTCTGTAACATGTATATGGGCTGGTTTATGATAAAACCGGTTACAGGATTGTAACGTTTAGAAACTTAGATGTCAATTACTTTTACTGAAACGGTATTATTGGTGCCGCTTCTATTAGTATATATAGGGCAAGAATTCTGTAAACAATTCATTCCAATTCTATATCAATATTATTTACTTTGTTGCATAATTTCTGTCCAAGTTTACTTACAATTTTACTGTTACATTACTTTTACCAAATACAAGAACACCAATGACTACTTACAACCATCTGTATCAATCTAAAGTGTTGCCAGAAAGCCTGGCCAACACTTACCGTCCCGAAATTATTGTCAATAGCTTTTATGTTACAGAATGACAGTTTTACCTATAATAGACTGCGTTGAGTTTACACAAGTAATTCAAACTAGGGTAAAATGAGAACTTTAATCAATTATATACATCAATTATACGGCAAAATTATACTTAATCACAAGCATATACAATCTTAATTATCTCGTTACTATGCAAACCTAAATACAGTAATGGATGACAATGCCTTAGAGCTTCTTAAAACATAAACTCCTAAACTAAAATTTACCTCGTGTAGCTTTAAAATAAGCTCCAACTCCTATAACTTCGGTTCTAGCCGATTATTCCAAACACACCCATTTTTTATAAACGCCAAGGGTGTGTTTGGCAAAAGTGACTATCACTTTAAAATGTGTGCGGTCCTAAGTTCAATTCCTGCTAGGTGCAAACAACCTTGAAGTGGCCACGCCAAACTCCTGAAAAGGGAGGTCTTTACTTGGTTTGAGTTAGTGTGCCAGTGGGTTCAAACCCCGTGGATTAGTCGACCAAAAGGATAGAAACCATGGTTAAAAAAAAAAAAAAAAAAAAAAAAAAAAAAGCCCCCTTATATTTAACGAGAAAATGTTCTTCTAAAAAAAATAAGCTTAAGCTCCCATAAGCTAAGAAGCCCTCAACCCAAATAAATCTTTTCCCTTAAAACTACAAACAAGGAAGTTCCTCAGGAAGCAGAAGCTAATTCGGATCTACTTAATTGACTAAGAAATCCATCAATTTTCTTGATCAAATTGAGCTGAAAACAACCACATATCACATGATAACAGATAGATATAATAGTTGATAACAAATTAAGCAAAACAATTTGACTGCATTTAATTTAACTAAACACTTACACAGGTAGCATCTAATTATAGAAAGCTTCTATTTTGGACCACAAAACACAATCTGAACATAAAGATTGAAGAGAGAGATAGAATACTAATGAAAGAAATGTTTACTTTTTTAGAAGTACTAGCAGATCAACAATAACTTGCTATACATGTGATTTCTCCTAAATTATTGGAAACATACATATACTACTATATTTAGTAAAGTAAAGTAAGTATCAGATATTAGGTTGTTTGAACTCACAGTGAAAGTTTCTTCCTGAAGGCAAAATGTATGATTCACCAGGTGAAACTACGAAACTAGAGAAAACACTTGTGGTCTGATCGGTGAAGCAGTTATCAGTTCCCGTAACAGGAATTGGAAACACGGGAACTGATAACTGTGTCGGTAACAACATCCTTAAGCTTGTAGAAGAAGAATCATTTCCACTTATTACATTCTTCAAAACATTAACCATGACTGTAGCTTCTTCTTCACTGGTTAACCTCCTCATAGCTGCAGATGTTTCCTCTTTTGGTCTTCTAATCATCATCCTTTGCATGTTTGTTTTTCTTCTTCGAGAGAGAAAGTAGTAACCTTAACTTGTGTTTTGTACTTTGGTTTCGGATCGGATGTTTTTGTGTAAGAATGAAGGAAGTCAAACTATTTATAGTATTGGGGTGACAGCTGGCACGCTTCATGTACACGGATTTGAATAGAAAAGAAATAAATTGAAGGGTAAAATGGATAAGAGCAATCTTCCACAAAAAAAATGGATAAGAGCACGTTATCATTGCGATGTAACTTCTTGCATGTGAAGTGATGAACTGGCAATTTGAATTGTGTTTACATAGTAAACTAGAAAAAGTGGACGACTATTAGGCTAGTCCCAGTCGCAACCTGGGACGACCTGGGACAACCTGCGCCACGTCAGTTTTCTCTCTCCAGCGACCTGAGACAACCCGGATGCCCCAGTCGACGACCCGAGGTTTTTTTTTTTTTCAATGCGTTGGGAAGGATAAATACATGCTCCAATATCGAGCGGAAACACAACCGATGTCCACAAAATTGTTTGCCGCCCGATCTCGCAACCGATGTGCCACAATGGTACCCAACCGATGTTAGATCGGTCGTGGGTCGATTTTTTTGTTGGCCAACCGATCTCAACCGAGACCACTGCGACAAGCCTTAGTAAAAATCACATTTTAGGAAACTTATATGTAGATGAACCGACCACGTAACCCATCACATATTGTGTGGTCAGAAATTGGTGTTGATTTTGAAGGTCACAATGTATAATGTGGTGTGAACTGGAAGGGTTTATTTAAACCACATGGGGTCCAAATAACCTACTTCGCCTATCTCTTTTAATATCTAATGGTAAGTTATTTTATTACTAAAGGGTTATGGTACAAAAAAAAGTTACTAAAGTTTTTTAAAAATTTGTCTTAAATTACTAAAGTTTCATTTTGTGTAGTCAGGTTACTAAACTTTGAAACTTTGTTCATTCATGTTACTGAACTTATAAAAATATATGTTCAAGTTACCAAACTTATCAAAATATATACATTCGGGTTACTCGGACTACACTGAAATTATTGAAGTGTGTGCTTTCAAAAATTCAGTAACCTAAATGAACAAAATGAAACTTTAGTAACTTAGGACAAATTTTTAAGAAACTTTAGTAACTTTTTTTTTACTGTAACCCTATTACAATGTATATAGTGATTGACATTTGTTATACGGGTGGGAATTTTCAGTTGTTAAAAGTCGACAATCATCAAAATCATACAGATATCACTTACAAAAAATCATACAGATATCACTTACAAAATAAATAAATTATTTGACTGTGTTTAACTGACATAATATTAAGGTTGATATTATTCAAATTTAACTATTGTTATTATTTTCAAGACATTATGAGTAATTAATATAACGTAATGACCCTTAAAAACATGTTTTTTATATTCTTATTTTAACTTTAAAGAGTAATTATTTACTCTTATGAGATATGACGTGTATATAACAGTTGTAATAACTCATAAGAGTGAATCTTTCCGGTTGTTAAGTCGACAATCGTCAAAATTATATACACGTCATTCAGAAAACGTAACTTACATAAACGGTCCATGTGATTTACCCAACTTACAAATTTGATAATCGTATAAAAAAATTTACATTGATGGCCCTGCTTTTATAACCCGTCACATTTTGGTTTCTAATTGTAACACTCGTTAGGAATGATAATTAAAGTCAAGATACATGCATAACTAGAGTGATAATTTGAGACTCATTAGTTAAACATGGGTAAATATCTAGGCTCTAGACGAGTCTTCTTAAATACTATAGATTGATCTAATCGGGTATTTGATATAAAGTGCAATTATATAGTCCCATAATAATTAATTAACGGGTCTAGACGGGTTCAGTGAGTCAATTTTTTTTATTTTATTACTTTTCTCATCTTTTACTTACAAAAAGTAATAATAATAAATAAATAAATAAATAAAAATCTTTATCAACCGGACCAAAACCCATCTAGACCTGACCCATTTAAACTCATGTTTATAGAAATTTAGACCCGGATCTGTATAGACCAAAACCCATCTAAACCCATGACCCAAACCCGACCTAGCTATTTTGCCACCTTTATGCCTGCATCCAATGTGAGTCTGTTTGTCAATGTGAATACTTAAAGGTGAAACCCAAACACCTTATTCATTTTCATTTTTTGGGACCCAAACACACCATCATCTCTCTTCTTTCTTCACATGCCCACTAAACTCCCACCGCCACCGTGGCAAGTCTCCCATCACAAACCACCAGGGCCTGTTGCACATCTGCAGCTCCACCCTCCGGCAGCCAATGCTCCTCCACGACAGCCTGACTCCACCTGTTTCATGGGCCGGACTGTGGAGTAAGTGGTTCAACTGACAAATGTCATAGATCCATTGGATGGAAACAAATTTTCTAACATTTGAGTGACCATGACCCAAGAATTTACAAAACCTAGAAAGAGTTATGATCTCATATGTAAGAAAATGACATAATTCAACTAAAGAATAAAGCCCTGTAAACTATATATATGCAAATATAAGGGTCAAGGTAAAGCATCTGGGAAAACAAAGAGACGGATCACGGTTCGACCATCTGGTTGTCTAAACTCAGCTATGGTTTCCATTAAGGAACGGTCACATGTTATCCATATCATATCGCCAACTTCGTCTTTGTATTTGAGTTTAAAGCTTTCAAGTGGAAACCTTTCTGCAACCAATTCTTTCAACTTTACCAACCCATCAGAAAGCCTGAGCGGAAACTTTACCATATTATCTTCGTATGTTGCCTTAACTGTCAATCTTTCCACTGTACTCTCGATAAACTGCTCTCTGATGGTTACTTCAGGCTGTGCATGTCCATTGAGCATATTTGTTTGATCTGGCTGGTGGAGTACACTCGTGGCAAGATCACGAGTTCCAGATATGCTAACTACATATGTATACAATGTACAAAATTATGATGAGAATCTTACATAGAAGGCACACATATAGACATGACATGAGACAGCAACATTGACTAGTGGGCGGGTGTTGCACATAATTCTTTGGACATTATTCTTGCTTAATTAAATGCTCTATAATGTTTATTACATTATAAAATTTAGTTATTTCATTAAACATAATATTTTATATAGGTGGTTCTGTTCAGTTTACATAGCCTTTCAAGTACCAAACATAGAATGAACCACATAATGCGGATCGCTAAACTTTCCTAAACCTAAAACAACCCACATTAGATAGTTAACTTCATTCCGGTTTGGCTTTGGTGTTTCTGGTTTCAATTCAGTTTTGGATTTGCGGTTCTTTTGAACAGCAACACGGGTAACAGGTCATATGGTATATTTTTAGCAAGGGTAAGAAGAATCAGTGTTGGTTGACACAATTAATGTGGTATATATGATTTAGAAAACTATTTTTAATTCAATTATAATCTAACTTTCTCTAGTAAATTGCTTTAGAAATTTCATTTACTTAAAGACAAATTCTGATGAATTTTGACCCATTCGACCCATTTGCCCCGTTCTCTTTTCACTTCAATATTTTATCTCAACATCTAAAAGATATAATATATAACCGAATCGACCCATGTATAGATAAAAGGTAAACATTTTCCACCTCTAGACATCACTAACAAGCTATAAACTCACCAGGAAAAATATCTGCGCGTTTGTCATTTGTCTTTCTATAACGTTTTCTGATTTTCTCCAAACCAATTGACTGATCAGTTCTCTTCCTTTTTTTAATTGAGTTACTGGACTTGTCTTTATTATTTCTTCTCTTTTTCCCTTTAATAATAGCAACAGCACTCTGCGCTGTTCCTGCAGAAGTAGAATTAGCTGGCTCGTTTTTCATATTATCGCCCACATGCTCCACATAATGAACATGACTCTGCTTTTTAAAAGATGCTACATGTTCAGGATTGATTTCTTTCTCGAACAGGTGTCGTTGATTTCTCGTCTCTGGTGGAGATTCAAGTAGCCAACTAAAAGGAAGTTCACCAATAACTCGATAAGACGACAGATTACCTAATTCCACCAAAGAGGCATTCTCAACCTGATGTTTCAGTGTTTTCACCAACCTTTGCAGGCCTGCCCCGTCTGCACTATGTGGTGGCAAAACAAACTCTATCGCATATCCGACGTCCCTTTCAATACTTTTCAGATAAACAGCCAAACAACTTGTTATCCCGTTCAAACGTGCATGATGAACCAAAGGGTATTCATCTTTATCGAGTTTTGTTACATCTCTACAAAAATATGTAACACGAGATGACAATGATCTCCCAACAATTCCACGGGATTTTTCCAAGTGTGTCTCTTTGCAGGCTTCATGATATCCCCACATGCTCAAGTCTCGAACATAGTGTGGTAGATCATATGTTGACATGCACACTTTGCCTATACACTTGCTGTTATAGCTACTACAACTCTGCTCTAATTTTCCAGAATTGGACACAACACTACTGTATCCCGACAGAGCCCACGTCTGAGCTAGAGGTATATTCTCTATGGCACATACCGCCTTCAAAAAGCAGAAGATTTCATTCAACTCATGCTGCCTTCTTCCATCTGCAACCTGTATCTGAGCCTACAAACAAAAAATTATAAGTAATATACTCAAGCATACATATACATATATAGATATACATGCATGTACAGAACTCACGTAAAAGCTAGGATCTTGAAACACGATTGGAGACTTTAGATTCACTTCCTGCCAAGTGAAATGAAGTGAAATTAACAGGTGAATTAAATCATGGTTAAATCACAAGCATTGTATGCATGTATAAAAGCTATAATACCGTAGTTACCTTGAGTGCTCTGGAGACTTCCTGAACCTCAAAAGCATAATCAACGTACTTCGATGATGTTACGAGTTCAAATACGCCTACACAGACCCCACTGTCGGGTTCAAATACAGGCAAATTAATATAACCATGTATATTGCAGGAAGCAGCCCAATCTTTAACATTTTGTATGGGTGAAAACCCATTCACATCCAAACTCCATTCTGGCAACTTGTGGTGATAAACGCGACCAGGCGGACGAAGATCTTCTGTGTCCTCTCCGTCAACAACAAACATACACTGCTCAGACTTCTGCCTATATAAGTAAAGGCCTTCATCAACCTCACCTATACCAAAAGGTTGGTCAATTGATGTCAGAAAGCAGCGCTTCCGGACGGTAATAGGTGACAAGAACTGAACAAGCACATGTGGGTCACGGAACCTTAAATCTGAAATTGCAACCGCGATCTTTTTGTTTATTATATTCGGATCTATGAGATTTTGATCCTTCAACAGCTTAGAGAAACCTATGAGTACATGAATCATAGTAAACAAACAAATATTATCAAGATTGAACTGAAAAGTTTAACAAAAAATAAAGATAACCATTTAGAGGAGTATTATTGTTCTTGATTTCTCTAAAAATGATTTTACAAATAACAAGTTATATGCATACACAAATGGAATTCAAGAGATCATGTTACCTTTACTAGAGGTCAAAGTCTAGGTCAAAATGTCATAACCTCAAGTTTGTTTCACAGGTTTTATGACATGATTCCAGGATCGAATTGATCCAAACAACATGTACTAAACATCAATGAAAGGAGTAATAAAAGGAATACACAGAAAATTGGGTGAACCTTTAATAACGATATTTATTAAACTGGAAAAGGTTAACTGTTATGTTACAGAATTGTACCTATTTATACATAATGAATTGTTGCCTCCAAGGGACATGTCGATTCATTAAAGGGTGTAAAACATATAACCGTTGTAACCTAATTAACTAACTATAACTGCCTGCGAATGGGCTTATTGGGTTAATACATTGGACCCATTATGTAGACTACTAACTGACCCATACACTAATAATACATACGAATTAACATACTAACTAAAGTCTTAAACTTAACAATAAATATTTGTACTAACAACATTAAAAAGGCTAACAATTTCCCCCCTAATGTGTAGTATCAAATTCTTCACATCTTTTTGAGTTGCCTGCTGTCTTTCTTCAAGTAATGACCTCGAAATCATTACTATCTTGGCTGTTGTCGTCCATCTTCATTATCAACCAATCTAACGCCAAACTTGTTGTTCTTCTTGTTCATTCCATGTGCTCCATCCTTCACAGTCTTATCCTTCTGGCACGGTGAGTCCTTGACATCTTGCTTCACCCACTTCTGAACGCTTTTCAACCCAAGGCACTTGATCCGTTTCATGGTATATCACAACTAAATTAATGAACCTCCTATGGCAATATGTTATTGCCTCACTTCTTCATCTTTGTTGGTTTGTTGCAAAGGTTTTATCATCATCATACTATTATCAAATCATCACGACCTTGTCCCCATCATACTCATACATCTTCATCGTTGGCATCATTGCCTTTGTCAACCATCATGGTTGTAGGGTTCCTCATGAACCGGGGTCTCAAGGTTGGTTCTTCTTCTCGATCTCTTATGAACAAACTATGTTCTTTCTTTCTTTGTAACAAACTTGCAGCCATGTTTTCTTCTTCTCCTTTCTTTCTATTCTTCTCTCTTGAATCTGCCCTTTTTTTCTTGGTTTAACCACCGGTCATCTAAACCTTCTTTCTTTCTCTTCAAACGTCATTCATGGCAGATTTTGAGTGTGTTGTTTGATCCCTTCTCTCTGATACCAATGTTTCACAGGTTTTATGACATGATTCCAGGATCGAATTGATCCAAACAACATGTACTAAACATCAATGAAAGGAGTAATAAAAGGAATACACAGAAAATTGGGTGAACCTTTAATAACGATATTTATTAAACTGGAAAAGGTTAACTGTTATGTTACAGAATTGTACCTATTTATACATAATGAATCGTTGCCTCCAAGGGACATGTCGATTCATTAAACGGTGTAAAACATATAACCGTTGTAACCTAATTAACTAACTATAACTGCCTGCGAATGGGCTTATTGGGTTAATACATTGGACCCATTATGCAGACTACTAACTGACCCATACACTAATAATACATACGAATTAACATACTAACTAAAGTCTTAAACTTAACAATAAATATTTGTACTAACAACATTAAAAAGGCTAACAAAGTTGAACAACACTAGATATCTACAAGCTAATCATATGATATTGAACAAAATTCTATCAGAGATGCGTGTGGATGAGAATATAAGATGGATCAGCGAATTATCGTGCCAAGTCATACTGTATAAACCGATTCCATCAGATCATCAAGTAAAAAGAAATTGCTCATATCAAGCCAAATTTTCATACAATATAGTACATATCGTTGGTTTCCCTTCACTACGCGTTATTCAATTCCCATTTTTCCAAGTTTAGTTCTTGATATTTTGTTCCAAGTTCACAATATCAAACATTCTCAATCATTTCCTTGGTGTATCCATTATCCACTCTCGATCATGACTTTTTGGGCCATTTATCACCTTTTATGTCAAATATTAAAAACTACTAATTACCGTAATTGATTAGTCGTAATAGTACCTTATTGCTACTTGACTTCCAACAACATATTTTCAACTAAATCTAAACATGTGTTGCATCTGTAATTGTAGGATAAAATCATAAAATTATACTATTCTTGATTTGAACAGAATCCATTCCAATTTTCTTTTTCTTTCATATTCTGTTTTCAAATAGATACCCTCAATGTCAATATATATCACTTACTCATATAGTCAATTTTTAGTCATTTTATACAACTAAAAAGTGAAGACAGATGTAAAAATTTAGGCCATAAATTGCATACTAAGATCGTATAAGCTATTGATATATTGATATAAGTATCTGTAAACAAATACTATTTACAAAACTATCCAATTTCCATAGACAGACCCTAAGAAATTAAACAAAACCACAAACACAATACTAGTCATTTATCATCACCATCAAGAAAATTACTAAAACTGGTCATTTCATCCACAAATAAAGAAACCCTAAACACAGAAACACCTTAAAAACAGAAACCCTAAACACAGAAACACCTTAAAAACATGTCACAACACAAACACATATATCAACCAATAGTCTCAAACACCCCATGAGTAAAAGTAAACCTTACATAACAAGCTCACAAACCAACATCACTAAATCGATTTGAGATACAACAAAACATTTCCCAATCTAGATCAAAAAACAAGTCTTTATACTATCAGGGTTTAGGATATCAAACATAAAAAAAATGACTGACTTACTATCGGGTAGTGGTTTATCATCAACATCAACCCGATCACCATAAACCCTGAGTGATGTTAAGTAACTTCTATCTGTTCTTCCACCAGCAGGATCAGCACCTGCAGACAGGGGTTCAAATAAGCAAGTGTATTTCGAATTCAGATCATCCAAAATCTTTGAATGTGTTGCAGCCATTTTCCAAAAGCTGCTTTTCTTTTCAGTAGAAGAGAGGCTTTTACTACATTAAACCTAGCTTAAAACATTAACTTTCCATATCAAGAAGATATAATGTATGCATATTGTACAACACTTTATACTTTTATAGATTTGGTTTCCTTTTTGGGTTTTTCTTCTTTAAATGGGTGGTTTGCTTGATATATATATATATATATATATAGAGAAAAAAAAAAAATAAAAAATAACACCCAATGCTGCTTTTCCAAAAGCTGCTTTTCTTTTCAGTAGAAGAGAGGCTTTTAATACATTAAACCTAGCTTAAAACATTAACTTTCCATATCAAGAAGATATAATGTATGCATATTGTACAACACTTTATACTTTTATAGATTTGGTTTCCTTTTTGGGTTTTTCTTCTTTAAATGGGTGGTTTGCTTGATATATATATATATATATATATATATATTGAGAAAAAAAAAATAATAATAACACCCAATGCCGTCTTCCACGGGTTATGGGTACCCAATACCGTTTCCAGTGTATGGGGGAGGTTAAGATGTAGACAGCCTTACCCCTACCTAAGGTAGAGAGGCTGCTTCCAGTTCTACCAAAGGTAGAAAGGACCTCCGGCCTTTTGTAGGGAGTGAGGATCGAACCCCTGAGCTCTCGGTTGAGAGGCAAGAGGTTTTCCAACTGATCCAACCCTACTTGTTATATATATATATATAGAGAGAGAGATAAATGACTTCAAAGAAATGATTATAAGAGGTGTTTGGGTGGGCATGTGAGTTAGGATTTCTCGGAAATTACGTTTTCCACATTTTAGTTTTCGACCCTTTTGGAAATAACCCAGGCCAAGCCAAGCGAGCTTGCTAAAACTTTTTGGCTATTTATATATAAGAAGCTCGATCTCAATTCGACTTTTGTAATTTGGCTAGAGCTTAGTTGGTGACAAGTTCTACAAACTTTGGTTTGACTTATTTTTACAGTGAGAATTATGAAATAAAGCTCGACTTCAGGTCGACTTAATTTTACAAGTCGACTTTCTAATATCAAACAATGAATTTCATAAATTTTCTAAGCCATTTTGTTTCTTTTAATTTCGTTTGTTCACATTATTCCGTTTCACTAAAAATTTTGCTACCAAACGTGAGCATCTAATATGCAAACAAGCTTTTAGGTCTTAATCTTACATTTTTAAGATGGCGTAAAAAGAAAAGAAACTAAAAGTTAAGTTACTTATCAGAGATTCTCCTGCCGCTTACAATAAAAAGAAAGTAAATTGTGTTAACCACATAAAATGGGGATTTAAACCCTTAATTTATATAGTAGTAGATTTGTATGTTCTCCAGACACTAAGGTTCAATAGTGACACCTGCTTGCTTTTACAACATTTATTTTGATGTTTTTACATCACCACATGTGTAGCATGATATTGTATATAATATGCTTTACATGTTGTACGTTGATAGCGTGCCCACAAAAAAATGGTGTTATACAAAGCACCTCCATTAGTTTGATAATAAGTGATCTTTGAGATCATCATCATCAACAACAACAAACTCAATCCCGTCAGGGCAGGGTATGAGAAGGTAAAATGTAGACAGATCATACCCCTATCCCAAGGTAGACCCGTGAGTAGAGAGGCTGCTTCCAACAAAACCTCCGGCAAATGCAAATGTGCGAGTGAGATATAAAAGAAACGAGATGTGAGAGCAAAAGTCAGTAAACAACATGCAAGAGTAGAAAAAAGATAGCAGGCAAAACAAGCAAAGCACGTAACAAGCACAACATAGCGGGCACAAAAACAAGAAACCAGAAGAAAGACACACGCAAAAAGGGCACATAAGCAAAGGTCAAACAAAAAAAAGGAGGCAAGGCACAAAAAACAGAGAAACCTAAGGGCAACACAGAGCAAAGAAAAACATTGCACAAGGGGCTAAATCTTTGAGATCATTGTACTAATGTTTTAAAACATCATGGTCAATATATATGTGTGATTTTTCATTTTAAGAAAGACACATTACTCACCTTTTTTTTTTTTTTTTTTTTTTTTTTTTTTTTTTTTTTGAAAAGGTAAATTATACTACTTCCAAATAATATACAATACAAGAAACTTTTATGAGATTTGGACATAACCCAAACACCCAAGTAAAGGTGCAAACAACAAATAAGAGTGAAACATACAACCTCTATAACAAGACAACTTAAAACTATGTACACAAAACTTTATTATCATGTAGGTAACTTTAATAAGTTTATTATTGTTGTCTAAATATATTTAAAAAAATGTCACTTTCAAGTTTTCATATGGGTAACTTTCATAACCATAACGATAAAAGAAATTATGTTTTTACATATCGAAATAAACCAGCATATTAGCTTAACCTTAACTCTTTTGATCTAAACATGTTAGTAAATATTTTGACTCGAACTCATTTGTCCCGAATCTTAAACAAAAACTAGTGGGTGAACTTAACTCGAACAATTTTAAGTAAAAACCAATTGTATACATTTTCACCCGTAAACATGTATCATATAGAAAATTTGAGTTATTGACAAAAATTACGTTTGATTGTTTGATGGTAAACAAGACCCGTCGCATCACACGGGCCAAAATGCTTAGTGTGTATTATAAAGCTTGAGAGAATATATTCATTAAAGAACTTGATTATAGTTCAATTAACATTACTAATGTAACCCACATGAGCCGCTTGATTTTTGTACAAGGTAAATAGCAAATAGATTGGCATTCTTTCATTTTCAAATATTTCATGTTTTTCTCTCATGTTAACATATTGTGAGATGAAACAATTTAATGAGTCTTATATTTTACTAAATTCACTATACTTAGTTTTCTTTTATTTGTTTGGTTTAATATCACAAAACATGAAAGACAAACTTTAAAAAATCCTAATCCATAACAAATAGTATTAGAGGAAATGTCCATAGTCATTTAATCATTGAGTTCTTAACTTTTTATTTTGATTTTGCAATAGCCATAACAATATGATTAACATATTAATGACCACATATAAAGTTGTAATTATTATGGTTATAATCAACCTGTATCTTACAATCTTATAATGGGGAAAAGACCTTTTCTTCCCTTAAATATCTTAAAATTTAGCAATATAAAAAAAACCAATCATAAAGTACAACCATCTAAAACACAAGCATTAAACAATATAAGTATTAATGTAATGTTTAGGATTCATTGATGCATAAATTAATATACATTCTTAAAACACTCATTTAATGTTAAATTAGGGGTGTAACTGAGCCGAGCCAAGCCCGAGCTTGACAAGGCTCGAACTCGGCTAAAAAAAAACTAGGCTCAAGCTCGGCTCGATAGCTCGTCAAGCTTTAACCATCTAGGCTTGAGCTCGGCTTGATTCAATTTCGAGCAAAGCTCGAGCTTTGCTTGAAAAGCTCGAATATACGTATATGAATACATGATTACACATTTACACCCCTATTCCAACTCATGAACAAGTTGATTAAGGAGTTGAGACTTGAGACTTGAAAAGATGAACAAATACAATACAATACCCAATGAATAAAATCATATAAAGACCCGACAAAAGGAACATACACCTGAACCAATGACTCGTATCTAACTTGGACAAAATGTGACTAAATTGTCACCTGATGCCACACATTCAAGAGTCAAGAAGATGAAACAAGTCTAACATTAAAATGAAACATAATCATTAAATACTAGTTAAGGTTCGAATGTCTAAAATAGTTCAACAAAATATATTCAAGAGATGTCATAAGCTTCATAGATCTTGAATATTTGAGCAAAATGATTTCCATAACTTGAATACTTATTTATAATTAGGTTAATATTCAAATTAACCCTTATTTACTTAAAGCTCAAAAAAGCTTGATAAAAGCTCGAGTCGAGCCATCAAAAGCTCATCCTCGACTCATTATATGTTTCGAGCCATTATATTGGGCTTGAGCTCGGCTTGAGCTCGAATCGATTGAGCCAAGCTCGAGCTCGAGCTCGAGTTGCTTGATAAAAACTTGGCTTGTTTGCACCCCTATGTTAAATACAAGTATTAAAATATATAGTTCAAGTCATGCAAGCTGCTAATTAATGATACTTTAAAAACCCTCTTTTAATGAAAAATACAATTAAAATAACACATTGTACAAACCAAGCAAACTACTAAAATAAATAAATAAAATAATACAAACTAAGTAAAGTTTCACCAAACTTTTGTCATTGCTTATAGTCTCTAAACGAACAAACTAATCAGTAAAGCTTTTAAAAAAAACGTACAAAAAAATAAATTACTAGCCAAAAAATTTAATTAAAAGAATCCGCAACCGTTGCGCCCTGCTAGTATTGAATAACGCATGCATTCGGAAAATTAAACGGATGCAAAAGTTGACTAACCATCTATTGGTTTCATTTTAAGAAAATCCAAAAATACTTACGAAAGAGCCCTTAAACTATCGAATATTAAGGGCCAAGCATCAACAGTTCACGCATTAGCCCCATTGGTTCCATCATAGATTCATAGTCACATGCAGTCAATATCATATCGCCATCTTATCCTCGTATTTTAGGCTAAACTTGACTAAAAACGTATCATTATTTTCTTTGAGCTTTCATCTTGCGCACGAACTCCCTAGGGAGCGTGGTTCATACATTAGCTAGCCCCATTGATTAATCATAGTCACGTGCAATTAATATCATAGCACCGTCTTCATCCTTGTATTTTAGGCTAAAGCTTCCAAGATCGACTGAGCTAAAACCTTGTTGCAATCAGCTCTCCCAACTTTACCAGTCAATTAGAAAGCCGAAAGGAGAACTTAACCGTATTCTCTTTGTATGTTGTCTTAAATGTCATATTTTCACTATGTTTTATGCTGATGTAGTGATGTAGTATAATAAACTGCTATGTGATGGTTATCAGGCAATTTTGTTTGTTCTTGCTGTGAAGAACAAGTGTGGAACTTTGCTTACCATGCTCGATAAGAGTGGCGGGATCATGATTATATTTTTGGACCCTAATTGTTCATTGAAATTTAACCTTATTGTAAATGTATGCAAACATATTTTCCACTAAGAAGACACAAATTGATGTTATTTATAACATGTCACTTAAAATGCATTGCTATTTTTATGGGAGGTATATTTTTTGATGAATGCATCACAATTTGTGCATTATAGTATTGTACGGTACAAACTGTAATGCACAAATTGCGGTGCATGCATCAAAGAATGTGGTGTAAATATCAATTCTCCATTTTTATGTCTTCAACCCATTTAACGAATGATACTTTTATTTCTGCTGCAATATATCTAGAATCGTTGCCTGTGTTTTAAACATTAGGTTGTCATAAATTTATTAAAAGTTGCTTGTGATATGTGAAAAGCACAAATACATCCGTATACAGTTGGCTTTCACAATCTGAAAAGGCCTGTCAATTCTTATTTGACCCAATATACCAGTACTTAATTGATCCCTCCAAGTATATTGAGCTCACAATGTGAAAAAGACCTGTCAATTCTTATTTGACACCATATACCAGTACTTAATTGATCCCTCCAAGTATATTGCGCTCACAATGTGAAAAAGACCTGTACATAAAGACAACTTAAAATTATGTATACAAAAACAATTTAAATGACCTATGTCATAAGTGAAATGTAAACAAAGTTAGGTGGTGTTTATTTTCGACTTAATTGACTTAATATGGAAAAAACTGAATTTATTAAGTCATATGAAAACTGTTTGTTTGTGACTTAATAAAGAAAGATGACTTAAAATATTAAATAATAAAACTGAGGGTGTCTGCATTAAGTCATCTGTTAATTAAACATGACTTAATAGAATATTTTAACAAACAATATCTTGAAATAAAAGTTTACATTAATTTCATTTACGTAATAAATATAAACATTTAGACATATATACACTTTAGTAAAGGTTATAAGTTAATTTACTTTATTTTGATTTAATTATAAAACTAAAAAACTAAAGAATAATATGAATACTTAAATTGTGTACACAAAGACAACTTAAAACTATGCACACAAAACTTTATTATCATATAGGTAACTTTAATAAGTTTATTATTTTTGTCTAAATATATTTAAAAAAATGTCACTTTTTTTCATAACCATAACGATAAAAGCATATCGAAATAAACCAGCATATTAGCTTAACCTTAACTCTTTTGATCTAAACATGTTAGTAAATATTTTGACTCGAACTCATTTGTCCCGAATCTTAAACGAAAATCAATGGGTGAACTTAACTCGAACAATTTTAAGTAAAAACCAATTGTATACATTTTCACCCGTAAACATGTATCATATAGAAACATGTATCATATAGAAAGATTGAGTTATTGACAAAAATTACGTTTGATTGTTTGATGGTAAACAAGACCCGTCGCATCGCACGGGCCAAAATGCTTAGTGTGTATTATAAAGCTTGAGAGAATATATTAATTGAAAGCCGAAAGGAGAATTTAACCGTATTCTGTTTGTATGTTGTCTTAAATGTCATATTTTCACTATGTTTTATGCTGATGTAGTGATGTAGTATAATAAACTGCTATGTGATGGTTATCAGGCAATTTTGTTTGTTCTTGCTGTGAAGAACAAGTGTGGAACTTTGCTTACCATGCTCGATAAGAGTGGCGGGATCATGATTATATTTTTGGACCCTAAGTGTTCATTGGAATTTAACCTTATTGTAAATATATGCAAACATATTTTCCACTAAGAAGACACAAATTGATGTTATTTATAACATGTCACTTAAAATGCATTGCCATTTTTATAGGAGGTGATACTCACATCATATTTTTTGATGAATGCACCACAATTTATGCATTATAGTATTGTACGGTACAAACTGTAATGCACAAATTGCGGTGCATGCATCAAAGAATGTGGTGTAAATATCAATTCTCCATTTTTATGTCTTCAACCCATTTAACGAATGATACTTTTATTTCTGCTGCTATATATCTAGAATCGTTGCCTGTGTTTTAAACATTAGGTTGTCATAAATTTATTAAAAGTTGCTTGTGATATGTGAAAAGCCTAACCTACATAATGACTATAGTGGTTACAAATACATCCACTTCAGTTGGCTTTCACAATCTGAAAAGGCCTGTCAATTCTTATTTGACCCCATATACAAGTACTTAATTGATCCCTCCAAGTATAGATTGCGCTCACAATGTGAAAAAGGCCTGTCAATTTTTATTTGACCCCCATTTACCAGTTCTTAATAGATCCTCCAAGAACTGAACTTTCTCTCTTAGTGACCCTACCACCCAGTTATTTGGGTCTCAGATAAGCTCTATAAATATTAATGTTAATGAACCGGAAATCTCATCCTCAATTCAAATCTCTCTTGTTGAACTACCAAAAATGAAGTCTAACATTAAAAAAGTAATGAAAAAATTCAAATTTGGAAAAAAATCAGCATCCATTGTGTATTGGGAAAACACAGCAGTCGACAACGGATGGTCTCTTAAAGTGGCAGATCATTTATCAAATGGAAAAAAAACAGGGCTCAAGAACTACATAGACCGTCTTATTGCTTTTGGTGACATTTGGCCAAACACATGGAGTCACCGCGACTACGACTGCATTGCTGGCCTAGCTGCTCAAACAAGGGTTTCACATCAAAGGACTCACAATCCAGACGATGAAAATCAAATTTACGGGCATTTAGTTATGCCGGTGTTTCGTTATGCAGATACTCAGGAGATACTTGTCGGAGTGATCGAGCTAGTCACATTATATCCCGAAAAAAGCTACATTGAAGAATTCAACCAGATCAACATGCTATTGAAGGTTAGCTTTTTCTATTTGCAAGTATATGTATTTATGCAACTGAAAAATGTGAGGTGACAAAATGGGCGGGTCAGGCCGGCTCGGGCCACGGGTCCAATCGGGCTTGGCCACGGCCTTAAACGGGTAAGGGTCAAACGGGCTCATGTTATACGAATTATTTTACAAAATACCCAAAACAACGAAAAAAAAATTATCAAACATAACACCTCATTTATATTTAAAAACAACTATGTTATATTAATTAGTAGTTTTTTTTTTTTTTTTTTTTACTCCAATTGAAAGAAAATATGTGCCCGTTATACAGTTCCATTTCATAAAAAGGAGGAGGCTAAATGCGCCAAATTTTATTACTAATTAGCCCATAAAAGCTTATTTTAGTCACAAATTGCCATCTCTACAGAAACCTATTATTAAAGGGTGTCTGTTTCGGCTTGGTTTTGGGCTTATGTTTTATAAACTCACTTTTTGTGCCTTATTTTGAAACTCTTATGCTTATATAAGTTCATTATGTCAACTTATATAAGCCGAAAAGTTTCAAAATTAGCCACAAAAAGTGAGCTAATGATACATAAGCCCAAAACCAAATAAGTCATAAGCCGGATATATAAGCCAAAACAAACGCCCCCTAAAACTCTTGTGATGTAATCCTTTGTAGGGTGAAAAGTTAGCAACCGCAAAGCAAGTAAAAATGCATTGCGGGGATGATATCACAGCGTTTTCACTACCCTTAGAGTCAGGAATCACTTATTTATGGAAGAATGTGACTGAGAGATTAAACACATTGAATATTAGAGCATTTGAAATCATGTATGTCGACTGCAATGGTTGCCTTCGTCCTATTTCAACTGATGCTGACCTCCGTGCTTGCCTAGCTGATCCGGGTTCGATGGGGTCGCTGACAATCAGAATGTTAATAGAACGTATCTGAGTATATCATGATTTAATTAAGATTGAAATCCATCAAATAAGATGTTCCCGTTGTATTCCATTCTGTTGTTTATCTTTTGTTAGTTCACTCTTTTTTCTTTTCCTGTAAATATGTTCACGTTGCTTGTACATGTACTTGGTAATGGCCTGTTTGTATGCTTTATTAATTGATGATCATTATTCTGTTACATTTCAAGCTTTTACCAAACACCCATTTGTCTAAGTCCAAACACACAGAAGTAATTATTTACTACAAATCAAAAGCAGTAACTTAATACGCTGTTTGAATGAGCACCGAATTAAATCCAAAATGAGCTAACACCCCGAACATCAAAATGAGCTAATTGATATGTGGTAGTGATAACCGAATTAAATCCAGTCACCGAATCTAATTGGCTGCTCATTTTCCAGAGATATTTATTTCGTTGTGTTTGATTAAGTAAACCCCGTGCATAAACCCCAATCAATACGGTCCACATATTTCAGGTCGAATTCAAAGACGGTTTGTCGGGTCAGAAGGGGGAAGACCAATTTTTTGTCGGGTTTTCGTTATACCCACCTGATAACAGGACCCAAAATCACAACAACAGCAACAACAATTCCCAATCTTGCCGAAGCAGGGTATGGGGAGGTGAAATGCAGACATATCATACCCCTACCTTATGAAAAAGCCAAGGGTAGGGAGACTATTTTAGGAAGAACTCCGGCAAGTGTACACGTGAGGGTGAAACAAAACCCAAAATCGAAACCATATAATGTATTAATGTTACAAAGTTTATTAAAACTCCTTAACTTTATTTTCTGAAGATTAATTTTACTCAAATTGCATCAACCAAAAAAAACAACTAAGGTTCAATGCATTACGATTGACACATTGGAAATACAAACTTGCAAATTTAATTTTCTCATATGCTAAACCCCCCATCAAGCAAACACAAAAAAGAAACAACTAAGGTTAGTCGCAAGCCAACTCTACAAGTAGTTTGATAGTGGTGTCGCTAGCCAAGAACTCTGGATGAGTGTGCAATGCATCCTCACAAGTAAGTTGTAGAAGACCATTATGCTTGTCCGTGTATTTTAAATTAAGCCGTTTACCCCTTAAACCAAGCCTTTGTGCCACTTCATTTTCTAATTCCAACAGTCCTGATGAGATAGGAACTCGGAACTTTATTGTATCACCTTTAAAAGTTGCCTTCACCGTCTTTTGTGGTACTACTTGGTATACAGTATCGGATATAGACGGAAGATATTTGTGCTTCCCACAACGCCACCACTTGCCTGAAAAGTCTTGGTGTTTACTTGAACAACTCCACCGCTTAAGCTTTATCACCACCAACACAACAAGACACAAATCAAAACATGGGCTTGAAGACCGTGGCAACCGTTGCTTTGACTCCGATTCTGGTGACAGCTTTGGATCAGTAACATAACTAGTTTTCTTTCTCTGCTTTGGCATAGGCCAACTAGGTATACCATTCTCTCTACAAAAACGTTTCAATGTAGACCGACTAACTGAAAGAAAAAAAAAAAAAGCATGTTCAGATCAAAGTTATGATTATACCATCTAAATGTGAACTAATGAAAGACTGTAAATAGGCAAAATGATGACTCACCACCAACACTCTCGGCAGCTTGACCTATTGGTTTTCCAACATGTTTCTCAACCGCCTCCATTCTAATTAAGTCTATCTTACGCTTTCTGCCTCGTTTCAAACCGCTGCTCTTTTCTTCAGCATCAGTAATTGTATCACTCATTTTCTGCTTAATCACAATGGTGGAAGTAGCATTGTCGTTTTTATTTGAGCCAGCCACATTTATGCTGTCCCTTCTAACATCATTCCACGCCAATACTTCTGAATTGGTGAATATAATACACTGTTTATTGGGGGAATTTTCTTTGGATGAAGAATGGGTTGGGTCATTTGCAGTGTCGGTTTTAACCGCATTTGCCAAAAAAGTCTCTGGATTGGATGAATCCATCCCAAATGCCAAGGTGTTGGCAGTTGTGATTGAGGATTTTTGGATACTTCGAGGCGATCCAACAAATTCTGTAGGTGATATATCACCCAATACGAATCCAGAAGCGACTTCAACATTCTGTTTCAATGTTTGCACCAAGTCCAAAACATGTCTGCTATCTTTGCTATCCAATTTTAGAAAAAACTCTAACACATAGTCAACATCACCTTCAACACTATGCATGAAGACTGTGAAGCAGCTCATTAACCCACTCATGCGTGCATTGTGAACCAAAGGATACTCTTCTTCACTGAGCTCGGTTACATTTTGACAATAACTTGAGCCACGGGCTAACAATGCCCTACCTACAAAGCCATGGTACTTATCCAAATGCTGATTTTTACATGCTTCCCTAAAAGACCACACGCTCAAATCTCTAACATAAAAAGGTAAAGCAGCTGTGGACATGCAGACTTTGCCGACGCATTTAATGTCGAAACTATGACAACTCTTCTCTATAACTTTACTATGTGAAACAAAACTACTGGATGGGGAAACAGCCCATGTTTGCGCAAGAGGTAAATTGTGGATGTCACACACTGCTTTCAGAATACCAAAGATTTTATCCAACTCACGTTGCCTGCTTTCATAGGGAATCTGCGTATAGAAGACATCTCTTCCACATAAGAATTCTAAAGCAAAGTTTTTTCTTTAAATATGAACAACTTTGCCAAATTATTAAACATGACTAATAGATGCTCATGTTAGCCCTATAATGTTGTTAGATCAAATGTAGAATTAAAGTTATTATGTTTAAGACTTTTAGTTTTATAACTATGTAATATGTATTGTATGTTCTGTATTGTGAATGGGTCGAAATTAGTCCTATGGGTCAGAAACGATATAACCCAAACAGGCCCATTACAAATGGCAGTTAAGTAGGAAACGGTTATCTCCTAAACATCATACCGTTTGGAGAAATCTTTTAGTACCGTTTAGATTAGTATAAATAGATTAGGATCCTGTAAATCAAAATCAACCCTTCGTTATTTAATAAAACAGAATCATTCAAGGGTTCAAACTCATTCTCTTGTTCTTATTATTCTTGATGATGTTTCACTCATGATGCTTGTTTGGTTATTAAAGATCCTGGAAAACCTAAAGATTAGAACCTGTGCATCGATTATCAATTGGTATCAGAGCGACGAGGAATCAAACAACACAACAATTCATGATTTTGATCATCACTCAAGATTCAAAAGCAGTAAGATTGAAGTCTGGTTTTTCGCCATGGTTGAAGTTACAAGAATATTTTGGCGATATGATTGTAGAACTTGAGAGTTCACATAGATTTGGAAACCAGAAACAACGAAACAATAAGTTTGTTGTTTACAAAGAACTTGCGAATTCTTTGGAAGTAAAAGCCGAGACAAACAAAGTTGTCTAGGGCACGAAGTGTTTCAAATCAACACAAAAGATGAAGACCTCTTTGTTGCGACAAAGGTGGAGATGATGAAGACCAGATTCAAACAAAGAAGGAAAAGAGAAAGGGTACACGTTAATTGTTTTGAGTGACAAGTATGGAATGATTGCAAAATTTCAAGGACTAGATACCAAAGATGATGAAGCAGTTGCGACTGCATGTTATAAGAAGTTTGTTGATCTCATTGTAGTCTGCCATAAAACTGCTAATGTACCTTGGGGTGAAAAGTCAAAAGATGTAGGAGACGCAAGCAATGATGGCTTGGCCATGGACCTGCAAGACCAGAAAGGAAAGAGAGTGAAGGATGGAGCAATAGAGACAAGTCAGAATCGTTTTGGTGTTAGTCTTGAAGATGATGAAGATGAAGAACAATGATGGCAGTCAAGACATCAATGAACTTTAGACATTGCTTGAAGAAACATTGAAGATCACTCAAGAGAATTTGATACTAAAACATTAGGGGGGAAATTGTTAGCCCTATAATGTTGTTAGATCAAATGTAGAATTAAAGTTATTATGTTTAAGACTTTTAGTTTTATAACTATGTATTATGTATTGTATGTTTTGTATTGTGAATGGGTCGAAATCAGTCCTATGGGTCAGAAACGATATAACCCAAACAGGCCCATTACAAATGGCAGTTAAGTAGGAAACGGTTATCTCCTAAACATCATATCATTTGGAGAAATCTCTTAGTACCGTTTAGATTAGTATAAATAGATTAGGATCCTGTAAATCAAAATCAACCCTTCGTTATTTAATAAAACATAATCATTCAAGGGTTCAAACCCATTCTCTTGTTCTTATTATTCTTGATGATGTTTCACTCATGATGCTTGTTTGGTTATTAAAGATCCTGGAAAACCTGAAGATTAGAACCTGGGCATCGATTATCAGCTCATATTAATCATCCAGCCCCAACTCACCTTTGGAGTACCGAAGTCATGTACTTGTGGGCTTGTCAGATTTTGTGTCTGCAAATTGACAAGTTAAAATGAGGATTCATCGAATGAAAGCTTAAATGATGGTACACCACAGCAAAATAAATAAATAAATTAATTAATTAATAAATAAATTAAAGTTCTAAGAACAGAGGAGTACTAATTTACAGTATTTTTTTCCAGATTAGAGGATAATTTGTATGAGCATTTAATACTTGATGTAGGGAATTCATTTGGGAAAAGAATAAATCATGGTATCAGTTTAGAATATTTTAGAATTAAAAGATGAAAAACCTTGAGGGCCTTGTAAACTTGTTGAACCTCAAACGCAAAACTCATATACTTTGAAGATGTTAATAGCTCGAGCACACCAACACATAGACATGTATTTGAATCAAACACCGGTAAAGCCACATATCCGTGAAGATTGCAACGAATAGCACATTCTTGTTGTGGAAAATCTTCTGGTCTGTAATTAGTCAAATCAGAAGTCCACTCTGGTAGTCCTCGCCTAAATACTCGAGCAGGAGGACCAATGTCTTCCTCTTCATCATCCTTATCTACAAAAATTGCATTTCGTTCAGAATGCCTCCTATAAGAGCAGAGTCTTTCATCGGCTACACCTACACCAAATGGCTGATCAACAATTGTAAGTAGTTTGTGTTTCCCAACATCACGAGGCAACCAGAACTGAACGAGAACATGCTTGTCACGGAAGGCTAAGAGCTTTAATGCAGCTCTTATCTTCTCCATAACTGTCTGATGATGTGGGACGATATTTTTAGACCCCCCCTCAAAACCTGTAGTTTTGACAATGCAAGTCAGAAGCACACACAAGCATAGAAGTCTGTGATTTGGTAGCCCAAGAAAACAAAAGGGAGTAAAAAGAAAGGGTCAACCTCCGAGGTCATGGTAGGAAGTAACTAATCTTGTTTGGTAGGTCATAAGATTGGCATTTCTTTCTTATGTCGTGATTTGGTTGTTGCACTTTAGGTGCTTGTTTTTTGCCCATGTAACGGGCCGAGATGAAAGATTCACTCTCATCCGTTGTACTTAAACGTTTTTTGGCGTAATATATTTTACCAGGTGATCCCCTTTTACCCAAAAAAAGAAAGGGTCAACCTCTTATTCCTATGATCCTATCTAACTGGATGTTTTTATTTGCGAACTCGAACTAAATTTAGGAAGATATAGGATTAGGAAGAAAGACGTACATGTGATTACAGAATAAGATGAACCAGATTGAAAGAGTTCTTCCAGGGGCCCTTCGTTTTTAGAAACCAAAAGTGTTGTCAGGTATCTCAACTCATCAGATAATGGATCTGGACGTTTTTCTTCGAAATAGGTCGTGCTTTTTTTCAACATATCTACCATGCTCAGATCTTTAAGCAAGAGAGAACGCGAACCTGAACATGATGATTCGTCTCTATCTGCAGAATCGACACTCTGAGATCACTCAAATGAGTCCATAGAAACTTTGCAGACAGTTCTATATGAACTGCTATAGCCTGTGCCTTTTTGACAAAACCGAACAAGTATCAAATGAATAAGCTGAGACCTGGAATGCTTTATGAAATTTCTCTGGAATTGATGTTGAATGGAAATACTACTAAACAAGTGTGAAGTTGTGATTTAGATAACAGAAAACGACAGTTATTAACCTCCAAAAGTCCAAGTCATTCTCAACAAGAACAACATTCAATAAACCGTTGAAACAAACATTAATGACCATGTCCAACAATATACAACCACACGACACATTGCATAATTAATCAGATAACACGTACGAGCTATAGTCTAAGTATACATGTATAGTTCATGTTTTGAGCAAGTTTATGTTTGCACCTAACAACACCGGCCAATGAAGCACTTCCTGTTTTTAGGAATCTAAACTTCAGGTGTGGCAGACATATTTATGTTTGGCCGGGCAATTAGACAAATGTAAAATATTTAGCTATTAGCTATATATTCTTAACACTGAAGCAAGAATACAACATACTAAAGATCATGTGCTGCAACAATTTGATTGAGGACGAGTTTTAACTTTTAAGGTTACATGAGTTTACAAACTTATGTTAATATAGTGGAGTGAGTTGCAAATAAACTTTAAACTACAATAAGTAAAGTATCATTTAAACTTTAAGAAATAGTCATGAAGTGTCCACGTCAACCTCGTGAATATTTATGCGTGGCTATGAGTGCAAGCCTCGTTGATTAGGCCAAAATGCCGGAAACCATGATTACTAAAAAACAGTAACCTATGAAATTAAAGGTGACATAAACTCTTGAATATGGAATAGAGAGAAAGCAGATAGTAGTAGTAAGACTCACAAAGTAGATTCATTTCACCACGGTAGCTATGACCAGAAGAGATAAATCCGTCCAAAAAGTTAATGAGAAAGAAGCTTAATGATTTTCAAGTGAGGTAAATCACAGAACAAGGGCTCAACAGAATTTACAGAGGTAAGCTGCAATTCGGAGCTCAGAGACCAAAATCGGGATGTCTAACAAATATGGCAAAGGTGAGGTTTATATAGGCGTGGCAAGTTACTCTTTGACTTACCAGTCATTGTGTACTAGAAGTTAAGAAGATTGTTCGAAGTCAATAGTGTTCAACTTCTTTCTTTTTATAAGAGAAAGCACGTCAATAACTTAAGTTATATGTTAACATCTGCCACGTCAGCGTCACATCAGCTTTAACATTTCACCTTAACATCCTCAAAAAACACCCACAACAATAACATCCCAAGTTAAACTTTAACATTTTATATTTTCAATTTCAACCCCTAAACTGAAACAAACACTTCATTTATTAAACTAAACATATCATTAAATTTGAAAACATATTACAATACGAAATTTAAAAATAAAAATAAAAAATGTTACAACGAAATAAAAAAACACGCTGCAAATTAAACATTACAACATAAAAGAAATAACGAGAATACAATCTAGTGACGAGGTTGCAAGTTATATTTTTTGATGATTCGGTCTTTTTCGTCATTGATCCAAGCCATGACATTTGGATCTTTGCCTTCAGTATCAACCTTCAAAAACTTCATCTCCTCCAACCTTGTTATTGTTTCATCTTTTTCTTGTTGGGCCGGATACGCCGCTTGGGCGATTTCACGTTTGATACGATACTCGTTTGCCATAGTTTCGGTGAAATAACTTGACGAGCTCGTTCCTCCAGTTTCGGCTAAAATGTAATTTTTTTTTAAATTTAAACGGTCGCTAGCCGTTTGAGGGGGTGTTTTGTAAATATATATATATATATATATATATATATATATATATATATATATATATAGTGTAAGGTTATATTGAGAACCAAAAAAATTGCGAGAACTGCGAGAACCATTTTTAGCCTTTGGATTATATCATCAATGGTTGAGATTGCACATGGCATTTCTGTAAATAAATGTGTTAATTTTTTGCTTTTATTTGAAAGTAGAGGGCAAAATTGACATTTTAACATTCAAGTATTTTGGTAACTGATTAAAATAAAAACCGTCCACTTTAATTAGAGAACATGCATCTTCATTTTCAGTTTTCATTTCTCTCTCCCACCTAAAAAAAACCCTAGCCGCCTCTTTTCTTGTTCTTGTGGATCTGACAAAAATCACGGCAAGCAAAATAAAAAAAGATGAGGATAGATTGTTATTATTATTTATTTTGAAGTTTTCATTCAGATCTGCATTTTCATTTTTCGTTTTCGTCTGATTGTTGTACACAACATGTCGCACCATACCAAACTTATCACAAACCAAACGCATCAACAACAAATCTGAACCAAAAAAAATCTACCCTTTGTTTTTCTTGTATCAAACGAACATCAAACTCTCAACCAAGCTTCACCCAATTGTTAATTCCTTTTCAACAACGAATCACAAACCAAAGACGACTTGTATCTTGTTCACAGTCGTACAAAACAAGAAGAGGCTTCAGGATCTTTATCAAAAGATCACGGGTAGGTTTGTTCTCAATTTTTGTCAACAAAACAAAGAAATGATATGAGCAAATCTTGTTCTTGTTCTTTCTTTTAATAGTTTCGTTTATTGAAAAAGAAGTGAAGTTGCTGAAATTGATCCGTGATGGATCTTGTTGACAAATCTGAGATCTATTTTTTTTTTTCCGATTTAAATACTTGGATGAGATGAGTTTATGTTCTATGACTGTTGGTGTGGTGTGATTAGGTTTAGCATGGGTTCGATTCTCTGAATTTGAGTGGGATTTGATTGATGTTGTTTTTGACTGTTGGTTTAGCATGGGTTCGATTCTCTGAATTGTGTGGATATGGCATAACAATAATATTGTGTTAAATTGTAAAAAATGAACTCTTTTTTTTTTATCAGGTACCGTACCTGTTAAATTGTGTGGATATGGCATAACAATAATATTGTGTGGATATGGCATAACAACAATATTTAATTGATGCTAGTGTTTACCTGATGGCGTCTTCATCAGGTACCGTACCTGTTAAATTGCTTCTTGTAAAAAATGAACTCCTTTTTTTTATCATGTGCTTGTAAAAAATGATCTTTTTCAATGTGGAATAAAATTATTGTTTACTAGTTCGTATCTTTTGTTTTAAATTACTAGTAATATTTATAGCTGTTACTTTTTATTGATGTTAGTGTCTCACTGTTCATATGTGTTATTTTTGTTTTTGATAAAGGGATTATACCAGTTTAATATAGTGTGCATATGTGTTATTGAGAGTGCATATGTGTTTTTACAGTTTTTGAGAAATTTAAAACCTTCTATGCATATGTGTTTTTACAGTTTCATGAAGCATTTTGAAAGATGTTTTTGGCGTCACCTATTCTGGCGGTATAACAAATGTTCTTCTTTGCTTGTCAGGTGATACAGCCGTCAAGGGATGCATGAAAGACAATAGTTGTGCAAAATGGTTTAAAGAGAGAACAACGATGTATTGCAGGAAATGTTTTTTTGTTATGTTCATGTAGAATGAGATAATGATTTTAATACTTTAATGTTGAACTTATTTTAGCTTTTTGTGTGTGCTTGTTTCAGGTTATTGAAGATGATAATATCATTGAAGACTAACAAGTGGATGCACACATAGATGCATGAAGATAATTTGCTGTATAACGTTTATCTTGTTTGTAAATTGTTTGTAAAGATGAGCGAGACGATAAAAACACATGTGTACAAGGATTAAATACACATGTGTAGATTAAAAACACGTGTGCACAAGGATTAAAAACACATGTTTAGATTGATGTAATATTTTTTGTATAAAATACAAAAAATATTTATGTTGTGTAGATTAATGTAATTTTTTGTATAAAATACAAAAAATATTTATGTTGTATAGATTAAAAACACATGTGCACAAGGATTAAATACATATGTGTAGATTAAAAACACATGTGTAGATTTATGTTGTTTGTATAAAATTGTATCAATCTATTAATAAATGTTTGTTGTTTGTATATACTTATTTATGTAATATTTTTTAAAGATACGTGTGCAAATACAAAACACCTGTGCATAAACAAAAAATACAATTTTTACGTAATGCAAAACACATGTGCAAATATTGATTTTTAAACAGGTACAAAAAAAAAAAAAAAAAAAAAAAAAAAAAAGCTAGAATTTCGGGAAAAAAAACGTCTTTTTTAAATAAAAAAATAAAAGATAAAATTAAAAAGTAATTTTACCAAAATACCCTTTTGAATTAAATATTAAAACTAAATATTCAAAAAAATCTGATTGGTTGATGGTGGTTCTCGCAGTTCTCGCAATTTATTTGGTTCTGAAAATAACCCTTCCCTATATATATATATATATATATATATATATATATATATATATATATATATATATATATATGTATATATTTATATATATGTATATATATATATATATATGTATATGTATATGTATATATATATATATGCTAATAACGCCCGTTGGGAAAGTAACGCAGGGGGTGTTTTGTGGCGTTAACGCCGGAGGTCCAAGGGATAACGCCGGTTAATGCGACTCGTTTCCCTCTTGCGCCCGTTAGGCACGTTATTGATGTGCTTGCTCTGAAGAGCACAAGGTAGCATAATAACTTTAGTTATAAAAAAAAATGTTTGTCATATCATTCTCACATTAACTTTAACATTTCTAAAAAAAAAAAAAAAAAAAAAAAAAAAAAAAAAAAAAACTCACTCTTATCATAACACTTCATAACACCACTTTTTTAGAACCTCTTTTTTTCTATTTCATTTATTTAAACAAACTATTTTCAATTATCTAACTAAAATACAAAATAACATTTTTCTTAAATTACAAAACTAAAATAATTCTTTCTTTTTCTTTTGAAAACACACAAAAAAAAAATAAAACAAAGCCCACAAGGACTAAAACTGTCAACTAAAAAAAGTATAAAAGAAAACCACAAGGACTAAAATTGCAACACACAAAGCTTGGTACCATCTTCTTCCTCAACAACCTGCAAATACACACCCAAACATAAATTATAAAACCACACAAACACACGTTTAAATGAGGAAAAAAAAAAACTAGTTTCTCCATTTTGTCTTTTAGCACGTTACAAGATAAGTTTTTCTATCAACTTGGACGATAACGCAGGGCATAACGTCGCCTAGCTTGTATGGTAACGCCGGCCAAAGCGGTGCCAGCTAGGCATAACGTCAGCTTCGGCATTACCGTATCGTGTGCTCTAAGCCTACTTTATTATGTAAAAATCTTAAATTAGGTGCAATGGTGACCTTCCTCCAATTCCACCTCAACATGAGAACTCCTCTCACATGTCTTAAAAATATTCACTTTATATAAAGAGTAAACTACACCATTCGTCCTTGTGTAATACGTTGACCATCAAGTTTCGTCCTTTGACCAAAAAAATTGCGTCGTTGGTACTTAACTGCGAAACGTTAGTCATCGTTGGTCCCTCACACTAACTGGTTAGACTAACGGGCGTTAAGCCTTGTTAAGTGGAGGGTATTTATGTCTTTTCCCACCCACACCACCCACACCACCCCCACCAACACTTAAAACCATATTATGATTCTTCCTTTTTTGCTTTTCTGCTTCTCTCTCCTCCACCACTATCCTCACAATGTATAATTGATAACTAACAAATAACAATTAAACTACCAACCAATTAAATCATCAAACACAACTTTCTCCTTCCACGTACTCGACTTCGCCCCTGTCCCTCTAGCACCAAACGGCTCAGCTTTCCCCCTTGATACGCGTAAACACCGTCTCCATATCCACCACCACTACTACTTCCACCACTCGGCTCGTATCGCGACACTGACGATTCAGTCCGTTTACCGTAATAATCAAATCCCCCAGCTCCAGCCCCTACATCAGACACACTCCTGTTATAATTTCCGCCGAATCCAGTCTCGTACGATGCCGAAACAGGATTCGATTGATAAGTGGTTGGTGATGATCAAAAGATGAATTGTAAGGTGGTTGTGGGTTTGATTGATAGGGGGTGTTTGGGAAATAGGATTAGGATTAGGGTTTGGGGGAATATAAGATGATGGATCGGGTTGAGAATAAGATTGGTAGTAATCGGATGAAGGTGGTGGTTGGTAAGTGGGGGTGGGGGTAGGGGTGTAGGGTGGAGCAGAGGCGTAAGTTAGCGGTGGCTGTGGTGGATTAGGATTAGGGGTGGGGTTTTGAGGAGGGTAATTGGTGGTGGGGTAATATGAATAATCGCCTGGTTGTTGCATGATTGATGATGATGATGATGATGTAATGAAGAGGTTTTTCTGGTTTTGTCTAGAGGTAGGAGATGAATGATCAAGTCACAGGAAATTGATGAGAAATGTTACAAAGTCATCCAAACTAGAATAAGAATATTGTGGGATTAGGACAAAACTTTCATATTTTATTAGTTAGTTGGATATGTTAAATTAAATATAGAGATATCATCATACAGAGATATTGAAGGATTTGCAAGTTTGGGGATTATTTCTAGAGAGAGAGAGAGGCAGAAATGGAGGAGAGAGAAGCAGAAAAGCAAAAAAGGAAGAATCATAATATGGTTTTAAGTGTTGGTGGGGGTGGTGTGGGTGGTGTGGGTGGGAAAAGACATAAATACCCTCCACTTAACAAGGCTTAACGCCCGTTAGTCCAACCAGTTAGTGTGAGGGACCAACGATGACTAACGTTTCGCAGTTAAGGACAAACGATGCAATTTTTTTGGTCAAAGGACGAAACTTGATGGTCAACGTATTACACAAGGACGAATGGTGTAGTTTACTCTTATATAAATATATCTCACAAGGTACCTCACGCACACTCACAAATCATATAAGTAACAATTAAAATATCCATGAGGGCCCACATATACCCAAAAGCCTAATGGTGAGCTCAGTCACCCTTCGTCCCTTTTTTTGGCTTCCTCAAGCGTCACCCTTCATCCCACAATGGTCGTCACGAGTGAGGATGGTCACCCCCACTACACATAGCCTTAAAGCCTTATAAACATCTCACATAACACAAGCATTAGATTATCGAAAGTTTCAACATCTTAGAATATTCATGCCACACAATTTTAACATGGATGCTGACTATAGTTTACAATTTTTTAGACCTCTTTATCTTTTTATAAAACTTTTGATAAACCATCATAGTGAATATTTTAATTATATTACGCCCGTCATCTCAAAATAATTGTTCCCTTTTAACTTTTAAAGTATTTCTTTTTCTACTTTAAACTTAAGTATTTTTGTTTATGTTATATAATGATTGATGAAAATTATATCAATGAAAAAACTCGATCCATTCATATGTTTTGCATTAAATATGATATAACATAAACAAAAAACTTATAGTTAAAGTTGAAAAAAAGGTCTTTAAAAGTTAGAAGGAACAATTATTTTGAAATTGAGAGAGTATAATGTACACTAATGACACATTAAGAGTCTGTTTGATACGTGAGTATAGGAGGGTTTAAATTGAAAGAATTGTAAAATCAATTGTTTGGTTGTGCCCACTTTAGACTCACACGTTGTCCCATACCAAAATATTAACCCCATTTAACATAGTGGTATTTGAGTATAATTTTTTTTTCCCCATTTGAGTTTTTTTATTTCTAAACTAAATTCAAATATAAACCCAAACATATCTATAAACCAAACAAACCATAAATTTTAATAATGAATGTTACAAACTTACAATAATATAAATATATTTTATCATAAACATTCAAATTTTACTAGCTTCAAATGAATATAAGTTTGGATATCTACATTTATATTAATATAGTTTACCGAAATTTAAATATACATGTACTCTTTTAGAACTATCAAATCGGTAAACCATCAACTACCGATTATCATTGCATATCATTTAAAATTCAAGATACGACAAAAACTGTATATTTGATATCGTTGCTGCTTTGCGCGGAGATCATGCTAGTGTTTGAATAATACAATATAGTAATATACCCTTTTTAAGTTTTTGGAAGTCATATCAATTATCACAAAACATACCAGTCTAGAAATTAAATTTAGAATTATGTTTCGGCAGCCGTCGCAATGCACGGGTAAGAAAAACCATGTTATGCAAAAAAAGGATTTTAGAAATCGAAGAAAGCAAAAACAAGGATTTGAAACAAAGGGCTAGATGTAGATGGAATGTCGATGGCGAGAACTCGCCATATTTCCATGGTCTCATCAATAATCGAAAAGTTTCAAATTTTATTCCGGGCTTGATGGTTGGGGACGTGTGGGTGGAGAAACCAAAGAAGATCAAGAGAACGGTGTTTGATTTTTTTAGAGCCAAGTTTAAAGAAGATGAAATTAGCAGACCTAATATCTCTTGCAACCTGGTTTCGAGTCTGTCAGATTTGGAGGCTTCAGATATTGAGGCTAGATTCACAAAGGAAGAGATAAAACGAGCTACTTTCGAATGTGGAGATGACAAAGCTCCCGGTCCCGACGGTTTTTCTTTTAAATTTATTAAACGATACTGGAACTTATTTGAAGAAGATTTCTATGATATTATAAAGACATTCCACGAGGAAGGGAAGATCAGTCACGGTTGTAGTTCGGCTTTTATTACTTTGATTCCCAAGATTAAAGACCCTGGCTCCCTTAATGATTATCGCCCGATAACCCTTGTCGGCATTATCAGTAAAGTTGTTTCCAAGGTAATTGCTAACAGGCTTAAGAAGGTCCTGGACAATGTGATATCGGTCAATCAATCGGCTTTCTTGAAAGACAGGTTGATTATTGACGGGCCGTTAATTATCAACGAAATGATATCATGGGTGAAGAAAAGTAAGAGCAAAGCTTTTGTTTTTAAAGTTGATTTCAATAAGGCATATGATAACGTTAACTGGGGATTCTTGTTGTCTATTATGGTTCAAATGGGGTTCAAGGAGAGGTGGTGTAAATGGATCAAAGGCATTCTCTCTTCTGCCAGGTCCGCGGTGCTAGTTAACGGTTCTCCGACTTTTGAATTTCAATGTTCGAAAGGTGTGAGGCAAGGAGATCCCCTTTCTCCTTTTCTTTTTCTGATTGTGATGGAAGGTTTGTCCAGTATAATGAGGAATGCCCAGTCGTCGGGAGTTATGAGTGGGTTTGAATTTCCGAATAAAGGCCCGTTGATTAACCACTTGCTTTACGCCGACGATTGCTCCTTTATGGGAGAGTGGTCTGTTAGTAATCTTATGAATGTGATCAGAATTCTCAGGTGCTTCAATATGAGTTCAGGGTTGAGAATTAATATTAGGAAGTCTCATCTTATGGGTATTGGGGTCGATGATTCTGAAGTTATCATGGTGGCGGAAATGATGAAATGTAAATCAGGTAAGTTCTCTTGTGATTATTTGGGTCTGAGAATAGGGGGGAATATGAATCGCATCAAGAGTTGGGATTTTTTGATCGAAATATTTAAGAATAGGCTCTCTAGATGGAAAGCGTCCAGCTTGTCCATCGGGGGGAGAACCACTTTGATAAAATCAGTCTTGGAGAGCCTTCCCACTTATTATTTCTCGCTCTTCATTGTACCGGTTAGTGTCATTAATAAGCTTGAAAGTATCATCAGAAGATTTCTGTGGGGAGGTGACAATGAGAAGTCCAAGATTCACTGGGTAGCCTGGGATAAAGTATCGTCCCCTATACGTAATGGTGGGCTTGGTTTGACCAAATTGAAAGAAGCTAACGAGGCTATGATTGTGAAGTGGTTATGGAGGTACAGGAACGAGACTGACAATCTATGGAGAAGAGTGGTAGATTTTGTCCATGATACAAAGAAGTGCTGGTCTCATATTCCTTTCCGCCAAAACTATACAAGTGTATGGAGCAACATTGCCAAAGCAATTACCAAGTTGAAGGTGGGTGATGTGGGGGTAAATCAGTTGATAAAAGGTATATGTGGTAATGGTAGAAATATCCGATTCTGGTTGGACCCTTGGGCTAGTAACGTGGCTTTCAAGGAAAAGTTCCCGGGTTTGTTTAAAAAAGAAATAGACAAGAAATGCAAGGTCATTGAGTGTAGAGACAGGCGAGGTTTTGTTCTTGGCGATATGGGTCTTCTTGATAACGAGGTGGAGATTGAGCTTAGGGGTATCTTTCGTGACTTGGAAGGTATTGAGCTCACGGATTTAGTTGATCGATGGGAATGGAAAGGAAAGAATCACAAATCGTTTAGTGTTAAAGGGGTGAAAGACGTGATTCAAAGTCAGCATGACTACAGCAACAGATTTGTCTTCAAATGGGCGAAATGGATCCCTAAAAAATGCAACATCTTCATGTGGAGACTTGGGATGGATAGAATTCCGACAGGTACCACTCTTAGAGACAGGAATTGTCTTTATGGGTCCGTTTCTTGTGCTTTATGTGGTTACGAAGAAGAAACTGTTGATCATTTGTTCAGCTCCTGCGAAGTGGCATTGGAAGTTTGGTACAGGATTGGTCGTTGGATCAATTCCCCTCCTTTGTACATGTTTTCGGTTAGTGACATTTTCAACTTGCATAGGTGGGGAACTACGGATAAAAAGAAGAAGAAAACTATTAAAGGGATTTTTTTCATTACATGTTGGTTTATTTGGAAAGCTAGGAACTCGAAGATATTTGATAATGGTCCCATTGATGTTAAGCGAATTATTTTAGATATCATGGGGTTCGGTTTCTTGTGTTATAAAAACCGTGGGGGGAATTCTAGTTTAAGTTGGGGTAAATGGTGTAAGTTCGATTTGTTGTAATTGTGTTGCTCCCTTGGTGCCCCTTCGCTAGTTGGCGTTGGTTGGGCTTGTTGTGAATAATAGTAAACTTTCAAAAAAAATAATAATTTAAGACTGAGACGGTAGTAGATTATAGCCATATAAAATTAAAATGCATAGCTCCAGCCTCCTGGTGAAGATTCCTAACCCTCAACTTCTAGGTCCCACCACGTTTTAATCTCTACTTTTTGTGTCCAGACACAGTTTGTATAAATTCAAATCTATATTCAAATTAAATGAACCAAGCAAAGACCTTTAGTTCAAATCTAAAATACATTCAAATTAAATGAACTAAGTTATTTTACTTGTTCCTTCTTTGTCTTTATTCTTGGTATCAAAACCTTTAATATCGGACTTTACAATTTACCCATTTCAAGTACAAAGTCTAAGAGTATCTTCAATGTTACGGAGTATATCCAAAAGCTCCCTCATGTCTATATTGGAAGATTTGGAGCACAAAATATGAAGTAAGAAACTTTTGAAGTAGATGAATTTTCCTCCAAATTTACCAGTCTTCATGGGTGTGGCTCAGTTGAAATTTTCAACTACAACTTAGGCTATGTTTCTTTTTACTCTTAGCTAAGAATGGGAGTCCACATACAAGTTTGATAGTATTTCTTTTTAGAGTAGGACCCACTTATTTCCACTACTCTCTCTATATCCACAAAGCAAAAAATATGAGATCCTCCCCAATAAGACTGGAGGGCAAGGGACCGTGAGTGAGTCACTTTACCCTCACTCACTCGCTAGTCACCATGCCGGGCATATACACTCACTCGCTAGTCTCACATTTCTAGGCAAATTAAGGTGACTTGCTCACCTTATTGATATGTGTGAAGCAAGTATTTTGTGTGTGTTAAAAAGAAAAAAGAAAAGAAAAGAAAAGTTAAGGTGAGTGGGAATGAGTGTTTTGTCTATAAAAAGGTGAGTGAAAGTGAGTAGAAGAGAGAGGAGAGAGAAAGCTGATGTGTCGCTGAGGTGTAAGGTGAGTGGGTACTCTCCTTGCCTAAGAAAGCTGATGTGACATCACACGTGACGTTAGTGAGGTTGATGGGTTCATTGTTGTAAGTTGGGTGGAACTAACCTTTTGTCAAAAAAAAAAAAAAACTATGCTGGTCGATGAGTCAAATTTTGCAAATTACCTAGAAACATCCTTTGATGCCCAATGACAGTTCAACATGCATAGAAGATAACGCAAATCTTGAATATCATGCATGTGGTTCACATACAATGTAGCACATCCACATGCATACACGTTCAAATTGAATGGAAAAAAGAAAAAAAATAAAAAAATTCACAACCCAATAAAAGAGAGATGAGTTGGCTCGGTTAAATATAAAGCTTTTTCAGTTCCAGATCAGTTCATTATTAAACTAATGACCAAATAAAACGCTGGATGGGTTCAATATGCTCTTCCTACACCTATGCATAAAGTTATGAAGTAGACGACAATATAAATTAATTACTTTCTAACTTTTTTTTTTTTTTTTTGAACTATAATTACTTTTCAAGTTGAGCCCAATATTTGGGCAATTCCATTGTCGCTTTACTTTTAGAGAAATGATACATCGACCTAAATTTAGACCTAAAACTAAGTGTCATCACCTTGATGGCTACATACAATGAGCCACTTATTTTATAACCTATCAGGATGATGCCAAATGATTTTAGGTCTAAGTTTAGGTCCATGTATCATTTTTTTAACTTTTAATATCAGTCAATTACTTTTTATGATATGTTTTTGAAGTTCAAAAAAAAAATAAAAAATGTTTTGATAAAATAGATGTTTCAGAGTAATTGTTAAATAAAGAAAGTTGAGGGAAAAAAATGTAAAAAAAAATAAGAGTTTAGATCATAGCTCGCCAATCAAGAATGTATATGGAACGAATTTTAATATAGTACAACTCTTTAGAGCTAGGTAATCAAAAGTTCAAATTATACTGAGTGAATTTATATGGCTATCATGTGTAGTGAATTGAAAAGATTGAGATCCTCTCATGTTTCATTTTCACATGATAGGTCATGTTAGTTATTTTTTTTTCACAATAACTAATTTATAAAATAATGATCCCATTATGATTAATTTATTCATTTTTCTTCACTCACAGAAACACCGAAATTACCTCTCATATTGAAATTGAACATGAGAGGATCTCAATCCGTATCGAAAAGGACTTTACATATGCCTTAGGCCGGTCATTATGGCGGGTAAAGGACAACCATCACCTAAAATCATCATGCGCCATCATCAATCGCACGCCAAGGGATTAATTTTGCAATGGTTCGATGGTGTAGATCACCGACAGTTCCCCATGGCTTTTTTTCTCTTTTTTTGTGTGTGTTTGTGAAGTATGTTTATAAAATGTAGAGTTTTCTTTTTTTATATTTTTTGTTTGGTGATGATCATAACACTTGTTTGATGATAGAGTCAAATTGTGCGTTAATTGTTGCATGATGATGTGACACTGATGAGTTTGATGACCATAGAACCGGTCTTATTATAACCTGTGTTGCTTACGTCAACAGCGGACGTATCATAATGCGACACATATGCATGCTTTCAATAAGAGAAAATTGTTTCTCATCTGAAAAGTTATTAAGGTCCTTGCACTGGTTTTGCTTCATCTTGATTGGTCACAGCGACGGATTTAAGATTTGTGAGAGGGTGTTGCACATTTTTTTTTATGATCGTGAGTATTAAATTTGCCCGATAAAGAATTTATTAAGTAAACCTGGTTGTTGCACTACCCAAGAAAATAAATAGTTTATATAAAAATTTACACTTCGTGATCTAAAATTAGGTGTGGCAAGGCTCCCATATGAGTCCGTCCCTGATTGGTCATCGAATATTTAAATTCATAAACGTAACTTGGTAAACTTATTAATAAAAAAAATAACAAAGCTACTAATTATGTAAATTTAAACTTGTTTTTAAACCTTTAAAATTTTAAATCACTTGGTAAATTTATTTAAAGTTAGATTATATAAATATCTCCGGCATGGAATTAAGTGCGAGGTAATTCCTAACAAACTGTTCGCTTATAAATACTCTTTTCGTCTTATAATTATAGTCCATTGTTGAATTTTAAAGTATTTAGCTTTCCATTTTGATCTTAAATATTTTTATTTGTTTTATATATTTATTGATAAAAAAATATATAATGAATTGAGTTTTAAATGTATTTTCATTGATATAATTTATATTAAGTATTATATAATATAAATAAAAATATTTAAAGTCAAAGTTGCAAAACGAAAACTTAATAAATTAATAATGGACCATAATTATGAAACATGGGAGTACTAAAAGGACCGGGGATAGAGGTAAGTTAGACTATATTTATCAACAAGCCATCACAACCCAATCTCTTAATAAAATATTATTTTCTTTTTCCTTCACTTACACAACCAATACATACAATCAATCTATATTTTTCAACCATTTATCAACAACCAAACCAAAAATATTAAAAATTAAAAAAAAAAAAAAAAAAAAAAAAAAGGAAAACAAATAAAAAACTAGCCAATGAAATAATGTTTTGTCAGATTGTGGGTTGGTGATCTAGATTGCCAAGTGACTAAGATTGCAAGCAAGATTGTATTCAAAAATTAAAAAAGTTTTATTTTTGTATGTATTTTGAGTGGGTTGGGTTGGCAAACTTGTCAATAAACATAGTCTTAGTCACCTATTGGCATTTGTGTCATTCTTTATTGTTTTATTATTTTTTATTTAATTTATGAATGTGCAAGGTATTTAATAAAAGGAGATGATTTGTACACTCTCAAAAGTTATTGGTACACTCAAATTAATAGTATTTGGACATTTATACCCTCACAGTTACACTTACATTTTCACACTTGTGAGGGTATAAATATCCAAACACAATTATTTTGAATGTGACAATCAATTTTTAGAGTGTACAAATCAACTTCTTTAATAAATGAGGAAGGTAGTGGTGGTGATCAAAGTGAAAGGTAAGTTTGACTAAAATGTGACCACCGTGTATTGTCGAATCACGTGTATTGTGTTGTACCCACTTTATAAATTATTTCTGAGTTCTGAGAAGATTCGTGACGAATCACGTGTATTGTCAGCCTGTCGCGCTATTTGTCCTCTTAATTGAACCCCTCTATTATTCGTTTCAGGACAAAAGTAACCGATTCAACCACCCACTCCCCTTTCTTTATTAAAGGGTTATTTGCCCCTTTAATTTCTTTATTAAAAAGGTTATTCGATGGTAGGGGAGCCACAAACAACGTTACTCATGTGGCGTTTAGTTGAAAAACATTTTCATTCATTTCTTATTTCTTGTTTTGTAGGAAAAGGTAGATAAGTTTTATTTTCTTCAAGAGCTTTGATACATAAGCCTAACTAAAGAGGCCTAAAAGGAGACCTAATGCATTAGGTCTCCTTTTAGGCCTCTTTAGTTAGGTCCATTTATCATTTTCCTTCCAGAAAACAATGAAAAATTTAGAAAACGCGTTTAGTTTAAGAAAATGTGTTTGTGTTTTCTATTTTACAAAACTAGAAAACATGTTTAAGTGTTTTTGTTTTCTATCTCAATTCTCTATTCACTTTTGTAATATTATAAAAGCATATTCAAAATACAAAAACAAATATTATAAACTAACAAACTAAATTATAAAATAAATAAAAAAATCTAATACGAGAAAATAAAGAATTAAAAAAGTAAAATATAACATCAAATAAAATGAAAAAATCTTCAAGCGACTACAATTCGACATAAAAAATTAAATTTGACACAAAGTAAAATTTCCTATTTCATTTGTTTTATACGTTTTTATCTGTTTTTGTATGTTTTTATCCATTTGTACGTTTCTATACGTTTTTGAATATTTTTATACGTTTTATTAGAGGTGGCAAATGGGTCGGGTTGGGTCATGGGTCAAATGGGTTATGGGTCATACAAATAAAAACATAAAAAAAAATTGAAAACGTTAAAAAATGGACGAAAACGGATGACAGTGTAAGGAAACGGACGAAAACGTAAAAAATCGGACGAAAACGTAAAGAAACATTCAAAAACGTAAAAAATTATACGAAAACGTAAAAAATAGACGAAAAGGTAAATGAACGGACAAAAATGGCAAAAAAATAGACGAAAACGTAAAAAGTCGGAAGAAAACGTAAAAAAATCGGATGAAAACGTATAAAAATGGACGAAAAAGGGTTAGGGGTATTTCAAAGGAAAATAGGTGAAAACAAAAAAAAAGTGTTTTGTAGTTTTGTGTATTAAAGTTGGAAATAGAAATTTTGTGTTTTGTAAATAATTTTATTAGAAAACACTAATTTGAACGCGATCTCTGTTTTCTTTGTTTTATAAGAGTGTTTTCCCTCAACTAAACGCATCCTCAAATCTCAATGTCCAAATCAAAAAACTTACTTAAAAAAAAACAAAAAAACAAAGCAAAACAAACTATGTAAAAGAATAAATTGTATAACATATATTGCCAATAAAATTTTCATATTTGCATGCTAACATAATACATGCTTAAATTTCATTATATAAATTGTTTTTCAAGAGTTTTACTGTAAATATTATTACTTCAAAAAAAATAATTAAATATAAAAAATATGGGTGTAATCTCATATCTTAGTCCAAATCAAGATAAACAAATGCACATATCGTGCATCAACCCTAAAAAAAAAAAAAAAAAAAAAAAAAAAAAATGTTTAACTTATAGGACCCAAACTATGCTATCTTAGTTGACCACGAAAACTAATGTCATAAGCATTAGCCAACGTCATTTGAGATTCATTCAAGCCACAATCATCAAAATCATCATCATCCGAGTCTTCAACATAATTCTCCTTCCATTGTTCATATAAGTTGTTCTTTCCCACCACACTGCCACTTTTAAAAGCTTTGTTAACCGTATAACTCGTAGATGCCATAAAACTGGCAGTTTCATCGTAGACCTCCTCTACCTCATCATCACTATCATCATTTACCTCATCATTAACTTCCTTCCCTTCAGTAAAAACTTTGAGCACCTTATTTTTATTGTTCAAAGCCTCAAACGAGTTTTTTTTAGAGAAAAGAGATTGATGTTCTCCGCATTTTCATTACCACTTTTGCTTGCTGATTTCGTGCCAACATTGGAGTTTTTTGAAGTCGATGCCACAATTGTAGCATTATTATGGTTCTTCTTCGAAGAAACATTCAGCACTTTAACCAGTTGTACAACTTTCGTACGAAAAATAAGTTTAGACTTGACATAAACTGGTTTATTATTTTTGTTGCCTCCAGTTTTACCATCTGAGTTCTTATTTTTAACTTCAATAAACACTGTCATTTCTCGAAGTATGAATTTTATTGTATATCATGCACTAAAATATTGTATTTGAGAAATATGCAACTATACAAGTTTTAATCAGAGGCGAACTCACCTTGTAAGTAGGTGGTGCTTGGAAACCATCTTAGACACCGAGGTCATCAAGGAGCTATGCTTAGAGGCGGAGCCACAGGTGGGCAAGTGCCCCGTAAGTCCGTAACTCAAAAAGTTGTAGTGTAGTTTTTTTTTAAATATTTTGAGGTATTTGTTGAATTTGCCCTCTTGAAAATTGTCCGCAGTTTTTTAATTTGGAAGATGCTTTTATGTTTTTATGCGTTGCATCAAAAGCTTTTTTAATAGCTTTTTACCAGGACTTAATAAAACTCAAGTCTTTGATAAGTTTTCTCCTTTTATGCTACAGGTCATTAAATGCATCAAGTTTTTAAAGACTTGATGTATTGCTCATGCTCTCTGTAGAATCACGTGTATGTTTTTTTATTAAATTTTTCTTTAGTTTTAAGCTTATTTATGTTTATATATTATTTCCTCGGTTTCTATGATTCTACGAACATAGATGTAAGAAAAAATGGTGTGTAATATTTTACAAGAAAATGTTTAAGCTTCTTTTTTTTTTTTTTTTTTTTTTGATAAAACTTTAAAAAATAGTTTTTTTTCCTCTTAAACTCTTTTTTGGCTCCGCAACTGGGTATGCCTAATGCTTTTTAGGGACCTAGCTTGAAAATCTGTTGGGATTCACCTTGGCTTTTCGGGAACCGGCAAAGTGAAGCACAAAAGGGACAGAAGTGACATTAGTTCAATTCCACCTTCTGAAAGTTTTTTTGGAATAGTGTTTGAAAGAAGATAGGGCAAATGTTTTATATATGTATCATATTTGTCACTAATTCTTTTTCTGTGTATCGAACAATTTTTTTATTATACGGGTACTAATCTTTAAAATTGCGGCCTTATTGCGATATTTTGACATTTTTGCCCCTCTCAGCTAATAAAATTTTAATAATTTGAAGGGTAAAAATATTATAAAGTACATTAAAAAGGCCGAATTTTTGAAAAATAAATATTGGTACAAGGTAAAGATATTATTTGATACTAAAAAAAAATAATTGCTAGTATGATACTTTTATTAAACATTTACCCAAGAATTAAAAAAAAGAAAAGTAAAACATAATGGAAGTTCACGTGAAGTCATGGGTAAGTGTGAATATTGTCTAAACATTTTCATTTTTTTATAAAACGGTTTTGGTCTTTTTTTCTTTGTTAAAAAAAGTTGTTGCAAATTAACGTACATTTCTTCTTAGTTAGCTATAGAATACATAGTAGTAGTATTTTTTCATGTTTTATGATTATTTTTAGCCAAGTGAAAACTAGTTACGTACCAGTTGGTCTATTTATATATACTTCAATTTAATTAAATATATATGGCAAATGATTAAAAAAAGTATCATATTTGTCACAATTTCTTCTTTAGGGTAGTGAACAAAATTTTTTCCTTTTAAGGGTATTTTGCGAAAAAATTTTGACATTTTTGCCCCTCTTAGCTAATTGAATTTTTTTTTCCCGAAGGGCAAAAATGTCACATAGTACCCTAAAAATGATGAATTTGAAAGAAAAGTACCCACAAAAGCAAAAAAATTTGTTCGCTACCCTGAAGAGGAAACCATGGCAAGTATGAGACTTTTTTTAATCATTTGCCCAAATATATACTACTAGTTAAAAATTGTTAGATGCCATCAGTAGCAATATATATATATATATATATATATATATATATATATATATATATATATATATATATATATGGAAGGGATCCAGTAAGAAGAAAAACTAAAATGAGAAGAATAAGAAGAATTTCTAGCCACACATTTGAAATAAGAGGAAGATTTTTAATGGGAGATGCATCTATTTTAATAGATGCATCTAAAATGTGTGGTTATGATTTCTTCTTATCATTCTCATTTTAATTTTTCTTCTTATTTGATCCTAACTCTATATATATATTTGTTAATTTGAAAAATTGATTTTGGTTGAAAAGTAAGAGAAGTGATACCAACTATTAGGGTTTTTCTAACATGTGCCCCGGGGGCACATGTTAAGCACACAAAAAGGACGGCGGGACCCACGAAAAAGGACGTCCGGACCCATAAAAAATACAATTTTCAAATAAAACATGTGGGTCCGGACGTCCTTTTTCGTGGGTCTCGCCGTCCTTTTTGTGTGCTTAACATGTGCCCCCGGGGCACAATTTCGAAAAACCCCAACTATTATATCTCATTTCCCTCCTCTCTTTTTTTTTCTCCAAACTCCAAGGGTCTGGTCCTCACTTTTCTTGTTTTGCAAAGGGTACTTTTAAAACTTTACTTTTTATCATTTGAAATGTCTATTTTTTCTCATTTTGTTTCTTTTCTCTGTTCTCTAATCATACACGTACGATCCATGTTTCTTCATTCTTACCATTTTGATTTTATATCAAATATACACGATATCCTTCCAATCAACACATATTATTATCAGATTCTCTTAATTATCGCTTCATAATTGCTCAAATCAGAGATAAAGTAAGTCTTATAACTTATTTTAATTATAATTTATAGATGATATTTTTATAACTGTAATACATGAATTTTGAACTGTGATGCATTAATTTTTTATTATTTTCTTGTTGAAGGATTACAATAAAACATTTTACTATTTTCTTAAGCTATGTAGATACTAATTTTCTTGGTAACAAAGTGATGCCTTAAATTAGTTAGTGTGATGCATTTATATTTTACCCTAATTTAGTTAGGTACTTTAGAAACACCTGAAGTTGGAACACACCACAGACAAACAAAAATTAAAAACTTGTATTCAGATTACTTGCATGATTGGGGTTTTTTATTGTTCAAGTAATGTTTCGCGCTTTCGCTACTTTGATCCGCTTAATTATATGTTCTTTATATGTGCCAGATAATATATGTAATTGTTCCTTCAACATGTTTGCAGAGTCTAATTATGTCACTGGTTCAAATTTGACTCATTTCAACGTTTTAGGCACAATAATTTTCTAGCAGTTTTTCCTTCTATTTAGATACATAGATTTTCATATCTATATACGGATATAATTACTTTTGGGTGATTTTGCAAGGCCAATAATGGATTAGGAACTTTCTTTTTCTGGTTTTATATGTGTTTATTCTAGTAGCATATGTACAACTAATTCATATTATATATATGCCTTTAAGGAAACTTCTTAAAGGAGCAAATGTCAGCAACTGAGACATGTTTCGCCTTGTAATCATACTAAACTGCCAAAGTTGTTTGGTAAAAAGATAAAGTTTAGTGTAGGTCATGTTTGAAACACTAAAAAAGCCAGCAATGACTCTCAGATATTGTTCATTTTATGTGTATTGTCTTATACAAGTTTCATGTATTATTCAGATATCTTAGCTAATATTAAGTTTCATTCGCTGTGAGTCAATTTTTACATGACACAGCATTCACATTTGAGACTATAATTACTAATACAGGATATGATAGTGTGCGATGTTGACCCAAGATTATGCAAAGATTCTGATATATGTAGATGGTGGTTCAACTTATTGGTCACTGCGTGTTGGCCCTGATGATAATCAGGTAGAGCTTTCTTTTGCTTTATGTCTAAAATTCACTCACATGACTAAAATGCATCAAATAGATTCACTAAATTGCTTGAACAGGTGCACTAAAATTTTAGCTCAAAATGAACATACCAACTAATGCAAAGGATAAACAAATGCAGTTGTTGAATTTAATGTATATGTTAAAACCAGGTTCGGAAGCTTTTGAATTGAACCCATTTCGTTTATTAATTTTTATATCCTTAATTGTTAATCTAAATTATTGATTACGTAAACCTGCAAAACTCATATTTTTGTCATTCTAAATGAGAGTTGCATTTTTGTCATTGATTACTGGAAAATGAGAGTTGCATGATTTCCTGATCTTGTTCGTTGTCATTATTGTTAGATATGGTCATTGGAGAAGAGAAAGAAGGCTAGTAAGTACGCAAACAAGTTTGCTAGGAGTTCAAACGTTGAATAGGTCATGGATGGCGTGTACAAAGTTTAGTTAACCATGTAAAAAATAAATAGGTTCAGACTATACTAGAATGTAATTTTACTTTTTTCCGAAATCACTTGAAGGAGTTTTTGTTACTTGTTATTCAGTAAATTTCCTCATAATATTATATCAAATGATATGATTTTTTTTTCTTCACTTTCTAGTGTACTTTGCAATTACTTATTCATATATATCCGCAATCTACCCGTTTTGTTTTTCAATCTTTATGTTGAAGTTGAGATGTATTTTTTATTCTAGTTCTTTTGTGTACAAGTTTACTTCATAGGGGTCGTATGGGATGCCCTTAAATCATACAAAACAGGTGCCCTTAAATCATATAAACAAATGCCCTTTAACAAATAGATGCCCTTAAATTATACAAACAATTAAGGAAAAGTATCATATTGATTCGGTGTGTTTCTTTATATTGTTTCTCGTTAGTGAGAAATGTAGCAAAGACAAGACATGTTATATAAATGACAATCATCATTATCGTTTCAAGATCAATCCACTGTTTAAACAATATACATATTCTCCATTCACATACGTAGTAATATTCATTCTTTAAGTATCGATTATGACGCGAACCAACTCAGCAAGTCTATTCCTATCTGGTGTACTGAGTATCAGAGTGCTAAAGTAAGTACTCGCTAGATGCTAGAAACGACGTATACAGGCGATGGTAAAACAACCATAAATATCAATGATTGTGTTATCTACTATAATGACGGACATTCATTCTACTTGAACGTGTTGAACGGGTAGCTCTTAAGTGTCTGCTAATTCCATTCCCATTAGTCTCAAACGGTAGCAACATAACAGCTATACCTGATAGAAGTATTGTAACCTCAAAAAGACTACTGGAAGCTTTTGGTGGCAATTACTACCCATGTAACCACCCGCATTTTTAGGTTACTTTTCATTTTCGAGAATTTACTATTCACTTTTACTATTCACATTCACTATTCATCTCGTAAAATTTTTAATCCACATTCTCGTAAGATAAATTATTTTAGTAATAACCTGAGAGTTCGACCATCGTTAGATCATTTTCGCAAAAGTTATTAAGTAAACATCGTTTTAAAAGTTTCGTTTTAGACGGTCCGCCGTTTAAACATGACGCGCATAACGAAAATCAACTATGACAATTTTCCTAGCATCAGATAAATTTTTAGATCACTCATGATTAATTTGAGAATTTTTAATATTTATTATTTTTAATATTACCAAATAAGCCCAGCGCAGAACAAAACTAAACTTACGTTTTAAACAATTCTACTTACATCCAGACTTAACGATTCCTGCACTGTGTTTCTAATATGTTTTTGACACTTTTACATTTTTTGGAAAAGTCAAACATATTTCCCTCCTCCTTTGACCATAAAGGAATTAACCTTGTACGTTCTACGTTTCTGCTTAAATCGCGTAACTTTTAAACTTCACGAATAACTGTAAAGTTATCCCGCGTATGACGAAAAACCACATTTTAACATCTCATATCACTTTTAGACTAATTTTAGTCTACTCTAAATAAATTCACGGTCGTTTCCCTGAAATTTCGTTCTTTTCTGAAAAACTGCGTATTAAGCGTTTTTGACCCGTATTTCCAGCTTTAAGCAGTATTTTTGCACCCAATGAGACTTATAACCCATTTTATATTTTTAGATGGAGTATAATGATGAGTCTCATCATTCCTACAAGTTTCGTATTTTTACGATACCCGGTTTTACGTTTTATGGTTTCGGTTGGCATTTAACGGAACCAAAACTCACTCCGTAACCAAGATAATACCAACACTAACCACCTAAGTCATCTTATCTTCACTTGGCCGACCTAAGGGGGGGGAGTCATCATTTTGGTGGCAAAATCCTAACCATGCTTCTTTTAGATCATTACAAGTGTCCTAACTTAACCATGGTTAATATTTAACCCAATATATGGTTAACCAAACTTACCCTCCTATAAATAGCAAGTGATATGCATCCTAAGAACCCTCACAATCTGTTTTGGGTCGTTCATATCACAAATCATACATATCTTCCATCATTTGATCTATAAACTCCAAGTTTATGCAAGGAAGTTCCAAAGATCAAGCTTCTACATCAAATCTCTAGCAAGTTTAAGTGATCTTCTTGAGTTTAAATCCACTCAAGTCACTTAGTACTTCATCACCAACTCTTCAATTTTGCAAGGGTGCCAAGGTGTGGAAAGCTAGCTCAATCCGAAGTCTTTCGCGATCAATCAAAGTCATATCCTTACTAAGTTACTCCTTTCTTATTAAAAGCCAAAAGTTGTAAGCAACTTATCACCACCATCATCTCATCTTTATTATTCATATTCTTAACTATTTCATGCTATATATATAGTTACTATATTGATTCATGATGTACATATACTCAATCACTTGTTTTAATTCACATATTGTCATAAAAGTAACAAACTAGTAAACTAGTCATATTCTACACATGTGAGACCATTAAAAATAGTAACATAAGGACTTTCTAACTTACATAATATGGTACACAAGATAAAAACGTAAACATAGCAATTTGAATCACCCGAAACGGACAAACGAGTCAAAAGTTATAAGCAAAAGAAGTTAGTGAAACCTAAACGCCGAAACTGCCAATAGCTTGCTGTTTTGAGTTCTGCCATTTTAAAAATGGTACTTCTGGTCCGAATCATCAAAAAGTTAAAACACGAAAGTTGTCTGGAACGACGTTTTCCTTCAATAGTAAAGAAGCTCGGACCTTGAAAATGCATAAATAGGCCAAAATCTTTCAAAAACAGAAACTGTCGTAAATATAGTCTCATAACTATACTTTTGTCACAACTAAAAGCAAACCAAGAGGCCTAATGGCCATAAGCCAAGACCACGGCTACGGCTAAGGCCAAAGCTAAGTCTCAAGACTATGGTAGTCAAGACCAAAGTCACGGCAAGGCCATGGCTAAAGCCTTAAGGCTTGTTTACCCAAGACCGTTAACTAAGATGATCATATTTATGAAAACGATGAGAACTTGTAAAAACTAGATACTTGTAAAAACATGATAAACTTATTTATATAACAATCTTCATTCAAAATCTATGTTTTATCTACTAAGTACTACAAAACTAGGGAGCTTCATGTGAGGGGTTTCATTTGAGTAAAACGTATCGACGAGTTGCTGGATTTACGATTTAAAGTGTCCTAGCTCCTCGAACGTTTACTTCATGACCTCTGAATTATGATGGCCCGAACGGTAGTACGATATCTATAAACTAAACATGTTTTCACAACTAGACCATTTCTATAAATGACATACACAAATACCATGTACTACATCATGATCAACATAGAGACGTATATAGGATGGTTTAAGTTTTCCTAAACATTATTCCAAACCTAAGTCGCAACATTCTATTTTAGGTTGCTCGTAGAAGTTCTCACGGCATATCCATCATTCTCATTATACATTTGATATCATTTACACTACTGTGAGTTCATAGCCCCACTTTCTATTACTTAATTGTTTTACAAACCCTTGTGGGAGATACATGCTTTATTTTAAATCGAACACATTGCTTTCAAATTATACTTGAATATATTAGTTGCACTAAGTACCACTATTGCCAATCTTAAGTCCCTATTATCATGAGCCATTAATCACTTGCGAGTGAACGCGAATAATGTGGATAGATCTATCGGGAATGACAAATCCCGTTTGTGTTACCAGGTTCGGTAAACAAACGCACTCTATTTGAAGATCCATAGGTTTAATGGCAAATTACCTATTAGGGCATCGGTTACTATTATATGACAGCTGTTAACGTTTTCGGTATCATGAGCTTAGTGCAATAATATCTGTTTTGCTTTCAAACTATTGGTGTGAGTCTATAGCTCACACTACCAACATAATGTGTTCAACCATCAAACAAACTCTATGAATTTCACTCAACCTTTGTGTTGACAGTTTTAAGCATGTATTTCAGGTCCATAATGTCGGAAGCTGGCACGGAAGAGCAAGGACTAGATCAAGAAGGCTATAAATTTTATTATCATTCGAAAACCAATTTAATGTATTTTGTAAACTTGGAACCATCTGGGACCTCATTTTTGTACACTCTGATATTTATATAAATCGAATGATAAATCTTTTAAAACGACTCCATTATAGTACGTTTTCTATTGTTATGACTGTTGTGCCATGAAGTAACACCCAGTTTGAATTCCGCTGCGTATCAATTGGGGGTGTTACAACCCATTCCAACTGCTATCTAAGGGCATACCATCCCTCCGATTCTACTATCATTGTAGCTATTCCAAATCCTGTTGCTCTTAAGTTTGTTGGATACACATGAAATGTTGTAAAACTAATGATAACGATAAGATAACATCCCAGAGCCTTAGATAAATCAAAAGAATGAGTGAAATCCACAAAATGTTTACGATATATACATACACTGAATTGAATTATGCTACCTAAAGTAGACCTTTCGAGCTGGATTGATAATATCTTTATCTTTGTTTCGTTTGTTGGTCTTTTTCTGCTGCAATAAAGTCACTAAATTAGCAAAAGTTATGGAAAATTATTTTAAATTAGGATTTTCCGCGAGGGTGCAAAATTTATACTCATAATTTTAAAATAGATTCATTCATATGCCCTTAAATCATACAAACAGATGCCCTTAAATCATCCAAATAGATGCTCTCAAACATGCATATGCACTTAAACAAACAAATGCCATTATCAAACAAACAGGTTCCCTTAAAGCATACAAACAAATGCCTTAAAAGACATATGCCCTTAATCAAATAAATGCCTTTAAATCATATGATCTGATATAAGAAACATTTTTTACACAAAATTATGTCCACATTACCAATACAAAGTTGAGTCTGGTTCATGGTACGCTCCACATGTGTAAAACTTTCAACGGGTGATATAAAATTTGCATGCTTTGACATCAAGTAAAGCGTTCGTGTATTAAAAGTACAATCTAATGTATTCATGTTTTTAACTAATGTCCTAGTTTGATATCTTTCGTATTATAAAGTTTACCTGATATTCAGTTGAGCTAATCAAAATTCTTTCAAAGAATAACGGAATTTATTTCAACTATGATCTTTGACTTTCGAAATACTACCCTTACTAGGGGTTTATCCAATTTTTTTGGCAGTTAACAGAAGGTCACATAAAAGATAGTTCCACATAAGAGCATTCATAGGTCTTTATATAGCACAGAAAAGCCAATGATCTGAGTATGATATTTTATTAAGATTAATTGAATAGTATCTCCTTATTGGTATCAATTTCTGTTTTATTTAGTACATATCAAACATCATGTATGAGAAACTGATATATGCATACAAATCATGCCAATTAACCAATTAAACGTATGGGCAAACCATAAAACACAAAGATAACCTTAGAAGGAATTAAATAGATGATAGTACCTTTACGCCAATTGGATTTTTACTGCCATTATTCTGTGCCACACTGTGCTTAGAAGCTCTTTGTATATACCTTACGGGTTGAGATATTTGATAACTATATTTTTTCTTTTAACCGGTAATTGTTCTTGCCGATGCAATTTATTTTATGCTAGCCGAGAAGCAGTACGTCCGCCAACACCTATTTTCTTAGTTTCTTTACTAATCATTCAATTTTCCAAGCGATTTTAGGTTACTGAACCTGCAAAGTTGTAAGTACAATTTAGACCGTATTTGAACATACAACAAATGTCATATGTAGGGTCTTTGGTATGATATGTGGATACGGCTTGGAGAACGAACCAGGGTCTTTGGTAAGTGTGCTTAGATTTCCATTATCACGAAACAAGGAGATGAAATAACATACTTGTTATTGACATCTCTTTATATTCATAAATTAAAATGTTTAAAAATTTGCCGTTCAAAAAAAAAACACAAATGTCATATGTAGTAAACATTTGCTTCAGAGCACGAGTATACAGAGTCAAACAACAGAGTTAAAGAAGAATAACTAAATAACAATGATCCTCTATGGATATACTACTAACTATTAAAAGTGTTTTCCAAGGTGTACATTCTTCATAGCCGATGGTTTCTTTTATACTACAAGAAACCCTAATTATCATTTACTAGAAAACGTGTAGAGGATATATGCATATCACTTCCTAATTTATCTCATGCATATCCTCAACTTTAACAAACTAAATCTTATCCTAGAATAACTAAACCAGGACTAACTATACTACCAGTAGGAACCACCAGTAGCAACTATACTACTAACAATACCAGCAGGAACTATATACCTGCCAGTAGGAACAATTACTCTACCAGTAGGAACTACATACCTACTAGTATTACAATTTTAACCAAATATTACAAATATTCCTAATAATCCTCCCCTAAATTGGAATTTGACGTGTTAATTTCCAGTTTCTAGATAGATCTTCAGCTTGAACAATGAGGATTGAGGAATACTTGACAATCCAGCCCATATCAGCAGCTTGTATCTGCAACTTTAACTTCCAAATCAGCAACAATGAGAGACCAGTAGTACCATTGGAACAACAACAGATAGTTGAACCAGCACATCGACATGAGTAGATTTGATAAGCCTTTACCAAGTAGCTACTCATTCTTGGGCTAGCTAATTCTTGAATGGAATCATGGCATCATCCCGGTGAATTAGAAACCAGTCCAATTCTTTGAACGTAAATCATGGGTGAATTGGAAGACCCTAATGATTTTTGGCAAATCATCACAGCCATAAATGGATTTGATATGTCTTTACCTGTAGCCGTTAACTCAGGACTAGTCATTGATTGCCACTGCCTTTACCACAAGCCATGATCTTGTGGGCTAGCCCACTCTTTATCAACAAAGACATGGTGAGTTGAGCACCATACAATTTTTGGAAAATTGTCAGCCTCCAACGGATTTGATGTTTATTTACCAGAGCCGTTTGCTCATGGAGTAGCCAATGTTTTGATGTATTAGACCATGGTACATTGATAACCATCTGATTTTGAGTAAACTAGCAACTATCAACGGATTTGATTCTCACACCAGAGTCGTACCCTCATGGTGAGTCAACTCTTTCTTGTCAAAGACATGGTGAGTTGAATACCATTGTGTTCCAAAAGAATTTTAGTACCATGGGTGCCAGAATCAAAAGAGTTTTAGGACCAGAACCAAAAGAATTTTGCACACCAAAACTTAACAGAAGTAATCACTGGCACAATTTTTTTTAAATAACAAAGAAGACTATACATATATACAGAAAAGACCTACTTATGAAACAATGATACAAAGAGAAGTAGGACAGAGTACCAGAATTAAACAGGAGGACCCATGGCCTCAATAAGCTGCTTCTTAACAAACCCAATCAGTTGCTCTACATTGGTCATGTCAGTACCCACCATATCAGCAAGAACTTCCAACTTTAGCTTGAGCATTTTCTCTATAACCTCTACAGAAAGAGGGTATTTGACATCTGTAAAAATATACAACACCATGCCAACAGCAGTCTCCAAAACATACACACTTGAAAGGGGATACAACCTCCAATTTGTAATCTCCCATGTATCCTGATCATCCCAAATTCTGTAACCAAAACCCCCTGGGTGAGAATCCATCAATAGCCTCAGATAGGGATGAGCATGGTACCGGTCCCGTACCGAATTAGTGGTACCAATTTTTTCCCGAGCATAAATTAGTGGTACTGGTACCATACCGAATGGGATTTGGATACCGGTACCGGGAAATCGGGTTTTTCCTGCTTTTTTTCGAGAATTTCCCTATTTGGTACCGCTCCCGTACCGAATTAGTGGTCCCGATTTTTTTTTACCTTATTTCGTAGTCCCGGTACCGTACCGTGTTTCAAGAATCGGTACCATTTCGGTACGGTACCGGTACGGTTCCGGTTCGGTTCCGGGATTCGGTTCGAAATGCTCATCCCTACCCTCAGATCATTCAACAAGACCATACCAGCAGCATCAAGATCATGAGTATCATAGTAAAGGAGAACCATTCCATACAGCTTCACCAAATCCTGTCTACCAACTAGATGCAAAATCTCCCTAAGACATGTAAAATGTTTGAGGGATTTATCCGACCTGTAAATAGCATTCAAGAACCCCATCCCCAAAGGACTAGAAACTACCTCCCAAGTAGCAAGAGGAGAATAAGGAGCAGGATCCCCTTCAGAAGAATCCTCTTCCTCATCAACCTTGATGAAAGAACTGTCAGCAGCTTATAAATCTAGAGATTTAGACCTAGGTTATTGGCACAAGACTTCTTCCTGGTGCGAGTATATAACTTAGGAGCAGGAGGAACAGATTTCTCTGCAGCTGTGGTGTCATCAGCAGGAATAGATGACTTTGTGGCAGTAGGAGTGCCAGTAGTAGGAGGAATAATAGCATAATCAACTGGTAAAGTGGGAGGAACAGAGGAACCAGAAGGAGTTGCAGTCTCACTAGACTTCTGCTACTTGGAGGAAGTTGTTGCTTCCACAGAACTCTTCCTTTTCGATGTCCTGCTAAATGCATTCACCTAATAAAGTCCACAAGCCTTTTTAACCTTCTCAAATCCTTCTTTAACTGATCATCAGACAAGCATTTCACTCTTGACGTCGTCCAGCCACTAGTATAAACAACACAACTATGATTCTTCACAAACTGTCTCATGAACTCCTTTTGTTATGCCTTAGTCATAGGCTTGTTTTGCCTTTCTGCTGCTAACCTGGCAGCAAGATCTTGCCTCCTCTTTCGAATCAAGGCAGACATCTTGGCTGGAAAGTTGTCTTCATTGACATCAGCACCCAAGGGGATGTTTGGTAGGATGGAATGGAAAGATTAGAAAGGAAATATGAGGGTTTTCCGTTGTTTGTTCGTTACCGAGAATGGAATTAAAGAATCAAAAGAGCATTCCTTTACTACCCAATTGATTCTTTAAAAAAAGAGGAGAATGGTGGGAATTGACAAATTAGGCATTACACATTCACGGGTCCATTCCAAGATGAGAATCAGGGAGGCTATTAAAAAAGTGAGGCTATAAAATAAAAACCCATGTGAGTTGCACATGCTGTCACAATTGGGGGAAATTGAACAAGCCCTAGCAACTTTTTCTCTGTAGCAGTTAATATAAATCTATGTTCATCTTCTTCTCTGGCTATCTTTCATCATCGGTTTTGTCAAGGTTCGATGTTGTACATCTTGATGCTCATATGATAATATGAACATGTACGCACAAGTATGCTGAGCTTCAGCTTCTAATTACTCCTGATATTCTTTGTTCATAAGATCAATAATATTATCACTGGTCATGCTCTTTCAACTGCTATTGTTATGCAAATTTTTTTATAAAGTGTTAATTTTTTAATTGAAAAGAGAATTGGTTTTTTGTTGATTTCGTATTCGATGGGCCATCACTTATTCCTTGAATGGTTTTAATTCTTAAAGATGCAAGACATCTTTAATCCTTAATAAAACAAAATTTATATATTAGTGATGGTCAAATGGATTATATCTTGCATTCTTGTTGTACAGATGTTAGAAAAATCAACTATGGCTGCAACTTGTTCAACAAATTTTACATGTTAAATCGTTACTGCTCACCTTATACATACTTACACAGTTTTAAATGTTGATGCGCATTGCATTTTTTATATATTGCAGGTATTGCAATTCAACTATGTTGCAGATTTCTTGTGTTGCTCATTGATGTTCGGATACAAACATGATACTCTAAACAGATTGCACAAATATATAATTTTCATTATAAAAGAAAAAACATTTGGACGTAATCCAAAAAGAATTAAAACAAGTTACAAAACATGAAACATGATCGAAATTATATAAGTAACAATGATAATTAGGCTATTGATTACTTTCATTTCATGATTAGTTCATTATTCGTTCGTACCAAACAAAAGAATCAATCTTATAACACATTTCTATGATGTTTTATTTGTGTGCACCAAATGGATGAATCTTTTCTCTTTCTTTGTGGTTATTCACTTTCTTAATGATTCCATTCTTTGAAACAATTCCATTCTTTGCGATTCCGTCCTACCAAACACCCCTAATAGATCTTTGGAGAGAGAAGCATTTGATTCCACTTGAGCCATAATATCCACCTAGTCAGCTTTAGAATAAAACATAGCATAAGAAATAACATCTTCTTGCCTCTTCTTAGCCTCTTCCTCTCTGAATCTAGCCAACTTAGCTAGTTCCTCTTCATGTGCTTTTCTGGCAGCTTGTGCTCCCAAGCTATCTTCCATCATTTGCTTGGGAGTCCTTTGAGGGACATGAGGATCCTCTTCAACCATTGGAGATTTTCCCTTGTCAGGAACATCAACATGCACACCAGAAGAAGCATGAGCATGAGAATGATAAATATCATAAGGAGCAAAGTGATCAGCATGAATAGCATCCCCATCAATAGAAGCAGGACCATCATTAGCACCAGCAGCAATATCTTCATTAAGACCAGGAGGAACATTTGTTGCACCAGCAGGAGGAATATCAGACATACCACCAAAAGTACCACCAGGAGGAACATCTGACACACCACCAGAGGGAATATATGTGCCAGCAGCCACAACAGCTTCAGCTAACTTGATCAAAGCATCCAACTCAACACTTTTGTCACCCCCAACTTCTGGATCAGACTCAGTTGCCAACTTTCTCTTCTTCAACAGAACAATCATCTCTTTGACCTTGTTGACTAGTCTGCCAACTACATCCCTAAATAAAACCTTGTGACTCTTAAGATCAGCTTCCAAAGTAGTCACTCTTTGCACAAGTAGAGATACCATAGCAGATAGAGCTTCTAGAGACACATGGTCCTCTGCACTTGTTGTAGGTTGGTCAGCAGATGGAGTTGGAGGGGGTCTCAGTGGAGGAGTAGGAGACCTGGGTGGAGTGTGAGATGCATGATGATGAGGACTTAGAGGTGGTGAAGATGAAGACACAGCAGGATGAGATTGTGCATTTTTTGGCTCAGGTTGAGATATAGGTGCTGGTTCATAATCCCCTGTATGCATTGGTTCTGGTTCAGGTTCAGATATAGGTGATGGTTCATGATCCCCAGTAGGCATTGGTTCTGGTTCAGGTTCAGGTTCTGGTTCATGAACTGCATCAGGCATAACAAAAGTAAGTAAACCCTCACCCTCTTGAGCTTGGTCCAGCATGACAGCAGAAAGGGGCATATCAGGAACTTCACTTGTAAGCTTCATATTGGCAAATACTTTCTTTGATAACCTGTACATTTAGTATAAGTTGAAGAAACCTAGGATACATCAAGAACTTAACCTTGCTACTGATGTTGCCCACCATTATGTTAAAAATGTAATTTGACCAATTGAACTTCCTTCCATCAAATAGGCAGATAAGAGCCACATCTATAGCACTCCCAAACTGATCCCAACTCCCAGACTTTGAACTAAGACGATGCAGGATTGTGTGAACCAGGAACTTCCATTGAGGTGAGAACATATTCTTGAAGAAAGTCAGCTGCCTTCAGTTTCATAGTGAATATTGTCCATACCAGAGTAAATGTCAGGGATTTCTAAGTCGGTAAGGCCACCAGCATCATCCAATTGAAGCCCAATGAGTCACCAAAAGGAATGGACTTAGTAGCATGAACTGATGCATCAGGAGAAAGTGATACATGATCAGTAGGAACTGAACTACTAGTAGGAATTGTAGCACTACCAGCAGGAAGTGATGAAGAACCAGCAGAATCCAGATTCCTGCGTGCTACAATAGTAGCTTGCCTCAGGAGTTCCTCAGTGTCTTTGGTAAACTCAAAGCTGAGCTAGTCAGCAGCTTCCTTAGCCTCATGTTCTTGTCTTTGAAGCTTAGCAAGATCTTCAGCATAACTTTCACCCACATCAGAAGTATCTTTGAAGTCAGTACCTGAAAAAGGGTTAGAAGGAAAAGAGGGAACAACAATGGATTTTTCATCACACTCAGAATCTGAATCATCTTGACAGGGAGCTGCATTGTTAATGGAAGAATCCAGTGAACCTGCAGATTGATTAGCTTTGAAACGAGTATAACCCAGAGAATCAGTCAGATAGTCAAGGTCAAAATACCATTTAGGACCTGAACCCTGAGTGTTAGGTTTATCCTCAAGATATCTCAGATTGAGTGTTTCTTCTATCCTTTTAGCAGATAAATTGTAGACTCTGTAAGCCTTACTATGTACAGAGTACACAACAATAAACCCCTCATCTGCTTTCCCCTCAAATTTACCCAAGTGATCACTGGTGTTAAGAATGGTTACATGACATCCAAAAGGTTTAAGGTGACTGATGTTGGGAACATTCCCAGATAACAGTTCATAAGGTGTTTTGTTGTGGGGACTAGTGGTCAAAACCCTGTTTAAAACATAACAAGCAGTAGCAACTGCTTCAGTCCAAAACATGGTAGGAAGTTTAGAATCAGCCAGCATAGATCTTGCTGCTTCTATAAGGGTTATATTCTTTCTTTCAGCAACCCCATTTTGTTGTGGAGTTCTAGCATTACTGTAATCCCTTTTAATCCCCTTTGAGCCATAGAGTTCAATTAATTGAGAATTTTTAAACTCTGTCCCATTGTCACACCTTATGGTCTTAACCAATTTATTCAACTGGTTTTCAATTAAGGCAATAAAATCCTTAATAAGATTATAGGTTTCATCCTTAGTGCTTAGAAAGAAAACCGAACAGAACCTGCTAAAATCATCAGTAATCACCAGGCAGTAGTACTTGTGATCAATGCTTCTGATGGAAGTAGGACCAAAAAGATCCATATGAAGTAACTGAAGAGGTGCAATTATGGTGCTCACAGCTGTGATGGCCTTATAAGATGCCTTATGTTGCTTTCCCTTGTTGCTGGCAACACAGTTATGCTCATTTGTGAAGAGTTTGGAAGGGAGCCCTTTAACCAATCCATTCTTTGCCAGCTTGTTGATGTTTTTAAAATTAACATGAGCCATCCTCCTATGCCATTTTGTAGATTCATCCAAGGATGCCTTTGCCACCAAGCAGGCTAAATTACCTTCAGGTTGGAGATCATACAAATTGAAACTGTAGAGATTATGATTTCTTGGACCTCTAAGCACAACCTGACTATCATCAGGCAACTGGAAGTCTTTGGATAGCACAAGGCATTAAGTGGAAGTGAATAGTACACCGTTATTTTTATCACAAATTTGTGACACTGAGAACAGATTAAACTTTTGCAGCTCTTCCACATAATAGATATTCTCAAAATCCATCTTAGAAGTCCCGATGGTTCCTTTACCAGTTATCTTACCATCTCCTCCTCCAAAAGTCACGGTACCTCCTTTAATCTTCACAAAATTATCTAACCTTTCTTTGTTCCCTGTCATGCTTCTAGAGCAGCCACTATCAACTATGCCTACATATTTATTTTTATGAGGATTATCCTACAAGAAAAGAAATACAACAACATTAGTTTCATTAGAGACCCAAGTCATGACTGACTTGGGTCTGCCTTGTGGATCAGTGATATTTAGACCATGTAGATTGATGAGATCCACCATTGTTCTTGAATCCCCGTTTTAGATTTGGTCTGGTTTGTGTCCAAGAACAACCTGCTGAGGACTTAACAGCAGTTCCCCATCTTCCCCTCCCCCCCACCCCATATACATGTGGTCATAAATATCAGGCCGATAAAAACTTTGAAACTAAGAGCTTGTAGGTCCAGTTATGTGCGCTTTTCTTGAAAGTGGCTTATACTCTTAAAAATAGGGAAAAGGTAATCGGGGAGCTTGAAAGGTTAAGTAGTGAATTTGTGGCTGTGGAAGGTGTTTGTATGTTGAAGAGTGTTCAAAAGCGTGATTTGGAGAAGGCAACGCATCTCCAAATTATGGTGTCTGAATCCTATCTTAGCGCTCGTGAAAAGCACCTCTTTGTTAGTAATCACATGTGATTTGTATGTCAGGAATCACGTGTGATTTCACAAATCACATGGGATTTACAAATTGCATGTGATTTTAAAATAACAAATCACATGTGATTTTTCTAGACGGAAATTTCAACGCTCACAAAAAAAAGTTCTTCGAAAGTATATATAATTTGCCATCTATATTAAGATGATTTAATTCTTGTCGTGATTTTTTGGTTCTTTTCACTTAACGACTAACGGTTTGTGAGATAATTGATCTAAAAGCATTTGGGGACAAAATATTCTTTACATACCAAGGGATCAATCTCCACCCACCATTTTTATTTGATCTAATGGATGAGATTAATCCCAAAATTTTAAAAAACCTACTTTCATCATTTTTTTCAAATATTAATATTTTTCAAACCATTAATTATTAAGCGAAAAAAATATATCATTGCGACGAACATTTAATTATCTTTCTATAGATAGTCACTTTGATGTACTTTCGACAAAAAAACATTTTTTTGTGTTTTTCACGTTTTTTTTTCAAGTTTTTTCATTTTTTTTATGTTACTGAAATTTGCATTAAAAAAGCATATATGATTAAACGCTAATTTGAATATCACATGCGATATTAGTGTTAAATCATATATGATATGTAATATCACAAGTGATATTAGTGTAAAATCACATATGATATACGTATCATATCACATGTGATATTACATATCATATATGATTTAACACTAATATCACATGTGATATTCAATTTAGTGTTTAATCATATATGATTTTTTTTCATGCAAATTTCAGTAACGTAAAAAAAAACGAAAAAAAGGAAAAAATGAGAAAAAAACTATTTTTTTCTTTTTTCGAAAGTATATCAAAGTGTTCGTCTATAGAAAGATAATTAAATGCTCGTCGTGACGGTGTAAATATTTTCGTTTAACGATTAACGGTTTAAAAGATATTTAAATTTATAAAAAATATGTAAAATAATAAAATGCTTTTAATGTCAACCATTGATTTCTTTTGAGATGAATGGTGGAGTTGAGTCCCTTGACATGTGAGAAAAGTTTGGTATGTAAAATAACTATCCTCTAAATAATTTGTAAAAATATGATGGTAGCCATTTTTTAAATTTTTTATTTTTTTTTAGATAAATAATAAATGACCAAAATTGATTCATTGAATCTTTAGCAATTTTGGATCTCCTTTAAACTATTCTCTTAAACGATAAACAAAATAGGCGAGATAAGGTAACGTATCATTGTAGATTAGACAAGTAAATGAGTAAAATTTAATAACTAGTACTGTAACAAAGTTGCAATCGCAACTCTGAAAATAAAAATAAAAGCTTATGAACAAGTAGCAAGCTTAAAAAACGTGTAAATGGTATATACACCACTAGTCAATAGATCGAACAAGACAACAAAAATAACCAAGTTTTTTTGATGGAGGGGTTGGGCAAACAGAGACTGAAAGCACCAATGGAGCATTAGTCCAATGGTTGGAGCACTTGTGCTTGAGTCGATTGACTCAAGTTCAAGTCCCATCCTTGACATTTGCTTCATATAAGTACCCACCTCCGCAAAACCTATGGGCACACTGGAGAGACTTTGTGGAATAAGAGCTCAGGGGTCCGAGTCTTGGCTCGTGATCACTCCAGTTGGTGCACCACTAGGCCAGGAGAGTTGCCGGAGCTATTCCTTGTGGGGTGAACAATAGCTGGTGCCAAAAAGCACCCGGGGTCAGAGTGTTCCCGCCAATCTACACATTTTTTTTTTGGAAACAGAGACTGAAAGCCACTAGCTTCCGAACTTTTTTAACAACGAATCAACAAGACAACAAAAATATAGAAGTTTCCTTGAAGGAGGGTTCGGAGACTGAAAGTCACTAGCTTCCAAACTTTTTGAACAAAGAATCTTTTATGTTCACGTACATGGCAAGTCGCGGAACCACACAAGCATATAGAGCACTTCTTATAAGAGCATAAGGTATGCAAGATACCAATAACACGTTATTGGTATGCCACCTCAGCGCCACATCATACATCTCCCAATAACACACTAATAACTCAAACACCCCTCCTTCATAACACACCACTAACATTACCTGTAGGTCCTACAAAATACCCCACTAAATATATCCACTCCCTCACAAAACAAAACAAAAAAAGAAAAAAAAGACCAAATAGCGTGAGCCACTAGAATGACTAAATTTCTAATGGCTAGCCAATTGTGATATGAATGGTATGGAAATAGCGTGTTATTTGTTTTGAATTGGACGAATGGCGTATGCCACCTATTAGCATACCGCCTGCTCTAACCAAGGTTTTCAAGATCGGATATTACTCAATATCGTTTTCGTCTTTGCAAAATCGTGATCATAAGATCGGATCGGGATCTTAAGATCTTACTCTAATGTTATTTCTTAATAGTTTTTGTAATTTTATACAAATCTACAAATTATTATATGTTACAAACACAAAATAATATGAATGTTTCTTAGAAATGTTTTCTTAAATTAAGATTATGAAACGTTTAAAAAGATTAACATATTTGTTTTTGAATTCTAACCAAGATCTATCACCACAGATCACAAGTGGTTTCTAACCAAGATCTAACAAGTGTTTTTTTACTTGTTAGATCTAAAAAAAGAGAGAGAGAGAGTTTCAGTTAGAGAGAGAGAGAGACGAGTGATATGAGAGACGAGTCACGATAGTAATGAGAGAGAGAGAAACGCGTTTTTAACGCGTTTTTATTTATTTTTTATTTTTTATTTTTTTTGCAAAAGTAAAAGTATATGAAGTATATAATTTGTAAAAGTTTGTAAAATTTGTATACAAAAGTTTGCGGTATAAAGTTTCAAAACATGCTTTACAACTCATTGTTGCAGAAAGTAAACTGGATATGGACCCACTTGAATGTGGTCATCAGTAGCAGTCAGTTTGTGGGTTACCATGCTATCACGAACTGGTTTACTATCAAATTCATGGTAAGTATATTAAATTTATGCTTATCAAGTTATTCTCCCCGTCAATACCGATAATTTATACTAGTCACTTTTTTCTAATGCAGGATGGCTTGTTCCACTTGATCGTATTGATAATTTTTGGAGAAACCTAAGTGTTCCCTGGACTAGAGCTCGACCCACTCATACGCCTGAAGAGCCTGAAGATGATCTTTCTTGTCAAGCTAATGTAGAAAATTTCAAAAATGTTTTTGGCAAAGCTTCGTCGTTTGTCAAGAAAAATATGTTAAACATGATAAAAGGTATATACGCTCCCGAATCTGTATTAACCCGTGAACCTGCTATTCACGCAAGTACTCGTGGACGTCCGAGCGCAAAGGACAAAAAGTCCAAGGCTACAAAAATCCCAGATTTGAACAAAGAACCAACCACTGATCACCGCAAAAGTTATTCAAAACCTAAAAATAAGTAGTATATATAAATGTTTTACAAAATTTAAGTTAACATATTAATGTATAAGGTTTAACATTATTTAAGAGATTAGAATTTTTAAATCATCATTAACCTATAAAACTTTAGGAAAAACTAGTTGAAATTACAAAACAACTTTCACATTATCATCCAGAAGAGTAGCACTTTTGCTGCCCTTATATCAAACCCGACCCGATTTATTTCAAGTTACTCTAAAAACTCTTTTATTGCGATGCTTCCCGTAATTGTATTTCCTAACTCCGCCACTGACAGGTAATATACATGAAACCAAATAAGATATCTATATTTTATATTTGCTAAACTACTTTTAGTGGATTCAATAACGTTAAGTTTTATAATGTTGTTGATACCGTATCTCTTTCAGGACATGTATATACATTAGTGGGATACGTAATTTTTATCAATCAGAAAATATTAATCCCAAAGCACATAAGAGCATCGTATTTGTCATGAGAACAATCAATAAAATGAAGATACATAAAAATAATGTGGCGTAGCAAGAAGGAAAAAAAAGTCGTGATGTTCGGATTCAAAAAAAATGGGTGCAACACGAGGACTTCCCACACCAGTGATACTTGATCTACTAAAAAAGACAAAAAAAAAGCTATGTAAAACTTATGAAACACATAATTTATACAAATTACTACAATTAAAAGTGAACGTTTTTTTTTTTTTTTTTTTTTTTTTTTTTTTTAATTGAAATGTATGTTTTATCGGTCAGCATTACAGGAATTTTTCACGTTAGATCTTAAGTCTAGCCGAAAGAAAGGGAAAAAGATTCTTGCGACGAAGCAGAAAAGGTCGATAAAAACTTGACTTCGCTAAAAAGACCAGGTCAATGCCGGGGTCAGGTTGGACTTTGCCCAGCTTTATATAAAGATTGGGTTTATGTTAGTATCATAAGTTAGTTCCAAGTTGGGATTCATTCATTTAAGTACCGTGTCTGAATGTCTACCAACAAAACGACACGAATATATCTGCCGAGGAATATGAAAAACAGACGCTATTGGGTAGCAGCAAGTACTCCTAGAATCAAAGCAGCACCAGATCAATCTTCTGCAGATCCACCTGATGGTAAATTTTTGTAATATGTGTGTTTTGATTTTTAAATTGATTTATATAGACCCATTTTCTTTTGGGGTTTGTTAAAGCTATGGTTATTATTAAGCTTACTAGAAAGGTTTTTAAGATCTGGATCATATCTTTTAAGATCTGGATCCTACCTATTAAGATGTTTTCGTTTTTGCAAGATCGTGATCGTAAGATTGGATCACAATCTTAAAATCCTGCTATATATATTGTCCTTTTTTTAATAGATGTTGTAAACTTATGCGAATCTATGTACTATTATAGATAATATATCATGAAAATGTATGTCAAGTTAAAGTTATGGAGTGTTTAATACAATTAGCCTCTAGTTTTTCATAATCTACAAAACTTACATAAATTTGTAGTTTTTTAGCTTGTTGTTCGAAAAAAGTAAGATCGGATCGATCGACATCTTAAGATCCTATGGTCAAGATCAAGATCCTATTAAGATCCTATCTCACAACAACAATGTGGGCTTTCGCAGGGGAAATATCAGGGCTTTTGCCGGGGACATGTCCCCTGCGAAGCATTTCACCTGGGACATGTCCCCGGCAAAAGTCCCCCGGCAATACCCCCTCGGCAATCCCTTCCCCGGGGACTAAATTCCACTTTCACCGGGGACATGTGGGTCCCACAGCCATTTTACGCTGGTCAAACACGTCCGACGTGGCAACCACTTTTTCCGTGGACAAGTCCCCGGGGAAAATGGTAAATTAAGATTATGTATAACACTTTCGCCGAGGACGTGTCCCCGGGGAAAGCCTTTAACCCATTTTGCAGGAAATTGCTACAAAATGGGTAATTTCCAGATTTTTTCCAGAAAAAATCTACAATGTAACAACCTGTTATAAGCTACCTATTTTATGCTACAACAACACAAATTCGCTAAACATAATATCATATATAACCATCAACGGGTAACATAGTCATGTGTTTCCAAAATCGCCAAAGGTCCAAAAGTATACATAAGCTACCTATCCACAAATGGTCCAAAACTATACGTATCCTAACCATGTCCAAAACTATACATAAGCTACCTATCCATTTAGCGGGAATCCTAACCATGTTATTCTCTACAAACATATCCTAACACATAAGGCTCGAACTCGTGTCCGCCAGGCGGTTTTGTCAGTTGACTTCCGATATCTTCTGCTTCTTCGGGTTTGTCCAAAGCTTAACCTGCGTATTTTAAATAGTTTAGGGTTTTAGGTAATGAGAACTATCCAAGCATCGGGTATCAAAAAGACCCTTTAAACCATTAGGGTTGAATTGGTCATTTTAACAATTAGGGTAGGAGGGTAGGATGGTGGATTTTGGGACCTAAACCAAGATCTTGGCAGGGTGTTGGAGGTCCACCCCCTTTCATGTGTAATAGCACTTTAACTAGGTTAATGAGATCATGTTGTTTATTTTGCTTGTGACACAAAATATTTGATCATGTTTGCTTAGGACTTTTTGAACAGTGTGTCTAGGGTATTAAGGGTTGGTAAAAACATGAGAATGGTGTTAGTTTGTCTAGTTAAAGTGCTATTACATCATTTCCCGACAACATTTCATTCTCTTTTTTAAATTGATCTTCCCAAAAACTCACCAACAATTCTCTCTTATATTATCAAACAACAAAAATGAAGTTAGCGGCGGTGACACGTGGCTTCTCTGATGGTTTACGGCGAGGAGGTGCACGGTTTCTTGGTCCAGTAGATACAGGAAAGTGTACAGCCCATTTCTTGTTATGGTTTGTTATGGTTACCTGATGATGAGGGTTGAATCTTGAAGGGTAGAAAGGTGGTGCAAAATGGTTTAGCCCTGCTTTGAGAGTTCATAATTGTGTGTGTGTTTTTAGTGTGTGTTTTTTGGTGAGAAACTCCATGTGTGTGTGTGAGAGAGAGAGAGAGGTCAGAGATTATAAGAAGATAGATGAAAGGGTTTGTAATGATAGTGATGGCTAGTGAAGTGGAGTTAATGAGGCACCCTCACAAACCCTTTCATATCTCTCGCCACCATTATATCTCTATCATTACAAACCCTTTCATCTCTATTCTTATCATCTCTGACCTCTCTCTCTCACACACACATGGAGTTTCTCACCAAAAAACACATAGTAAAAACACACACACAGTTAAACACTCTCAAACCAAGCTAAACCCTTTTGCACCACCTTTCTACCCTTCAAGATTCAACCCTCATCATCAGGTAACCATAACAAACCGTAACAAGAAATGGGCTGTACACTTTCCTGTATCTTGTGGACCAAGAAACCGTGTACCTCCTCGCCGTAAACCATCAGAGAAGCCACGTGTCACCGCCGCTAACTTCATTTTTGTTGTTTGATAATATAAGAGAGAATTTGGTGAGTTTTTGGGAAGATCATTGTAAAAAGGAGAATGAAATGATGTCGGGAAATGGTGTAATAGCACTTTAACTAGACACACTAACACCATTCTCATGTTTTCACCAACCCTCAACCCTAGACACATTGTTCAAAAAGTCGTAAGCAAACATGATCAAATCTTTTGTATCACAAGCAGATGAAACAACATGATCTCATTAACCTAGTTAAAGTGCTATTGCACATGAAAGGGGGTGGACCCCAACACCTTGCCAAGATCTTGGTTTAGGTCCCAAAATCCACCATCCTACTCTCCTACCCTAATTGTTAAAATGACCAATTCAACCCTAATGGTTTAAAGGGTCTTTTTGATACCCGATGCTTGGATAGTTCTCATTACCTAAAACCCTAAACTATTTAAAATACGCAATGACATATCTTACCTTTTGGTCTCGGCTGTCGTCGCGGCTTGGCCTCAGCTTGGCACCTGTGACACCCTATATTCCTACAAGTATAAAAGCAAATCACATAGTTAGAGTTTCGTATTTGTATTTTTTATTTAATGTCTTGTAATCTTAATAGTTAGTTGAATCTGATTAATATACTTTCAGTATTCCATTGATTTCTACAACATATACACTCTGCTATACTACTCAAACAGGTAAAAAAATTTCAATTGAAGCTTTACGTAACCATTTTACCTATGGTGCATACCCCGCCACAACACACCACCAACAGCCTCTCCACCGCCACAACACACCACCAACAGCCTCTCCACCGCCACAACACACCACCAGCTTCTCCTCCAAACACACACCGAAACAACACACCACCAGCCTCTCCACCGCCACAACACGCCACCATCCTCTCCATCGCTACAACACACCACCAGCCAATATGCGATTAGCCATTTTCTGAACCATTGGAAAAAGAAAAGAAAATACAACTCAATATTATTAAAAGATTAAATATTTACCCTAAGGTTTAAATATATATGAAACTAAACTTAATCTGATAAGAAATTGCTATAAAACGCATGACCTGGTAATAATAAAAGGTGTAGCATATAAATAATTAGTGGCCAAAGCCACCAAGCTCATTTGCCTCACCCCAAAATCTTCAGCCATCATCTTCAAAACACATTTCCTATGATGTAGTGGTGGTGGAGGTGGTGCGGTGATGGAGGTGGTGTTATGAACATGAAGATGAAGGAGGTACAGTGGAGCAGCAGCAGCAACTGTGTTTTTTTTTTTTTTTTTTTTTTTTTTTTTTTTTTTTTTTTTTTTTTTTTATCTCATTTGTGAAACAGATCTGTGTTAATAATTGACGTGATTTTTTATGATTAGTTTTCTCCGGGGACATGTCCCCGGCAATAACTTTGTTTGTCATCTAGCAAGACTTTTGCCGGGGACATGTCCCCGGGGAAGGTAATGACGGGATAAAGTAAAAAGATGGGAGGGAAAAATAAAAAAATGGTGAAAAGTTTTGCCGGGGACATGTCCCTGGAAAAAGGTTTTTAAATCTATTAAAAAAATGTTTATTATCATTTTCAATAACTAAATTAATAACAAATCAATTTAAATTTAACCTAAAAATTTTCTATGGTATACGTATCATGTCAAACGGCCGAGTATAGGTGCTATGGTATACGTATCATGTTAAACGGCCGAGTATAGGTGCTATGGTATACGTATCATGTTAAATAACCAAGTATATGGACCAAACAAAATTAACTTTACGTATTTATGAAAAGTTGAAGACCGACACCAATTATAATGCAAAGTTAACTAAAAAGATACAACTTACTTGAATATATTAAAAAAGATGTATCAAAAAGGAAATAATTACTACCATTGTTGTTGCCTTGGACGCCATGAATGCCCTATGTTATACGATCAAATGTTGTACTCAGTAAACCACAAAACTTTTGGTACACTGTAACTTTTAACCATTTTTTTTGGTTTAACTATCTTTTATTAATCGGGACATGAAGCTAGTCTGTTTCAACGACCCAGTATAGGTGCTATGGTATACGTATCATGTTAAACGACCAACTATAGGTGCTATGGTATACGTATCATGTTAAACGACCAACTATAGGTGCTATGGTATACGTATCATGTTAAACGACAAACTATAGGTGCTATGGTATACGTATCATGTTAAACGGCCGAGTATAGGTGCTATAGTATACGTATCATGTTAAACGACCAACTATAAGTGCTATGTTATACGTATCATGTTAAATGACCAAGTATAGGTGCTATGGTATACGTATCATGTTAAACGACCAACTATAGGTGCTATGGTATACGTATCATGTTAAACGACCGAGTATAGGTGCTATGATATACGTATCATGTTAAACGCCCAACTATAGGTGCTATGGTATACGTATCATGTTAAACGGCCGAGTATAGGTGCTATGGTATACGTATCATGTTAAACGACCAACTATAGATACTATGTTATACGTATCATGTTAAATGACCAAGTATAGGTGCTATGGTATACGTATCATGTTAAGCGACCAACTATAGGTGCTATGGTACGTATCATGTTAAACGACCAACTATAGGTGCTATGTTATACGTATCATGTTAAATGACCAAGTATAGGTGCTATGGTATACGTATCATGTTAAACGACCAACTATAGGTGCACTGGTATGCGTATCATGTTAAATGACAAAGTATAGGTGCTATGGTATAGGTATCATGTTAACAAGATTATGGTTTCCAAACACCCCTTTTACAATACTAAATTACACATGAATAAAGAAACAACTTGACAACAAAACGAAACAGATCAAACGAAACAACTCGGCAAGCAAACGAAACAACTCAAACGATATGATACACATGACATAGACCATAACAAACATCGCCCATTCATTTTTTTCCCCTGCTACTTCCCGCTCTGCTAGAACCTGCACCATATTTTCCCTTCCCTTGCTTGACCCACTGTTCAAACAATGCTTCAAGATATGTTACCCTATTTCCCGCATCATCAAATGTGTAATCGAACGGGCTTTTTTCAGCTTCATCTTTTTCCTTCCTTTGCTTGACGAACTGCTCAAACATTGCTTCACCTTCCAGCGTGTTTTATTCTCCAACATCATTAGCTTCACAGTCCAAATACACCCTGTAGAATGGCTCTTTCCTTAACCGTTCCAGAATGCGGTCTCTCATTAACGGGTATATGTTCTTATGAGAACCATATTCATCGTAAATTTCTGACCCATACGTATCAAGAACTCGAGTAAAGAGATATATCGACGATAAAACCAGTGACCACTCTTTTTCCGGCGTGTAATCAGCCATTATATTGTTACGTGTGTTTTGTGAGAATTGACTTTGGTGGATCACATGTGATTCTTTTGATGGATCATTTGTGATTTTTTTGGTGGATCACTTGTGATTTTTTAAAAATAACAAATCATATGTGATTTTTTTTACGGATCACGTGTGATTTTTCTGCACGAAAATTTTAAAAAAAAAGTTCGTCGAAAGTATATAAAAGTACATATCTATAGAAAAATGATTTTTTTCTCGTCGCAATGATGTATTTTTTATAGCTTGAAAATTTACCATTTGCAAGATATGTTGTTTTTTTTTTTTTTTTTTTAAATTGTAGAAAGTGAGTTATTATAGAATTACATCTTTACCTTTTTTTTGTTAATTTTTTCCTTTCATCTCATCCATTAGAAAAGATTGATTGTTGAGATTTTATGGTTAATTTTTTATATTAGATGTGTTTTCTATTGATCTCACCTTCAACATCAATACAAATTATATACAACTAACAGTCTATTAACACAAGTAATGTATGTGAAACCAAATAAGATATCTATATTTTATATTTGCTAAACTACTTAACTTTATAATGTTGTTGATACCATCTCTTTCAGGACATGTTTATACATTAATACATAGTGTGACACGTAATTTTTATCAATCAGAAAATAAATAGTGTGATACCATCTCTTTCAGGACATGTTTATACATTAATACATAGTGTGACACTTGATCTACTAAAAAAGACAAAAAAAAGTTATGTAAAACTTATAAAACACATAATTTATACAAATTACTAAAAAAAAAAAAGTGATTTTTTTTTTTTTTTTTAATTATTGAAATATATGTTTTATCAACATTACAGGAATTTATCACGTTAGATCTTAAGTCTGGCCGAAAGAAAGGGAAAAAGATTCTCGCGACGAAGCAGAAAAAGTCGATAAAAAATTAACTTTGCTAAAAAGACCAGGTCAATGCCGGGGTCAGGCTGGACTTTGCCCAGCTTTATATAAAGATTGGGTTTATGTTAGTATCATAAGTTAGTTCCAAGTTGGGATTCATTTAAGGAAGGACCTTGTCTGAATGTCTACCAACAAATTGACACGAATATATCTGCCGAGGAATAGGAAGAGACGCCATTGGGAAGCAGCAAGTAGTCCTAGATCCAAAGCAGCACCAGATCAATCTTCTGCCAATCCACCTGATGGTAAATTCTTGTAATATGTGTGTTTTGATTTTTAAATTGATTTATGTAGATCAACCTTAGATATTACTATACGAATTGCAATGACTGACTCATCAATTCTTGAAACCCATTTTATTTTGGGGTTTGTGAAAGCTATGGTTTTTAGGATACCTAAGTCGTTTTCACCTTAGGATCTTAATATCATATTATAGCGTCATTTTCTTAATAGACGTTGTAAACTTATGCGAATCTACATATTATTATATATCATATATCATGAAAATGTATGTCAAAGTTAAAATCATGAAGTGTTTAATACAATTAGCCTCTTGTTTTTCATAATCTACAAAACTTAATACATAAATTTGTAGTTTTTTAGCTTGTTGTTCGAGAAAAGTAAGACCAGATCGATCGACATCTTAAAATTCTATGGTCAAGATCGGGATCTTATTAAGATCCTATCTCGTAAAGATCTTACATAGGATCCGGATCGTTTATGGTTTATAATATCGTAAAGTTGTAAGATTCTATGATCAGTATCGGGATCTTAACGACCATGCTTACTTCACTCATAAGTTATAGAAAAGTAACCATTAGTGGACACTAAAAAGGATGTTTTAATGAGATCACCTTTTATTTTTCTTTAGCAAGTGTTGAGCAAATTGTATCTTTTATTGTGTGCAAATTCTGGTAAATCTAACTAATAGTAAGACTTATATATAACATTTTGCTTTGTTTAGCAGTTGTAGATGGAAATTCAAAAATGGATCTATATGATGGTTTTTGGATGATAATCAATGGTTCTTGGATTTGTCAAATTCAAGTTCGGGTTCTCTTGAAATGCGTTAAACCAATGTCCTACAAATGCTTGATCTTCTGCTCGGTGGAAGACTATATAATAACATCTATGGAAAACGAAGAAGATTTCTACCATCATGCACTTGGGGTTTATGGTAATCGAGAGGTTGATCATGATGATTGATGAACCACCTTATGCCAGTAAGTCGTTGTTTTTGCGATTTTTTGATACAACTTGCCATCAATTTTTAAAAACACCCTTGTTTAATTTGCAGCTTATAAACTATAATGAAACTGAAATATTAAAAATTGAATGAGTAAATTAGCCACCCATATTTGGAAATACTCTTATTTGCTACTAAAAGATATAGTTTTTGCGTATTTCTCATCAAACAACGACAAGGGTCGTTTGGGATACTTTAGATGCTAATATAACATGGAACATTAGGCCATGCACACATTTAAAATGGATCTACTGCATATGTTATTGTAAAAACCTTTATACTAATTATGAAGACTTGTTTTTGTGAACTGCTTTGTGAAGTCAACTGGAATACAGTGTTTTGATTAAATAGCCATACACTACTGGATAATCTCGAGTCGTATTGCTTGGTCTTGTTGGGGGAAGATCGGGAATGCTTATTCAAACAGTTTATTACATTTTTAGATGGAAATAAGTGATTTTGGAGAATGAAACAGTTAACTCACTGCCATTCAAAGAAAAAAAACCTCACAAGTTTATCACACAATGACATATGCAATACAAGTTTGAATGTGATTGCTCCCAAAGTTGAAAACCTTTTAAATTTAATAATCAACTAGCTAGCTAGAATCACATTGTTTGATGGTTCCATTGTCTGGTGTACTACATATGACGAAATGTTTTTCCACTCATAGTATCTTAATCATAAGTCACACCAGGCATCATGTCATGTATGCCCTAATTATGGTGACTATACTTTTCTTTGGATATTCAACTCAGATCTTAGCTTGCATCTTTATTGTCTATAAATAGAATACTGTACTTGTTGAATTCATTCAGAAAGGCTGACATGAAACACAATTTTTTCTCTACATTGACTGACCTCGCAATAATTTGTGTCTATTTCACATAACTTTTCAGTTTTTTACTCCAAATATATCTGTTTCTTAACTGTGATTCATGTATTCATAGGTTTCCCTAAGCTGTTAGCCGATCAAAATATCATAAACCCACAGATAATAAAGGAAAAAATGACGATTGCATTTTTGACTTTAAGTTTCCCAGATCTACATATTGTTCAGTTTTGGTCATTTGTTATTGACCAGAACCGCTGCTTACTAACGACTTTGGACCAACCATGCACTTTGGTCGTGGGGTGGTTAATTGGTGAAGCCCTTTAATTGTATCGGTCATGTGGATGGGGAGCACAGAGAATAAATAGGTCCAACTGGTCGTGTTTGTCGCCAAAGGTCACCAAAATGGTATTTGGGTGTTCATATATTCGTATATTACAAACCAGCCAGACAATTTGTACTAGATTTGGCTACTTGTAAATACATGCATGATGCATCCTCAACCAAACTTCACTAGTTACATATATCTCCAAACAAACTTTCAAAATTCATTTACCCATTTTAGTACATTAAAATCACATATTTCCAAATATTTATTTATTTCATCATAAGCAATTTATAAAATGACCATTATACCTTTCTCTTAAACATTCATTTTAAAACTTTAGGGCGTGCTTGGTTAGGGGTTAAGGGGGTGGGTAATGGGTAAGGTATTCAAAAGGGCCCACATCACAAATAATTTAGTGCTTGGTTGGGGAGGGGTAAGGGATTGATTACCCCGTAATGGGTAATGAATCATTATAGAATAAATTGAGGGGTAAGTGATTGATTACCCACCTCACTCATTCATGTGCATTTCTTTCCCTTTCCTTTTCCCTTTCCCTTTCCCCACTTTGAACCAAGCGGACCCTTAATGTTGCTACAATCTCCAAATTAATTTTAAGCCACATATCCATCTTCTACTTGACATCAACATGAGTAAACTTGTTTTTAAATCATCAATCTACAATGTAAGTGTAAAATGTACTGTGAAGTTTGGTAGGAAATATATATATGAAATTCTACGTTGATTATGCTTTTGAGGTCCGGAAAGTCTCGAGAGCACTCAAGGATACAACTATATGTTCTTACTTTATTCATTCATACCATGACTTTATTCAAGTCATTGGTTGGTGAAGCTCTTCTTAAATTGCATTTCTTGTATTGGCATCTTGTCATACAACCTTATTGATTATTGACATGCATATAATGAAGAGGTCCCACCGGAACATGGAGAAATCAAGATGGACTGAATGATGTTGATGTTCATGTTCATATTTTATACTGTAGTGGTTATTTATAAGAAAAAGTTAAGTTTGATTTATTCGAAGGGAAATGTATTTATAATAAAAAAATGTTGATGAGACCTATTTTTGGGTTTATTGTAAAATGATTTTCAGTTTACGTTTTACATTAATTGAAAATTGCTCTTAGAAAGTGTTAGACTAACATCAAAGTATATGACACTTACAACAGCAAAAGGAAAATGCGGTATTAATTATAGATAATACTGGAACCTAAACAACAACAAGACTAATATTTCACGGTGAAATGAATTGCGCACGATTAGAAGTTAAAAGAAGAATAATGTTTGCTTTATTGACTTCGCAATACATCGTTTGGACATTTCACTACAACAAATTGGTCATTTGCTCACACTTTTTTTCGCACTTTTTAAGTCGTGAACTTTTCTTTTAATATATTCACACTTATGAGTGTGCAAAAATTATTACTTTTATGACATAAAAATGTGAGAAGTTATTTAAAAATCATATTTTTTCTAAATCTTCACCCCTAAAAGTGATAACTTTTTTATAAATCTTCACACTTACAAGTGTGAAATTATTTGCTACACCTAATTGGTTCACACAAACTAAATGTGAACTTTTCAACTCCACACATTATAAAGTGTGAACACGTGCCTTAATAAATGTGAAAAATTAACTATTTTGTTGTAGTCTTTATTCGCAAATGCCATGGTACTTCAAACAATTAAGGAACATTATGTTTATAATTCTGGGGAGAAGGATTGCGATTAATGTTGGGTTTTATCACCAGTTGGGTAAAAATAATCAAACCAAATATATCAACGAAACGTGTAATCGCTTTTCGAAAGAAACTATTCGACAATAATATTTTGAGTTACACGAATATCTTTTTGGAATAATTTTTAGAGTTATGTTCTTGATTTTGGCAGAAGTACAAGAACCCTTTTGCTTATGATTGTTTAGGTTTTCGAATGTTTTCCCATACAGATTTGTTTTTCTTATATAGGGAAGAAACCCATTTAATGGAATTGTGAAAATTAATCGACCAATTAATCTCCTCATAATGTTCCTCCATTATAGCAATAGTGGTTACAAGAGCAATTGATTATGATCATTAAGGCGTAGTTAAAGTTGCCCTTGAATAGACCAAAGACCATTATAAGTCAGTAGGAAATCAGTTCCAAAAACGCTGATGAGCTTGCTCATTGAAAGACCTCACTCCGTGAGTATACTCACTGATGAGTTCTATCACTAATGAGCTTTCTCACTGAAGGGTTCAACCCTCTGATGAGACTACTCCCCGATGAGGTCGTTTAGAGTCTACTCGCCGAAGATTATAACTCATTGAACTCATTAGCTACCTGATTTCTATAACACTGCTATTTGAGTCATGGAGGTTCAATGACTTAATAAGTGTACACTCAGTACCTCCAAACCCATTTTCAAGTATGACATGAACCCTCAATTGCACCAATCGTTCATAGTCTATTCACTAAAGAGTAAAACTCACTGAACTCATTAGCTACTTGATTTCTACAACATTGCTATTTGAGTCAGGGAGGTTCAGTGACTTAATGAGTGTACACTCCGTACCTCCAAAATCATTCCAAGTATGACCTGAACCCTCAATCGCACTAAATTTCTAACAATCCTCACCAATTTAGTACTATTTATTTACATGAGATTAAATAGTAAAACAAAACTTATGCATAAATGATAATATATTGAAGATTGAATTTCCACCTTAGTACATTATACATTCCAAATATTCGAGAATCGTATGTTCTAAGAATTGAACCATTCAACCTATTTTAATAACTGAAGATAACATACACGCAAGGTTTTAGACACTTTAAACCTATCCTGACACTAGACAAGCCATGTATCCATATCTATTCATTAATGTATCCAAAGCAAAAAGTCTAAAGCTTTCTTAAAGCGCCTAAACTTCAAATTCACATAGGTAGTTCCTTTCATTCATGCACATGCTTTTACACTTTTTTAGAAAAGCTATTAAGAAGTTGATACTTCAACCTAACCATCTACAAGTCTCAGTACATACCTTGGGATGATATGTAAATTCACGTGCTCCAGTTTATGAATGTAAGCTTTCCACATTGAATTAAACTCCCGATTTCAGTAGGAAGGAATTGTGTTCCTTAACAATCAGAGACTAAGGTGGACTTTAAACCTATCCCTTTAGCAAACTTTATAACCAGATCTCTAGCCAAACCCTTCGTCAAGTGATCAACCAAATTTTGTTGTAATCTTACAAACTCTATAGAAATCACCCCATTCATGATAAGTTCATGAATAATGATATTCCTCATACGTAAGTGTCTTGACTTCCTATTGTACATTTGGCTATAACTTTGCCAATGCAGTAGCACTATCACAACAAAGAGAAATGAGTGTGATAGGTTTAGGCTACAATGAAATCTCAAGAATCGGGTTTCTTAACCATTCGAATTCTTTACTCGCAGATGCTAAAGCCACAAATTCATATTCCATTGTTGAGCTTGTGATGCAAGTTTGCTTCTTGAAAGCTCATGAGATGCCACCTTCCCTACGCAAGAATACCCAGCCACTTGTTGAAAATTAACTTTAGCATTGCTGATCTAACTAGCATCAGTGTAACCCTCTAAAACTGAGGGAAATCTAGTATAAGATAAACTATAATCCAAAATATTATTTAAATACTTCAGTACCCGCCAAATTACTTGTCAGTATGAGTACTAGTATTACAAGTGTATCAACTCAGGTTCTCCAATGCAAAAGCTATATCATGCCTTGTACAAGTCATGGCATATATCAAGCAGCCAATTACCTTTGAATACTCAAGCTGAGATACAACTTTACCATTACTAGGCATCAGCTTCTCACTTGTATCTATATGAGTCATCAATGGAGTACAATAAAAGTAATTAAATTTCTTCAGTTCCTTCTTGAGAAATTATTTTACTTTCATATTTAATCCTTATACGAAGGATAACATCAGCCTCCCCCGTGTCTTTCATGGAGAAATTTGATGACAAAAATTCCTTCGTTAAGTCAACCTGATTTTGGTTAGTCCCAAAGATCAACATGTCATAAACAAATAGACAATGATGACTCCTTTACCAAATTTAGTAATTTTGATGTATACACTTTTGTAAGATTGGTTTAGATGATAACCACTAGACAAAACCACTTCATGAAATTTTTGATTCCATTTCTTAGGTACTTGTTTCCATCCATATAATGATTTCACAAGTTTGCACACCTTACTTTAATTTCCTGGCATGATGAAGCCCTGGGGTTGGTTCATGTAAACCTCCTCACCCAGTTCACCATTCAAGAATGTTGTTTTCACATCCATTTCATGAAAATCATATTGTGAATGGCTACTAATGCAATCATAAGTCTAATGATTGAGATACGAGCCACTGGAGCATATGTATTAAAGTAGTATATCCTTCACTTTTTTCTAAATTCTTGAATGACCAATCTAGCCTTGAACTTTTTAGTAGTTTCATCTAGGGATAAGTGTTTCTAAATGTATCCAAGTTACCCTCTTTTACTAAGTTGTGTATCAAAAAATTAATCCTCCTAAACAATGCAAACAATTTACTAATCATACTATTATATGCATAATTTAACTTTTGTTAAGAGATATTTACGTAAATCGTCCTTGTGGCAAGGAACAAATTGCAACCAAAGTCCTTAAATTTATTTACAGAATTCGTCCTTGTGGTTAGGCCGGTCAACGGTGGTCAACGCCACGTGTCACCGAATGAGTGGTGCCACGTGGCATCGGGTCGGATCGGTCAATGGTTCGGGTCGGGTCGGGTTGCCACGTGGACCAATGAGGTAGTGCCACGTAGCACTGAGTATTTATACTCATACTTGGCTCAGCTGGGATTCGAACCCGGGATGTTTGAGTCACAAGCAAAGGATGCACCATCTGCGCTGGTGCATACCTTCAATAATATTACTCAAAATCTAATACATAACCCTTACTAGTTATTTAGCCCAATTCAATAATAAAAAAAGGTTCAATTTAGTTTTTGGCCTATCAATTTAAGGGGTTATATGCACTGTAAAAAAATAAATAAATATACCGTTGGACTCGTTTTTTCGTGATCTTTCCAATGGTATGCTCGGGGAATTTTTTCGACTTCGTTAGAACCTCAAAAAATGCGAAAACGTCGTCGAAAAATGCGAAAACGTCCTTTTACGAGGTTCAAAGGAAGTCGAAAAAATTCCCCGAGCATACCATTGGAAAGAGCACGAAAAAACGAGTCCGATTGTATATTTATTTATTTTTTGAAAGTCCATATAATCCCTTAAATTGATAGGCCAAAAACTAAATTGAACCTTTTCTTATTATTGAATTGGGCTAAATAACTAGTAAGGGTTATGCATTAGATTTTGAGTAATATTATTGAAGGTATGCACCAGCGCAGATGGTGCATCCTTTGCTTGTGACTCAAACATCCCGGGTTCGAATCCCAGCTGAGCCAAGTATGAGTATAAATACTCAGTGCCACGTGGCACCACCTCATTGGTCCACGTGGCAACCCGACCCGCTTACCGACCCGACTTGACCATTCACTGACCCGACCCGACCCGTTGACTTGACCCGTTGACCGACCTAACGACGAGGACGATTTATGCAAATAATTTTAACTGAAACTAAGGACCTTCGTTGCAATTTGGTCCTAACCACGAGGATGACTTCTGTAAGTAACTCTAAACAAAAGTTAAATTATGCATATAATAGTATGATTAGTAAATTGTTTGCATTGTTTAGGAGGATTAATTTTTTGATACACAACTTAGTAAAAGAGGGTAACTTGGATACATTTAGAAACACTTATCCCTTTCATCTATCTTCATCTTTCTTCTAAAGGTTCATTTGCTACCCAAAGGTTTACAACTAGGAGGGAGATCAGCCAACACCCAAGCCCATGATGGAATAGCTATTTCATCATCGATTGCTTCATTCCAAAAAATAACATCTTGAGACCTCATTGCTTCATCAAATATTTTTGGATCACCCTTAACACTAAAACAATAGGAATGTCGGCCAGAGACCTCAACCTTTGATTATTCTTAATTAAGTATAATTGAAATTCAGGTTTAAATGATTTTGATTTCCTATCTCTTTTTTTCGAAGATCAAGTTGCTGATCAACATCCTTTTCAGAGACTTCTTCATTACTATCCTTATCCATTCCACTTGTGCTTGGAAATCATCCTTAACATAAAACTATAGGAGCGTCGATCAGAGACCCCATCCCTTGATCCTTCAATTAAGTATAATAAAATTCAAGCCTAAATGATTTTAGCTTCTTATTTCTTTTTCTTTTTTAAGTTCAAGTTGCTGATCAACAACTTTTCAGAGACTTCTCCATTACTATCCTTATCAGCTCTACTTGTACTTGGAACCATATGATTTGGTCTAGGTATAGATGATAAGCGATTCCTATCCACTTGATTTAACTATAGAGTTGCTTAAAACAAATTCATTAGGTTCGGTAACATAAAACCTATATGTCTTGGAATGCTCAACATATCCAATAAACATGCAATCTTACATTTATCACCCAATGTTTTCATCTTTGGATCACAAAGTCTTACAACAACCCTACAATCCCAAGAACAAAGATAATTCAAGTTTGGCTTTCTTTTAGTCCAAATTTTATAAAGAGTAATCTTGTTCCTTTTATTTAGGTATTCTATTAAGCAATAGCAAGCTGTTAACATAGATTTACCCAAAAATCTTTCACTTAACCCTCAATAGGATAACAGGGAATTGAAAATTTCTTTCAAGACCTCATTCTTCCTCTCAGATATACCAATTTGTTGTGGTGCGGAAGGAGCAGTAGTCTCATGTTTAATTCCCACAGATTGGAAGTATAATGCATTCATATATTCACCTATCGTGTCTGTTCTAAGTCTTTTTTTATTAAGGCTTCTTGTTTCATTTCTACTTCAATTTTATGTACTTTAAATTTATCTAATGCTTCAGCCTGAGTATGTAACAAATAAACATAAAAAAACCTAGAAGCATCATCAATAAAAGTCACAAAGTATTTTTTGTTCCTCAAAGTAGGAGTTGCATGTAGCTCACATAGATCACTGTGTATTAATTTCAAAATTCTAGTGTCACATTTTACATTTTGGAAAGGTTTTTAGTGAGTTTAGTCAACATACATGTTTTACACTTTTCATTATTCATGTAAAAGGTTGGTATTAATTCATCTTTTGACATATCTTTCATCTTTTAAAGTGTACATGACTTAGTTTAGCATGCCATTGAGTTAAATTATTCTTGTTAGAAGTAGACATAAAGGCAGAATTAACATTATCATGATTAATATTATGTGACAACTCGTATTTTCAGGTCATTCTCAAAACATTACTCATGCTTCATTATTTATCATTTATCGTGAACTAGGTTTACGAGCATCAAATTCACGTAACCGTAATGGTTTAGCTGTGAATTCATGATCATATCATCGAGGTCATTTCATATAGACTAAGTTTAGTCTACATTTCATTAACATCATTGTCATCATATTAGTTCATGCATGGTTTTGCATTTTACATTAAACGTATAATTTTCATATTAAATAAACGTTATCGCGTAATTAATTATTTTGAACAATTGATCCATTACTTCCAAAAATTATCCCGATATATTTTAATACTCATATTAAGTTATAAAAATAATATTATGAGTTTACCCAGTGTTTTAAATTTATTTTGTATATAAATTGTTAAATTTATATATTACGACGGTTTTCTTAAATATTACACGATAATTATTATTTCACTCAATTTTTACAAGAAATGTATTTTTATAATTTTTATGATCTCAATATATTTTATATTGACCCGTGAAAATTTATTTTTATCCAACGCTACCCTAAATATTCAAAAGTAACTACAACTTATCATTTAACCTCATTTAACTTCACAAATCTTACACTTATATTAAAAAAAAAAAAAATACAAAAAGGGTATGACTACACCTCCCTTGTCGACAAGGGAAGATGAGTCACAAAGAAATTTGCAAAATATCTCTAGTTTATTTGTAATATACTATTAACTAAACACAACTTCACTTCATTTCACAAATACAAGATCAAAACATATCTTCTCTTTTCTCTCTTCCTCTCCAAAATTTGGCAGCCACAAGGACCAAGGTGAAAGCATCAAAAAATTTTCAAGACAAGGTTTTGTAAACTCTAGTATCACTTGTTGTATAGGTTTTGCAATAAAAACCTCAAGTGATTAGGAAAAACCCTTTGTCCTTAAACCTCATCATATTTCTTGTAAGCATTCATATTCATGTTTTTATTTCATATTCATTATTATGATCATATCATTTTATTTGAGAAACATGTAAGTTATGTGATGTTTATACCACTTTTTAATGTTTTTAAGTGTTAAATATATATAATCCATCCTATAAATTACTCCTTGTTATATATTAGTTTTGGTGATGTCTAGGAAACCATGACACCCTAAGAAGGTGTATGGTAGGATTAGAATAGCTTCGGAGTTGTTTTGAATGGGTTAGAATAGGTTTGGCGCGAGAAAAACTCATTTCGACAAGTTTGCAAAAGGGTCTGTCCTTATTTTCAAAATCTGGAATATCCTACAGTAGGTAAAAAATTTTGGCCTAGATATTTAGAAAATATACTTTAAAACGAAACCGTGGCCGCTTGAACGGATTAAAACGGAGCTATAACGAAGAAGTTATGAATTTTTCAAGTTGACGACGAAAAATATAATTTTCTGGAATTTCAGCAAACATTGTTTATTTTGTACGAGTCAAAAATGAAGCTTAGACGTTATAAAAAGTGTCGACTTATCGAAAATATATATGTTATTTTGATACAAAAAGTTTGGAGAACAACCCATTGGGGAACTAAATTTGGAGAACAAAAAGTTTGGAGAACTAAATTTGGAGAACAAATATTTGTAGAACAAAAAGTTTGGAGAACTAAATATGGAGAACAAATATTTGGAGAACAAAAAGTTTGGAGAACTAAAAATGGAGAACAAATATTTGGAGAACAAAAATGGATTACAGTTTCTTATAAAAGTGATGTCTTCTAGTAAAAGTGAGATCGCCAAGTATATTTTCTAAAATGTCCAACCGTTTATCGAGCGGAGTTGTAACGAATGAAATATAGTCACTTAAACTTTGCCGAAAACCACTCTTAAACTATATTATGGACACAAGTACCATACTTAACCTCTATTATTCTTTATGTTCGAGACCTCTAGGATAGAAACTCATGTACTAAAACTTTGAGATTATGATACGAGCTTCCCAAAACCGTTGAGTTTGTTTCCTAACGCTCGACGTGCACCATTTTACGACTAGCTTTTCGAGGCCGTTTTAGTCACTTTCATGAAAATTTCAACGACATTATTTTACGACGAAAAGTTATAATTTCACAATAAATCACTAAACGACTATCGTAGGAGGTTGTTTCAACGTAAATACTTGTAAAGTATTTTATAAAATGACGATATGTTGTAAACATATATTTCGACGATAAACATTATCTTCAAAAATTTACAAGTGGTATAAATATCATCCGAATTGCATGCATAACATTACATCATGACTTATTACATATCATATCATTCATAATAGGTCAGTTTCGAGATTCACGCTACATTTCGGTGTATTCACTTTTGTCATCGCAACCATTCATCAAGTGAGTTCATAGCCCCACTTTCTATTACTTATTTGTTTTACAAACTCTTGGGGGAGATACATGCTCAACTATTTTTAATCGAACACAAATGCTTTGAACTGTATGCTATATCCAAATTTTTATTGTCACTAAGTAATCAATTGCCATGTTTGAAGTCCCTACATCATGCACCATTAGTCACTTGCGAGTGAGCGCGAATATTGTGAATAGGCCTATTGGAATTAACACTCCCGTTCTTATTGACCCAGTTAGGGGAAATCGAACGCACTATATTTGAATCATTAAGGTAAATTGACAAGTTTACCTATTAGGGCTGCGATGAAACGATTTTACCAATTTCTATTGGTACGAGGTTTACGCTTTGGTTGTCATGAACTTAGTGAAATAAATGCTGTTTTGTTTTCAACGATGAGTGTGAAACAACGTAACTCACACAACGAATATTGTGTTCAAACGAATTAATTAAACCTATGGATTTCACTCAACCTTTGTGTTGACTGTTTTAAGCATGTTTTATCTCAGGTATCTAAGTCATTCACTTCATGGCATGCATGTGGACATATCATAGAGTCGTGGTGACGACGCGTTTCACTTGGGTTTCATATACTTTAAAACATCGTTTGAATTGTAACAAATTTATTTCCGCACAAGTTGATTTTCATTTGGGACCTATACTTTGTAAACTCTGATTATTTTATTAAATCAAACGATGTATTTTCCAAACGACACTTTAGGTCGTTCGATATAACTGTGATTGTGATGCTATGACAGTCAATCCCCAGGAATTCCATTCCGCTGCAAAACAGGTAATTTGGGGGTGTGACAGATTGGCATCAGAGCTTCAGTTATAGAGAACTAGGTTGCATCATTGACCCTAGACTATAACTACATCATCATAGCATCTCATCATTTCATCATAAGTGCATGTTCACTTTACATGCGGTTTATACGTACATTTTTTCGAGTTATTTACTTTCACTTCAAAACGATTGTCACATGGATGCCTTTAATTACCCATTCCATTATCATTTCCTCATACTCTAATGTGGAGAATGCCTTGTCATTCCCTATCACAATTTTAGTATCAGTTGATTCATCACCGATAACGTCGAATGCCGAGACAAAACCTTTAAGTAGGGCGAAGTCACTCTCACTCATTTGTTTCACCACTAACATGTCGAGTTGCACGCTATTCACACATTAAGTCACTAAACCATCATACATTTGAAGCACTTACGACATCTCATAACCCATTTCTTAGGAAACCATCGATTATTTTGAAAAATAACCTCAAACTTATCACCTCATATCATATCTCTTTGGAGCGTTTATTATTAACATCAGACTTTGCTACGTCTCACCTTTCCTCTTATTTTGAAGAAGTTATGGCGCCGAAGAAAGCCACACCTGAATTGACTCAAGCTGCTATGCAGAAATATGTGAATGATAGCATAGCCGATGCACTAAGGACCGAGAGAGCATCGGTGGCGGCTGCTGCTGCGGCTGCGGCAACTGCCGAGGCCGCTAGACTTGCTGCTGCTGCAGGTAATGCAGGAGGGTCCGGGGTTAGAAGCTGTTTGTATAAGGATTTCAAAAGTGGAGATCCCACTAAGTTCAAGGGTACTGAAGGGGCAACTGCCATGGTTAGATGGTTCGAGAAAATAGAATCCGTGTTTTTGTTATGTAATTGCCCGGAGGATAGCAAGGTTAAGTTTGCTACGAGTACACTACTGGATGGGGCAATGTCGTGGTGGAATTCATATGCTCAGCCGATGGGAATGGAAAATGCGTACAGGATCACCTGGGTGCAATTCAAGAGTTTGCTAACAAGGAAGTATTGTCCGCGTACGGAGGTGAAAAAGTTGGAGACCGAATTCTACGAGTTGGTAACTATTGGGTATGATATTGATGCTTACGTTCAGAGGTTCCAAGAATTAGCAGCGTTATGCCCATCTATGGTTTCGGATAACGAGAAGCTACTGGAGGCTTTCATCGGGGGACTTCCCGAAGTTATTCAAGGAGATGTGATTTCATTTGATCCACAAACGATTGAGGAGTCCATTCGAGTGTCGCAAAAGCTCATGGCTCAGGTAGTAAAGAGAGGCAAAATCGCAAACATCAACCAAAACAACAACAATACCAACAACCACATCAACTACAACAATAACCAAAACAACAACAACAACGACGATAACCAAATCAACAACAACAAAAGGAAATGGGAAAACGACCAAGGAGGTTATAACAACAACAACCAAAACCGTAACACTAACCATCATCAACAACAAAATAGAAGGCAAGAAGCTGGAATGGTTTATGTCGCTGCACCAATGGAAGGCAGAGGTTATGCAGGAACACACGCACTATGTAATCGATGTAATTTTCATCACTCGGGTCCTTGCCCTGCCAAGTGCCACAAATGCCAAAAACCGGGACATCTAGCCAGGGATTGTAAAGGTAAAGCCGTAGTCACATGCTTCGGATGTGGGGAACAAGGACACTATCGGAACCAATGTCCCCAAAACGAAGGTCAACAAGTTGAAGGAGCTCATGGGAATGCATACATGTTAGAAGGAGGTGAAGCTCAACAGGATTTCAACAACGCGGAAGACTGAAGAAGTTCGGAAACTAACAGTCTTATTTTTCTTTATGTACTATGTCGTACTAAGTTTATGTCTCCCATCGTATCCGAATCTTTATAACTTAAGATGTCTTACTGTTTGATAAACCACTCGTTGTAAAATATTCTCATCTATCGTACTTTATTTTCTTTTCAATTTGTTATAACTTACGAGAATTTTACTTCCTTTTTCTTTAACGACCAGTTTAACGACACGGTTTAAATCTATGTAAACATTGAGAGTTATAACAACTAAACCGAACGTCACATTATCGTTCCTTAATTATACATAGCCTAGCTAACTATGTCTAATTCTGGAGGGATCATGTTATGTTGGGAGCAGTTATTTATAAATCCTAGTGCAAGCAAAATTATCACATATTCCAAAGTCAAAGTGTTACTCATGGGAGATTCATCCAATATTTTCTCTACTATGATGTTTTGTATGCTCTCAATCATCGATAACCATAACGACACTTCCTCATGTCTTCTCTCCTCGATATTAATCACAAACTCAAAAATTTGATAGACTAACACGAACTGAATTCAGGGACTGAATTCCTTTTTGGTTGGGCGAATGTGACAACTCGTATTTTCAGGTCATTCTCAAAACATTACTCATGCTTCATTATTTATCATTTATTGTGAACTAGGTTTACGAGCATCAAATTCACGTAACCGTAATGGTTTAGCTGTGAATTCATGATCATATCATCGAGGTCATTTCATATAGACTAAGTTTAGTCTACATTTCATTAACATCATTGTCATCATATTAGTTCATGCATGGTTTTGCATTTTACATTAAACGTATAATTTTCATATTAAATAAACGTTATCGCGTAATTAATTATTTTGAACAATTGATCCATTACTTCCAAAAATTATCCCGATATATTTTAATACTCATATTAAGTTATAAAAATAATATTATGAGTTTACCCAGTGTTTTAAATTTATTTTGTATATAAATTGTTAAATTTATATAATTACGACGGTTTTCTTAAATATTACACGATAATTATTATTTCACTCAATTTTTGCAAAAAAGGTATTTTTATAATTTTTATGACCTCAATATATTTTATATTGACCCGTGAAAATTTATTTTTATCCAACGCTACCCTAAATATTCAAAAGTAACTACAACTTATCATTTAACCTCATTTAACTTCACAAATCTTACACTTATATTAAAAAAAAAAAAAAAAAAATACAAAAAGGGTATGACTACACCTCCCTTGTCGACAAGGGAGGATGAGTCACAAAGAAATTTGCAAAATATCTCTAGTTTATTTGTAATATACTATTAACTAAACACAACTTCACTTCATTTCACAAATACAAGATCAAAACATATCTTCTCTTTTCTCTCTTCCTCTCCAAAATTTGGCAGCCACAAGGACCAAGGTGGAAGCATCAAAAATTTTTTAAGACAAGGTTTTATAAACTCTAGTGTCACTTGTTGTATAGGTTTTGCAATAAAAACCTCAAGTGATTAGGAAAAACCCTTTGTCCTTAAACCTCATCATATTTCTTGTAAGCATTCATATTCATGTTTTTATTTCATATTCATTATTATGATCATATCATTTTATTTGAGAAACATGCAAGTTATGTGATGTTTATACCACTTTTTAATGTTTTTAAGTGTTAAATATATATAATCCATCCTATAAATTACTCCTTGTTATATATTAGTTTTGGTGATGTCTAGGAAACCATGACACCCTAAGAAGGTGTATGGTAGGATTAGAATAGCTTCGGAGTTGTTTTGAATGGGTTAGAATAGGTTTGGCGCGAGAAAAACTCATTTCGACAAGTTTGCAAAAGGGTCTGTCCTTATTTTCAAAATCTGGAATATCCGACAGTATGTAAAAATTTTTGGCCTAGATATTTAGAAAATATACTTTAAAACAAAACCGTGGCCGCTTGAACGGATTAAAACGGAGCTATAACGAAGAAGTTATGAATTTTTCAAGTTGACGACGAAAAATATAATTTTCTGGAATTTCAGCAAACATTGTTTATTTTGTACGAGTCAAAAATGAAGCTTAGACGTTATAAAAAGTGTCGACTTATCGAAAATATATATGTTATTTTGATACAAAAAGTTTGGAGAACAACCCATTGGGGAACTAAATTTGGAGAACAAAAAGTTTGGAGAACTAAATTTGGAGAACAAATATTTGGAGAACAAATATTTGGAGAACTAAATTTGGAGAACAAATATTTGGAGAACAAAAAGTTTGGAGAACTAAAAATGGAGAACAAATATTTGGAGAACAAAAATGGATTACAGTTTCTTATAAAAGTGATGTCTTCTAGTAAAAGTGAGATCGCCAAGTATATTTTCTAAAATGTCCAACCGTTTATCGAGCGGAGTTGTAACGAATGAAATATAGTCACTTAAACTTTGCCGAAAACCGTTCTTAAACTATATTATGGACACAAGTACCATACTTAACCTCTATTATTCTTTATGTTCGAGACCTCTAGGATAGAAACTCATGTACTAAAACTTTGAGATTATGATACGAGCTTCCCAAAACCGTTGAGTTTGTTTCCTAACGCTCGACGTGCACCATTTTACGACTAGCTTTTCGAGGCCGTTTTAGTCACTTTCATGGAAATTTCAACGACATTATTTTACGACGAAAAGTTATAATTTCACAATAAATCACTAAACGACTATCGTAGGAGGTTGTTTCAACGTAAATACTTGTAAAGTATTTTATAAAATGACGATATGTTGTAAACATATATTTCGACGATAAACATTATCTTCAAAAATTTACAAGTGGTATAAATATCATCCGAATTGCATGCATAACATTACATCATGACTTATTACATATCATATCTTTCATAATAGGTCAGTTTCGAGATTCACGCTACATTTCGGTGTATTCACTTTTGTCATCGCAACCATTCATCAAGTGAGTTCATAGCCCCACTTTCTATTACTTATTTGTTTTACAAACTCTTGGGGGAGATACATGCTCAACTATTTTTAATCGAACACAAATGCTTTGAACTGTATGCTATATCCAAATGTTTTATTGTCACTAAGTAATCAATTGCCATGTTCGAAGTCCCTACATCATGCACCATTAGTCACTTGCGAGTGAGCGCGAATATTGTGAATAGGCCTATTGGAATTAACACTCCCGTTCTTATTGACCCAGTTAGGGAAAATCGAACGCACTATATTTGAATCATTAAGGTAAATTGGCAAGTTTACCTATTAGGGCTGCGATGAAACGATTTTACCAATTTCTATTGGTACGAGGTTTACGCTTTGGTTGTCATGAACTTAGTGAAATAAATGCTGTTTTGTTTTCAACGATGAGTGTGAAACAACGTAACTCACACTACGAATATTGTGTTCAAACGAATTAATTAAACCTATGGATTTCACTCAACCTTTGTGTTGACTGTTTTAAGCATATTTTATCTCAGGTATCTAAGGCATTCACTTCATGGCATGCATGTGGACATATCATAGAGTCGTGGTGACGACGCGTTTCACTTGGGTTTCATATACTTTAAAACATCGTTTGAATTGTAACAAATTTATTTCCGCACAAGTTGATTTTCATTTAGGACCTATACTTTGTAAACTCTGATTATTTTATTAAATCAAACAATGTATTTTCCAAACGACACTTTAGGTCGTTCGATATAACTGTGATTGTGATGCTATGACAGTCAATCCCCAGGAATTCCATTCCGCTGCAAAACAGGTAATTTGGGGGTGTGACAAATCTGAACATTTGGTTGCACAGATAACCAAAACCAACGTATATTCCATGTTTTGAAAAAAAAAAGCTTATCAGATTCAGTAACTTGTTTATAACCACAATTATTCAAAACACCACTAGATACCAAGTTCTTTTTAATTTGCCATACATGCAAAACATCAAATAAAAAGAAACAACTTTTTTATAACTATACCTTAAATCCACACTTCCACGTTCATGCACAAGAGTTGTTGACTCATTTCTCATATGAAGAATTGATCCATCATTCAATGACTCATAAGTCTTAAACCATCATATATCATTGCATACATGGGTAGAAGCATCTTCTAACATTTTCTTAGTTTGCAAAAAGTCTCATGGTTCTTTAGCAGATTCATGGTTTTGATAAAAATCAAAAATAGAATCAGACATACAATTGAGGATCAAGCCACGACACACATAGTCATCGATTTCTCATTTTCTCATTTTTTTGATCTAATCGACAGTAGCATCATCGCCATCTTCTGGATTGGTGTGCTAAGAACATACACAACACTCATTCTGGAAAGGAAGAAGTGCATCTTCTTTTGCCATCTCCTAAAATCCATTCTTTCAAACTTATCCAGTTTGGAGAAATTAGCTGCCATATGCTTCATGGTAGATGTCATTGACCATCACAAAATAGTTTCTTTTCATTGTTGGGGTTTTATCACCACTAGGGTAAAGGTAATCAAACTGTATATCTCAATGAATTGGGTAATCACTTTTAAAAAGAAATTATTCGACCCTAATTTCTTAGGTTACACGAATATCTCTTTGAGATAATTCAAAGAGTTAAGTTCTTGATTTAGGCACATATACAAGAACCCTTGTGCTTATGAGTGTTTAGGTTTTTGTAACGACGCGCATTTTTCGGGTTACTTTTCATTTTCAAGAATTTACTATTCACATTTACTATTTACTTTCACTATTCATCCGTAAAATTTTTATTTCACATTCTCGTAAGATAAATTATTTTAGTAATATCCTGAGAATTCGACAATCGTTAGATCATCTTCGCAAAAGTTATTTAGAAAACATTGTTATAAAGTTTCATTTTGGTCGGAACACCATTTAGTCATCACGCGCATAACGAAAATCAACTCTGTCAATTTTCCTCACATCAGATTAATTTTTAGATCACTCTTAATTAATTAGAGAATTTTTAAGATTTCTTTTAAATGTTACCAAATAAACCCTTAAACAAATCTACGTAGACCAAGACTTAACCATTCCTGCACGGTATTTTCAAAGATGTTTAGAAACTTTTACATTTTTGGAAAAGTCACACATATTTCCCTCCTCCGTTGACCATAAAGAAATTAACCTTGTACGTTCTCTAGTTTTGCTTAAATCGCGTAACTTTTAGACTTCGCGTATAACTATTAAGTTATCCCACGTATGAGGAAAACCACATTTTGACATCTCATATCACTTTTTGACTAATTTTAGTCTACTTTAAATAAATTCACGGTCATTTCCCTGAAAATTCGTTCTTTTCTGATAAATTGCGAATTACGCGTTTTTGACACGCGTTTCCAGCTTTAAGCAGCGTTTTTGCACCCAATGAGATTTATCACCCATTATATATTTTTTGATGGAGTATAATGATGAGTTTCATCATTCCTACAAGTTTCATATTTTTACGATACCCGGTTTTATGTTTTATGGCTTAACAACTTACGGTTGGCATTTAACGGAACCAAATCATGCTCTAAACTCAAGATAATATCAAAACTATCCACCTAAGTCATCTTATCTCTATTTGGCTGACCTAAGGGGGGGGAGTCATCATTTTGGTGGCATAATCCTAACCATGCTTCATTTAGATCATTACATGTGTCCTAAGTTAACCATGGTTAATATTTAACCCAATATATGGTTAACCAAACTTACCCTCCTATAAATAGCAAGTGAAATACATCCTAAACACCCTAAAACTCTGAATTGGGTCGTTCATATCATCAAACCCTCATATCTTCCATCATTTGATCTATAAACTCCAAGTTTATGCAAAGAAGTTTCAAGTAGTAAGTTACTACATCAAATCTCTAGCAAGTTTAAGTGATCTTCTTGAGTTTAGATCCACTCAAGTCACTTAGTACTTCATCACTAACTCTTCAAGATTGAAAGGGTGCCAAGGTGTAGAAAGCTAGCTCAATCCAAAGTCTTAAGGGTTCAATCAAAGTCCGATCCTTACTAGTTACTCCTTTCTTGATTGAAAGCCAAAAGTTGTAAGCAACTAATCACTACCATCATCTCATCTTTATTATTCATAATCTTAACTATTTCATGCTATATATATAGTTACTATGTTGATTCATGATGTATATATACTCAATCACATGTTTTAATTTACATATTGTCATAAAAGTAACAAACTAGTAAACTAGTCATATTCTACACATTTGAGACCATTAAAATCAGTAACATATGGACTTTCTAACTTACATACTATGGTAGACAAGATAAAAAGGTAAACATAGAAATTTGAATCACCCAAAACGGACAAACGAGTCAAAAGTTATAGGCAAAAGAAGTTAGCGAAACCAAAACGCCAAAACTGCCATATTGAAACTGTTTTGGGTCTGGTCGTTGTAAAAGTGGTACTTCTGGTCCGAATCATCAAAAAGTTAAAACACGAAAGTTGTCCGGAACGACGTTTTCCTTCAGTAACAAAGAAGCTCGGACCTTGAAAACGCTTAAATAGGCCATTAATGTATTTTGTAAACCTTGAAACTACTGGGACCTCATTTTTGTAAACTCTGATATTTATATAAATCGAATGATAAATCTTTTAAAACGACTCCATTAAAGTTCGTTTTATATTGTTATGACTGTTGTGCCATGAAGTAACACCCAGTTTGAATTTCGTTGTGTATCACGAAATTGGGGGTGTTACAGATTGGTATCAGAGCCTTAATTATAGAGAAACGGGTCTAATTGTGACCTAAACTATAACTACTTTTTCAAACAAAAACATTTTTTTAGCCTTCCGTTCTCCGTGCCTTCCGTCCTCCAGACGATTATGTGACTTTTAGGCATTTTAAGCTATACAAACATACTAGTATATTGATATATACACTTGACATAATTTCAATCATAAACAAAGTACTCAACATAATTGCGTATGCCTATTCTAAGGCATTACGGCACAATCATATTTTCCCAATCTCCCAATCATGCATCTACTTATGCATTTTAGGATTACAAAACTTCCTCCAAGACAATGTAGCTGACTACAATGGTCTTTCCTACTTCCCAAACATTGTGAGATACAATGGTCTCATTCATTTTTCAAGACACTGTGAGATACAGTGGTCTCTATTACATTCTCAGACACTGTAAATCCTACAGTGGTCTCTATTACATTCTCAGACACTGTAAATCCTACAGTGGTCTCATTTATTTCTCAAGAAATTGTGGGTTACACAATGATCTCTCCATCATTTCTGAAGACATTGTGAGGTACACAATGGTCTAATTTATTTCTCAAGACATTGTGAGTACACAATGATCTCTCTATCATTTCTCAAGACATTGTGGGTTACACAATGATCTCCCCATCATTTCTCAAGACATTGTAAGGTACACAATGGTCTAATTTATTTCTCAAGACATTGTGAGTACACAATGATCTCTCTATCATTTCTCAAGATATTGTGGGTTACATAATGATCTCTCCATCATTTCTCAAGACATTGTGAGTTACACAATGGTTTAATTTACTTCATAGACATTGTAAGTTATACAAAGTCTCTAAAAATTATCTTATAAACATTATATGATATTGTTTTACATGAAACCCGTCACAGTCTATCAATTTCCCTAATGGAAATACAAGAAATAGGATTTCTAAAAGATAAACTGACTCATCATCTACAAAAGCTGAAGTTCAGCAACTTTCTCTACATTCATCAAAATTCTCTTCTGAAACCTTCATTGTTAAAGGTTTGTGATTCTAGCCAAGTATAGACTATTTTAGAATTACTTAAGATTTTCTTTCCACACGTATCTACCCATGCTATCTTCTATGCAATGGAATGTGAAAAAAATAGGTTACAAGTCTTTTATGGCCAGGACTTGCAACTGGATGGTTTGATATCACCTTTGCTTAGTGGACAATTTCTCAAAAGCTATGGACATATCACAAGTATACCTAATTTAGGTATTTGAAAAATTTATCGAACCTCGGCTAAATATAGTCTAGTCACCTAAATTTTAACCTAGGGATAGTGGAACATAGTCTGGCTAACTATGTTCGACTTAAAATTTTCAAACACTGAGAATAGTTATACAAGTGTTATATTCAGGTTAATTTCCTCCTTAAACTCGATAAACCACCAGAATTCATTAAAAAGATCTAGAGACACGTTAGTGTCTTACCACTCAGCAAAATCTTAACATCTTATTTATGCTACCTAATTTCATTCTTGAAATTTTCATACATGAGATAATCCGAACTACTATCTTGGGATAGTCATCAAATCTTCTCGTCATTTCTTAGAAGTACTAGCCTAATTAGGTTTCAAGGATATCATTCCGCCATATTCCTTCAAAATTCACTAATGATTTTAAAGCAAACTTGACATCTCTACCTAAGAATAATGGTAAACATACACTACACTCTTCTAATCATCAACATATCAGTTCATTATCTGAACCCCATTGTAAGTCAATATATAAAACTTCACAGTATCACGTTTCTTTCAAACACTAGTAGACATAAAAACTATACGATATAGCCTTCATCCCGAAACCACCTAAGACATGATCAACTTTGGAAATGGTTTGGATAACCACTTGCCACTAGGGGTGTAAACGAGCCGAGTCGAGTCGAGTACTGCCAAGCTCGAACTCGACTCGATTAGTAAAACTCGAGCTCGAAACTCGACTCGAGCTCGTTCGAACTTTAGATTTCAAGCTCGAGCTCGGCTCGTCATCTCAAACTCGAGCTCGAAACTCGACTCGAGCTCGATTATTTTCACTTTTAACGATCGAACTCGATGAAAAATGGGCATATCAAGCTCGACTCGACTCAATTTTATGTAACTATATGTATATAAAAAGGTAAAAATGTAATATCATTGAAGCTCGATAAGGGCTCGCGAGCCTCACGAGCTGAGCATATTCGAACTCGAACTCGGCTCGAAAGTGTACTCGAGTAGCTCGAGCTCGAGCTCGACTCGTTTATATCGAGTCGATTTCGAGTAGTTTACGAGTCGATCTTGAATAGCTCGCTAGCTGTCTCGTCTCATTTACACCCCTACTTGCCACTAGCAAGAATTTCCTACAACAATTATCACATCATTATAAACCATAACAATACCTTGCACATTTGATTAACAACAATTACCCTAAACAACATCAAAACTATTCCATTTGAGGCACTATATAGATGAAAGTGTCAGTCAACCATTTGTTGGACTAAGGTGTTCAGAGATCAACTACGAAACAACTAAGGAAACCATACAAATACAAATTTGGCTACATGCCACACACTATCGCCAGAAACAAAAATTATAAGGCGTTAAAATTTAACAAAAACTCCATGTTAGAAATTAAGGTTTTGTTGAAAACCTCAATAAAATAAGATATGATTCATTTTTAGAAAAGGGAAAAGCCAAACTTGAGGTATATTGGACTCTATATGATTTTAACAAAACCCTCTAGATTACCAACTTTAACCACGACCAAAAACTTAGAATGGTACATAACACATTCTATGACCAGAAACTTAAGAACGCAAAAAAAAATTATGATTCGGCGCATACACCCACATTTTCCTAGACAATTCAACATCGGATAACACACACTGAATTCCGGGATAGAATTCCCATTAAGGTGGTGAGCTGTAACAACGCGCATTTTTCGGGTTACTTTTCATTTTCGAGAATTTACTATTTACATTTACTATTCACTTTCACTATTCATCCGTAAAATTTTTATTTCACATTCTCGTAAGATAAATTATTTTAGTAATATCCTGAGATTTCGACAATCGTTAGATCATCATCGCAAAAGTTATTAAGAAAACATCGTTATAAAGTTTCATTTTGGTCGGAACACCATTTAGTCATCACGCGCATAACGAAAATCAACTCTGTCAATTTTCCTCACATCAGATTAATTTTTAGATCACTCATAATTAAATAGAGAATTTTTAAGATTTCTTTTAAATGTTACCAAATAAACCCTGAGCCGTACGAAACTAAACTTACGTTTTAAACAAATCTACGTAGACCCAGACTTAACCATTCCTGCACGGTATTTTCTAAGATGTTTAGAAACTTTTACATTTTTGGAAAAGTCAAACATATTTCCCTCATCCGTTGACTATAAAGAAATTAACCTTGTACGTTCTCTAGTTTTGCTTAAATCGCGTAACTTTTAGACTTCGCGTATAACTATTAAGTTATCCCACGTATGACGAAAGCCACATTTTGACATCTCATATCTCTTTTAGACTAATTTTAGTCTACTTTAAATAAATTCACGGTCATTTCCCTGAAATTTCGTTCTTTTCTGATAAATTGCGAATTACGCGTTTTTGACCCGCGTTTCCAGCTTTAAGCAGCGTTTTTGCACCCAATGAGACTTATCACCCATTTTATATTTTTATATGGAGTATAATGATGAGTTTCATCATTCCTACAAGTTTCGTATTTTTACGATACCCGGTTTTACGTTTTATGGCTTAACAACTTACGGTTGGCATTTAACGGAACCAAATCATGCTCTAAACTCAAGATAATATCAAAACTATCCACCTAAGTCATCTTATCTCTATTTGTCCGACCTAAGGGGGGGGGGGAGTCATCATTTTGGTAGCATAATCCTAACCATGCTTCATTTAGATCATTACATGTGTCCTAACTTAACCATGGTTAATATTTAACCCAATATATGGTTAACCAAACTTACCCTCCTATAAATAGCAAGTGAAATACATCCTAAACAACCTAAAACACTGAATTAGGTCGTTCATATCATCAAACCCTCATATCTTCCATCATTTGATCTATAAACTCCAAGTTTATGCAAAGAAGTTTCAAGTAGTAAGTTACTACATCAAATCTCTAGCAAGTTTAAGTGATCTTCTTGAGTTTAGATCCACTCAAGTCACTTAGTACTTCATCACCAACTCTTCAATATTGCAAGGGTGCCAAGGTGTAGAAAGCTAGCTCAATCCAAAGTCTTAAGGGTTCAATCAAAGTCCAATCCTTACTAGTTACTCATTTCTTGATTGAAAGCCAAAAGTTGTAAGCAACTAATCACCACCATCTCATCTTTATTATTCATAATCTTAACTATTTCATGCTATATATATAGTTACTATGTTGATTCATGATGTACATATACTCAATCACATGTTTTAATTTACATATTGTCATAAAAGTAACAAACTAGTAAACTAGTCATATTCTACACATTTGAGACCATTAAAATCAGTAACATATAGACTTTCTAACTTACATACTATGGTAGACAAGATAAAAAGGTAAATATAAAAACTTGAATCACCCGAAACGGACAAACGAGTCAAAAGTTATATGCAAAAGAAGTTAGCGAAACCAAAACGCCAAAACTGCCATATTGAAACTGCTTTGGGTCTGGTCGTTGTAAAAGTGGTACTTCTGGTCCGAATCATCAAAAAGTTAAAACACGAAAGTTGTCCGGAACGACGTTTTCCTTCAATGTTCAAGAAGCTCGGACCTTGAAAACGCTTAAATAGGCCATTATCTTTCAAAAGCAGAAACTGCCCTATATTTGGTCTCACAACTATACTTTTGTCACAACTAAAAGGCAAACCAAGAGGCCTAATGGCCTTAAGCCGAGACCACAGCCACGGCTAAGGCCAAGGCTGAGTCTCAAGACCATGGTAGCCTAGAACAAAGCCACAACAAGGCCATGGATAAAGCCTCAAGACTTATTTAGCCGAGACCGTAAACCAAAGGCCTTAGCCTTGACAAACCTAAATTTATTCAATACAATTTGGATCTACTTCCTTGATAAACTATGAAACTATACTTGTAATAACTAACTTTACAATTTAGAAACCTGTAAACTTTTCTTTAAACACTTGTGACATAAATTATGACAATACTTGTAATAACCATTATGATTCCTAATCATAACCAAACAACCTTGTAACTTGTGTTTACAAACCATATGACACTTATGATATATAAACTAAACATATGTTTTATCTACTAAGTGCTACAATACTAGGGAGCTTCATGTGAGGGGTTTCATTTGGGTAAACGTATCGACGAGTTGCTGGATTTACGATTTAAAGTGTCCTAGCTCCTCGAACGTTTACTACATGACCTCTGAATTATGATGGCCCGAACGGTAGTACGATATATATAAACTAAACACGTTTTCACAACTAGACCATTTCTATAAATGACATACACAAAAACCATGTACTACATCATGATCAACATAGAGACGTATATAGGTTTGTTATTTCTTTAGCAACATTATTCCAAACCTAAGTTGCAACAATCTATTTTAGGTTGCTCGTAGAAGTTCTCATGGCATATCCATCATTCTCATTATACATTTGATATCATTTACTCTGAGGTGAGTTCATAGCCCCACTTTACTTAATTGTTTTATAAACCCTTGGGGGAGATACATGCTTTATTTTAAACCGAACACATTGCTTTCAAACTGTATACTTATCTGATTGTTTTATTAGCACTACGTTACAGCATTTGCCAAACTTAAGTCCCTTAATCATGAATCTTAATCACTAGTGAGAGTGGGCGCGAATATTATGAATAGATCTATTGGGATTGACGAATCCCGTTAGTGTTGACCGGGTAGGCAAACAAATGCACTATATTTGAGTAACATTGGTAAAAACGGCAATTTTTACCTGAAAGGGCACGCACCGACATTTTCTCTAATTAATTTTGGAACAAGTTAACGCCTTGATTGCATGATGCTTAGTCTAATAAAAACTGTTTTGTTTTCAAACCATTGGTGTGAGTCTATAGCTCACACTACCAACATAATGTGTTCAACCATCAAAAAACTCTATAAATTTCACTCAACCTTTGTGTTGATAGTTTTAAGCATGTATTTCAGGTCCATATTGATCGAGGCTGGCACGGAGGAGCACGGATACTCAAGAAGGCTATAAATTTTATTATCATTCGAAAACCCATTTAATGTATTTTGTAAACCGTGAAACTACTGGGATCTCATTTTTGTAAACTCTGATATTTATATAAATCGAATGATAAATCTTTTAAAACGACTCCATTAGAGTTCGTTTTCTATTGTTATGACTGCTGTGCCATGAAGTAACACCCAGTTTGAATTTCGCTGCGTATTACGAAATTGGGGTGTTACAGTTTTTGTATGTTTTCCCATGTAGATTTGTTTCTCTTATATAGAGAAGAAACTCATTCAATAAATTATGAGAATTAATCGGCCAGATAATCTTCTCATAATGTTTCTCCATTAAAACAATAGGGGTTAAAAGATCAATTGATTATAATCTGAAAGCCGTAGTTAAAGTGCCATTGAATAGGTCAAAGACCGTTAAAAGTTAGTAGGAAATTAGTTCTAGCAATCGATGATGAGCTTGCTCACTGAACGACCTTGCTCCTTGAGTATACTCATGGATGATTTCTCTCACTGGTGAGCTTTCTCACTAAAGTGTGAACTATCTGACCTGATGAGGTGTTCAGATTCTATTCACTAATGAGTATAACTCATTGAACTCATTAGATTGATGAGGTCGTTCAAAGTTATGAGGTCATTCAAAGTCTACTCACTCAAGAGTATAACTCACTGAACTCATCAGCTATTTGAGCTAAAGGTGGTTTAGTGACTTAATAGTGTAAGACTACATAATTCCTTGTTCCAATTATATTTATTAGTGACCACTATTTATAATGGTAATTACATGGAGATATTAAACCCTAATGGACCCGAAGCCCACAGACCGGGCTTGGGCTTATTTATCTTCTAACACTCCCCCGCAGTCCAAGCGGCGAAATCGCGAAAGCTTGGACTGGAGTAATAAACGGAAAAGCTTAAAACTAAATTGAATTTGTTGGTGAAGTCTTCATAACGTAGCTACGCTAACTTGATTTTTTGCTTGTTCCGCATCTTGACATTTGAGAAATCCTCCACTTGAGATTTGAAATTCATAGTGATGATAAATTAAAAGGAACATGAAAGAAAGAAAGAAAAACGCATGAAACAAAGTTTAGAATGACAAAGAAGAGAATAAGATTTGAAGGGAAGGAAGCAACAGAGGTATAAATTCTTAAAAAACATCAATGAAAAAGGATTTGTGTTTTAGTTAACGTAAAAAGAAAAGGAAAGGAAAATCTTTGTATAAAGGGAGCAGAGGTGAATGGAGGGAGAGGAGCAGCGACAGAAGTGGATGAGAAGGAAGGAGAGGAGCAGCAGGTGAATGGAGGGAGAGGAGCAGCGACAGAAGTAGATGAGAAGGGAGGAGAGGAGCAGCAGGTGAATGGAGGGAGAGGAGCAGTTGAGGAGTAGAGATGGGGATGGAGCAAAGGCAGACGAGATCAGGGAAGAGGGGAGATTTTCAGAAGTGGGGATGAAGCAGCGGAGATTTTCTGAAGTGGGGAATTAGGGTTTTTTTTTTTTTTTTTTATAGGATCGGTATTGGTTCTCTGAAACCATGTAAGAATGATATTATTGAATGATTTTGATTGATTGATTACAATTACATCATCTCTATAAATAACACAAGATGGAATATTTTAAACTCGGGCGTGGGCCCGTTACATAATATAGGCTAACAAATAGGTGTATACTCCATATCTCCAAACTCATTTTCAAGTATGAGTAGATTTCAATTACACTAAATTTCCACCAATTAATAGGTAGAGAGGGTTTTTAACTTATATATGGGTTTAAAAGCGGCCAGCAAAAACCCAATATGAATGGCAAGCTTAGAGTTTAGCATTATGAAACTTTTAAATATAGTTTAAACTAGAGTTTAACATTATGAAACTATTAAATGTTTCAAATAGCTACACACTTCTTTTCTACTCTTTTTTTCTGTATCCTATTCCTAAATATTTAAAAAACAAACGCACCTGTAATGATTTGTTAGTTTTATTTTTGAATTGTCATGTTATAAATCACCTGTAATTTTAAAATTCAAACACTTTTTTTTGCACAAAGGACAAAACAAAAAAAGAAATAATCATTCATGAATGAATACATAATTTGTCATCTTTTACAATTTTTGTGTAGCGAGTAAAAAATTATGCAAGTTTAGGTTATCAACTTTCAAGTTTCGTTATTTTGCTGTAGTTTTATTTACCTCCACAACGGGTATCAAGTTATCTCGTTTGTTTTTGCAATGTTTTTATTTCCTACATGGTATCCACCTAGGATAAGTACAACTCATTCGCTACATATAAATAGAATATGTGACAAGTTAGATACATTTATAAAAAGAAAATATTACTAGTTAGATACATATAAAAAGAAAATGTGACGAGTTAGATTTATTTATAAATGAAAAATATGACAAGTTAGATATATATAAATGAAAAATGTGATAACTTAGATACATATAAATATTGCTAGCCTAACAAAAAAACAAAACAACTATCGAATTTTTAGCTTTTTTAACTTACATTTTTAGCTAAATCATATGTTTAGGTTTAGGTTTTAAAAATAGTGAACTTGAAAAACTCTTTGATCCGGTTTATGTTCACCCATGGTTGTTGGTAGTTTAATAACAAGCTTAAAGCACAAGGTATGAGGAGCTTTTAACATGTCAAAGGTTCATTTTTCATGTCATTGGTGAGCCAAACCATACCACCACTTGGTGACATTGGTGAGCCAAAGGTATTTGAGCCAATACAATGGCTCAAGCCATTTGTGATGTTTGGTGTTTTTTTTTTGCTTTTGTTTGTTTTTTTTGTATTGTGAGTGAGTGGGTATTTTTAGTAGGTGTATTTTGTGGGACCCAATAACATGTTAGTGGTGTGTTATGAGAGAGGGTGTTTTAGTTATTGATGAGTTATTGAGAAGTGTATGATGTGACGTTAAGGTAGCATACCAATAACATATTATTGGTATCCACGATACCTTGTGCTCTTAAATCTTGAAACTTGGAAACCCATCATTGTCCATGATGGACCACACACATAAGGTGTTTACATTTATACTATTTGAAATGTGAGCCAAAAACATTTATTCCCTCTTAATTAAAAGACTCACAAATAACTCCATATCTCTTTTTAAGAGGGTAATTAAAAAACTCTAATGGACCACACACATAGGGTGTTTACATTTATACTATTTGAAATGTGAGCCCAAAACATTTATTCCCTCTTAATTAAAAGACTCACAAATAACTCCATCTCTCTTTTTAAGAGGGTAATTAAAAAACTCTAAGCAAAAACCCATTAAAAAATTACTAAAAATAAAATAAATAAAAAATAAAAACTCATAATGACAGCACCACAAATATAATAGTATAATCAAATAAAAATATATCCGCCTTGAAGTCACAATTTTTGAACCCTCATACTCAAAACTGCACACATAAAGTCCACTTCAAGTCACTCTAGGGATTTTGCGTGTGTAATTACTTGTGGGCGCATGTATCGTTATGTATATGATCGCAAAAAACAACATAAGTGGGAGAAGATCCGGCCGAAGAAAATGGCTCTATTGTATGAGTTTTTGCAATTATAGGTGAGTTTAGTGTCTAATTTGGATATGGTGGGCATTTAAAAAACCTGAAAAACCGAGCCGAATCATTCAATCTAAAATCGAAAAACCTAAAATCGAAGAAACTGAAACCGAAAAAAAAAAACCTAAAGGACCGTTTATCAGGTTTAGTTTCGGTCCCTATTTTTAGATATCAGCGGTTAACCGAACCGAACCGTGTATATTATACATGAAGCTTTTTGGCTTAATATTCAAGTAATTGTAGATGACTTGATTATATTATTGCACTACTTTTATTGTATGACGATTTTTTTATTCCTAATATAAACATTTGTTAAATATCTACATGTGAAAATTGTTTATTTGGTCATAACTTATAAATGCCAAACAAATATTTTTTGTTAATATGTTTTGTATGGTTATTTTACTGCAACTACTGTGACCGAATAACTTTGACTTTACTTTATTAAATGAATTTTAACTTTACTAAAATGACATTTTAGGTTCTAGAACATGTATTTTGTTCATACGTTAAACTTGATTAAACGTCTAAAATGGTTTACCGTGATCCGAATAGCAAGTAATCGCTTATTTTAGGTACCCGCATGTCCGGTTACCCGCCTAATACGGTTTGATTTCGGGTAGTAAAAAGAATTATCCACCCTGAGATGGATAGTACAAATCTTCCAACTAACCTAACTGAACCGTCGTGTGAATACCCCTACATACCATAATAAATGATGTGCACACCACAAATATGAATGTGCGGTGTTGTATCATAGCATTACTAATGTGATTGTGTGGTGTGCACATCACTTATTGTAGTATGCCTATCACCTCTCTATAAAAGATTCAATTTATTAAAAAAATATTTCAAAAAAATAAATAAATAAATAACGAAACATCTCACTAATTTGTTCTCATTTTGTCTTCAAGCTTTTGCCAATGGTTTCGTAAAGAAGCGTAGACAATTAGTTAGAAAAAACTTAGATGTTAATGTTTAACCAGAGAGAAAATTGCAGAAATCGTATTTGTGGTTTGGTCAAACTGCAGATGCATTCTCTACCTATTCTAAATTGCAAGCATTGTTCCTATGAGGAATTTTGGGTTGCATATTCGGTCCTTGGTCGTAGTTAAATGACTAAAATATCTTTTGGCCAAAGCAGAAAAGGAAAGGGTATTTTAGTCATTTTTAGCCAAGGATGAAATTTGTTGTCACTTGGTTAGCTATTCAGGAGAGATTAAATACACATGATAGAATGTTAAAATGGCATCCAAATAGATAGTTGCGGTTTTCTTTATGTGATAAGGTGACTGATTCACATGACCATCTATTCTTTAGATGTGGGTTTGCTAATAAAATTTAGAAAGAGGTTAAAAAATATTGTAAGTTTAATATGCAAACAAATGGATGGACATATATTGTTAAGTATATGGAAAGTCATCCTACTGGTAACTGTATTGGTAGTGTTCTGAAAAGGTTGTGTGTTTGGCTGCTGTAGTTTACAATATTTGGAGAGAAAGGAATTTGAGGTTACTTCAGAATTGTAGCAGAAAGTGAGACGAAGTTTTGGCTGATATATAATCCAAAATTTAAGACTCAAATTTACTTATCTTAAAGTGAGGGACTCTGCTAATATTCGAGATATGCCAAAATTTGGAACATTAAGCTGACTATTACATCAGGTGTTCTAATGGGGTGTTTGGAAGATGATTTTAAGAGCATACAACAGCTGGATAAGTAGTTATTTTGGTTGTGAATGGTTTGAACAGATGGTTATGTACCTTGATAGTGACAGGCTTTTATTTTGGGACTTACTGATTTGAGTAATGCTTTAGTGTGGTATGGTGCTTACTTTGAGGTTCCTAAATAAGAAGTTTGCTATTATCGTAAGGATAGTTTCCTGGTTCAGTGAATGGAATGTGAAGGTTGTTTCTAGTCTGTGGTATCTCTTACAGTTTTGTATAGGTTAGTATATGCAAAATTGAGGTTCAAGGTTATCTGCAACATTTATAGAAATGTTCCTATATCTTCATTTCTTCTAGCTTTTGGAAATACGAGGAATATAAACTCACTTCAGATGATGGCCTTGTAATTGGACTCTTATAGCTTATTCACTGTGTGTACTTATATTAATTTCTGTGTTGGCCTTTGTTAGGTATTGTGATTCTATTTGGTTATATATCAGTAATGGGTTGTAAGTGTTCCATAAAGTAGGTTTCCATCTGAGTAGGGTAAGTGGGTTTGGTGGCCAGTGTATGTTGCTTGAAATAGTGAGGAGTAAAAGATAACCCTACTTGGTTCAAGCAATACATTGCCATAAGAGGTTAGGATGGTTCTCATGTAGGGTGTGTGTTCCCGGATACTGATGCCTTTTAAGAAAATGTAGGTGTCTGGTATAACTCCTATATGGAGAGGTTGGGTGGCTATAGCTTGCATATTGATGCCTTTCTTTCTCCTTCCTAGATCATTGTGGATGATGGTTGAATGATCTTGGTTGGGAGTTGGTTAGGAAATGTAGATATGAAGCTATGGTCTTTATGTATTTAGAATGAATTCAGAGTTGTTGGTTGCTGATAAGATGTATGATGTTGAGCAGATTGTATGATGATGTCTCATTCCTCTGTTTCTGTGATGTATCAGGCTTAGGCTTCTTATAAGAGAAAGTCTCATGTAGTTGTATTAGATATGTGTCAAGTTTAGTATGTTTTTTGTGTGCTGAATGGGCATGTCCATTTCAGTGAGTATATTCCTTAATTGGTTGTAAGTTGTTTGATAATAATATATATTCACCCTTTGCACACAAAAAAAAGATGAAATTTGCATCCTGAAGTTTTCTAAGGGGCGGGTATGCACTTTCGAAAAGATAGGGACCGCGCCTGCAGTTTTATCAAACCGCAAAGACAATTTTTTGCAATATACTTTTTAATTGACGAAGGATGATTTTTGTGAACATTTTCAAACAAAGTGATTTAAATTACCTTTAATAAAGCCAAGCAGGCCAAAACCAGAGCAAAATTATTTTATAAGTTAACAAATATCAAGTTGCATGACGACAAAAAAAACAAAAAACAAAAAGACCTTTCATGCACTCCTTGCTTAATGTGACCAAATAAGACTATGTTTATTGGGAGGGTTGACAATCCAACTTATTAAAAATACATAAAAATATAATATTTTTATAATCTTGTATACAATCTTCATTGCAATATAGATCATTTGGCAACCCAAGATTGCCAATCCACAATCTGCCTTTGTGGCTTTTTTTTTTTTCTTTTTTAATTTTTAATATTTATATAGATCGGTTGAGTTGTTGATAAATGATGAAAAAATATAGATTGGTTGTATGTATTTGTTGTGTAGGTGGAAAAAAAAAGAAAATAATCAAAAGATTGACTTGTAATAGATTGTTGATAAAGATAGTCTAAACCAAATTTGTTTCAACTTGATTTTGATGTCACTTTCGGTAATAATTTAATTATAAAAGAAAAAGTTGAAGTGCTACATAGGATTTTTACATTTTTTTAACCGTGGGAACTTTTTACATTGGTTTTGACATTTAAGTTTAATTTTAAATTAAAATTTTATTTTGAATTATAAAAAAATGCCATCGTGGAGCTGGTGTCACAAACGGACAAAGGCTGTGCTACTTGAACCTCAAACTTTGACCTTAACATCTCTATTTGCACCCTTTAATATGCGTTATTCGAACCTCAAATAAGCTGTGACCTGTCTATAAAAACCCCAGATCAAATCTCTCTTTTCTCACTCCAAATAATCTATTAAACTCAAAGCCAAAAAAAGCAAAAACTCTTGAACTAGCAATAAAATGCAGTCCAGTATTGAAAACATGATGACACGATTTGATTTTGAAGGAAAATCGGGTTCACTTATATTTTGGGAAAACACGGGAGTGGGAAACAGTTGGTCTCTTAAATTGGCAGGTCAACCTTCAAGATCAAATCAAGATCATAAAGGACTCAAGAACTACAGAAAGAACTGCCTCCGTTATGGTGAGGTTGGACCAGATACATGGGTTCAACATCACTGTTTTGCGGGTCAAGCTGCACAAACAGGGGTTCCACATCAAAGGACCAACCGTGACCCTGATCAATTTATGGGTCAGTTAGTTGTACCTGTATTTCGTGATCTGGGAGGTCAGATGATACTTGTGGGGGTGATTGAACTTGTCACCCTTGTTCCTAAACAAAGTCATGATGCAGATCTGGACCAGATCAAAAGATTGTTGTCGGTAAGTTTTCATTTGTAAATATATTGTTTAACTTTTTGGTAATTTAACTAGTCACCTTTGGGATTTAAGTATATAAGAGAAAGAGGAAAGAGGGGTCACATGTCTCAAAAAAATCAAAAACTATATTTTTTTTAGTCCGCAAAGATTTTGACGGGTTCAAAAGGGCAAATGTTGACTAATTATTATTTATTATTATTATTATTATTTTTTAAGTAAATGTTAAAAATGATTATTAGAATTATTGACCGTTTTTCATCACTAGAAAACTACTATGGCAACCCAATGAAATGGTACTATAACTCTTTGGTTGTAATCTTTTGTAGGCTGAAAACTTGCATGGTTGACCCGAGTCGGATGGCGATAATGACAATCAAAGACATTATCAAAGAAATGGCATGATCTATGTTTCATTTATCTTTTATTATTTCATACTTTTGATTGAGGTCTATGTATTGTATTGTATTTTATCATTGTGTATTTGATTTATGTATTGGGTTTGATTAGTTTGTATTTTTGTGTGTGTGTAATGTTGGAACTGTTTTTGGATTTGTAATAGAATATTCTAATTATATATTGTTTAAGTTGCATGTACATATATCTGTTAAGACAAAAGTGAATACAAGGTTGTTTCAAACTTAGATACGAAACCCCAAAACTACGACATTTTGTTTCAAATACTTTATAACCATCGTTTCTAAATTTACTCTAATCTAATTTCAGTATCCTCCTCCATTGACATTATTGATTAGACATAGAATCCCAAAATAATTATTATGCCTGAAATAATCCTAAGGTAAGAGGCGACAAAAAGCGAGCAGGTGAGTGAACCTTTTAGTTTTTACCTTTGTGGGTGCATTAGTGTCTAACATTATTATCTAAAACATTATATTTTAACAGAAACAAACCAAAAAATACAAGGTTTTTTTTTACTACTTTAAGGCTTTAAATTCTAGTATTCTTATTTTGTTAACCGCCTAAGTTCTTATTTCCTATTTCCTATTTCCTCATTGTTTCCAAGATCTACTATATCATCTTTACCTATAAGATATTCATCTAACTTTTGTTATAATACTAGTGGACACGAGAGTTTTTGCAAAACATTTTTACTATGTATTAGTATCGATTAATATTTTGTATAGATTTTTGTTTGAGGAAGGATTTGATTTTGTTTAATTGGCATGGTCCTTCTTGAGTGAATGGTTTTCCACCCATCTCATTGTGATACATCACCTTAAAACGGTTCAAAAGATCTACCTCGTTAAAAGATCTACCTCGTTTTCACCACTTCTACTCAAACATTTTTTACGTTTGCGATACTTGCCTTTGGCAAGTATCATTCAACATTACTCACTTCCCCGTTAACATATCCTTGTTACGTTGTGATGGAGCACTTTTGTTGAACTCCAATAGATACCATTGTCAATATGATAGCTTATCTTGGTCATTTTCGATAGTTTCATCCTCAGAAATAGCTACAAAACATTCGGCTGATAATGTTTCCTCTTCTTGCGACCGAGGAGTGTCCTTTGAAGATGTCGCCATTGCGTGGTGGTGGTGCTTGTGGTTGTTTTTTATTGAGTTTGGTGGGTCTTTTGCCTTTTTGGCGCCACCTCTCGGCTTCTTGGGTTCCTTGTGGTGGTGGTTGTGGTAGTTGTTGTCGAAGTTGTTGACATTGTTGTTGTTTAAAGAAAATTACATTGGTACTTTCATGTTGTTTCTGTTTATGGATTGTGGCATAGTATGGCTACTAAACGGAGTAGTTTGGAGTTGTGACGAAGATATTAAATTTGTGGATGAAAGTGTAGTGGGATTTAATAAAGATGATGAGTTTGTATGTTGCGATATTCACAGAAAGTTATTGATAAAAACATCATTTTGGTGACTCATTTTTGTGATTTGGTAAAGAAATGAAAGTGAAAGTTTTGATTGTACGAAAAAAGGGTAAAAGCCATAAATGCTTAACGTACTTATAAAATAGACTCATTTTACATACTATACTTTTTTATTGTCAATATGCCTAATTAATTTCATATTATTTTTCATTACACATAACTTATATGGTTTGTTAAGGGTATTTTCGTCATTTCTCACGTCTTCATTTTCTACCCCCTTTACACAAAGGGTAAAAGTCATAAATGCTTAACTTACTTACAAAATAAACTCATTCTACATACTATACTTTTTTTTTTTAATTATCAATATGCCTAATTAAGTTCGTATTTTTTTTTTTCTTTTTTTAGTTTTCTGTGATAACATTTTTTTTCTTTTTTTTTTAAATAAAGTTTTTTTAGTTTATTTTATTTTTTATTATTATTATTATTATTTTTTTGGTAAAAGGGAACTTCCACCCTGGTAAAATATATTACCAAAAAACCGTTTAAAGTACAATGGAATATGACTGAAATGACACTTAACCTCAAGCAACTGCTTAAACAACCACTAAATCATTTATGACATGCCATAAATGAACAACTAGTTACCAACAACTAGAATAACCACTAAAAACATAAAAAGACATGCAGAAAGAATAATCAAATCCACATAAAAGATTACTTCCTCGAACAGCCTTGAAGGTTGAAATCAAACTGATTGTTAAATTCCTCAAATTGCCCAGGTAAGTCATAGACCTGGGCTGCATAATCATCAGAAAGATAGCCTTCAAGCTCGTTATGTCCTCCTGCTGATGAAAAGTAACTACCCGTAGGATCATTTGGCTCAAACACCTCATCACCACTATCTGAATCAACCACTTCACCCACCTTAGAGAATGGGTTGCCCTTCCTTTGACCATCAGCCACCAGAATATGTTTACAATTGTCATTCACAAGGGTAGCTTTCCCATCAATAATAAGCTTTTCAAGCTTCTCAATTTTGTCAGCAATAGAAATGGTCTCCATAGGCGATGGAGGCATAGTTTGGATGATATTTTTTGAATCTTTATTTTGTTATTGTTCGTATGATATTTGTTTTGATATTGTTGTTGAATCTTATGTTATTTTATTTAATTTGGATTATTTCATTTGATTGTGTCTGAGGAAGTGCTTGTGCTTGCTCCATACATAATTAGCGGTTGAGAAGACTGTTGTGAATGGGAGAGCCCTGGTTGATGGGCGGAGTCTTGTGGACTCCATTTTTGAAGATTGAAGCTGGTTCTCGGGTGTTGATTATTTTGATTTAGGCTGTTGTTGGTGGGTTTGCGGTGGCCATAGAAGAAAGTGGTGGGCGGTGGAGCTCGGGGTGGCATTCTTTTACTGAACTATATGGCCGTTTATTTTGGATTGGTGTTTGAAACTGAGTATTGATTGTTTGGGGTTCAAATTATGAGTTCTTTAAAATCATTTACACTAGCAACAGCATAACTGGTTGTCAAACAGTCAAAGTCAAAGGTTTTAGTTTGTTTAAAGGAGGTAGAAGATAAAGACTTGGGACATGATAAAAATACCCTTAACAAACCATATAAGTTATGTGTGATGAAAAAAATACGAACTTAATTAGGCATATTGACAATTAAAAAGGTATAGTATGTAGAATGAGTCTATTTTGTAAGTACGTTACCCTTATTCAATGGCTGATTGTTGCATAGTCAAAGCTTTAAGGGCATTTAAGTCATTTCAATTGAGAGAGAAAGATTTAATTATGTGTAACGAAAAAAAGTACGAACTTAATTGTGCATACTGACATTAAAAAAAGTATAATATTTAGAATGAGTTTATTTTGTAAGTACGTTAAGCATTTATGGCTTTTACCTTACGAAAAAATAATTGTGTTAAAACGTATTATATAATTAGGTAGCCTCATCTTTTATGATACTTATATTCCCGTGTTCACTCCTCCTGTTCTAGTTTCATAATTTTCTAACTAAATCCCCATAATCTTGCCACTTCAAGCACATAAGCAAATTTCTTTACTCGTGAGGTCTTTAACATATCTTCAAATTTCTAAAAATGATCTTGGAAAAATCATCGTCAAAGTTCATATTATTTTGAAACAACCTTTTATTTCTTTCTTGCTGTATGTTACGGTAATTGTATGTTACGGTATACACCATCCGCTTGGCGTGCATTACAACGCGGTCAATTATTAATGAAAACTAAATAACCAAGTAATTTGTGTGTGTTTTATATATGTGACATCAACTTTATTAGAAAATGTATTTGCAAAAATTCTTTTATTAAAAAGAATAAGAACTGTAAATAACCAAGTAATTTGTATGTTTTAAGTATGCGACATCTACTTTATTAGAAAATATATTTTGTAAGAAACTCTTACTAAAAAGGATAAAATAATATAAATAACCAAGTAATGGAAAGTAAATACGCAAGGAATTTGCTTGTTTTAAATATGTGACATCAACTTTATTAGATAAATGTATTTTGCAAAAATATTTTTATTAAAAAGAATAAAATAATATAAATAACCAAGTAACGGAAAGTAGATATAACCAAGTGATTTGTGTGTGAATATGCGACATCAACTTTATTAGAAAATGTATGTTGCAAAAATACTCTTATTAAAAAGAATAAAATAATATAAATTGGTAAGAAAAAACAGGCTCTTATATTCTTAATTTGAACCCCCAAGCTGTCTTATCTACCCCTCTAAATTTTCTAATTGAACCCCAAGCTGGGTTGTTTGGACCCCAAGTAAGCTGTGACCTGGATCCTATAAATCCAAGCGACCCCTCTCTCTCTTCAGATTCAAAGTTTCTTGAATACGAAAGAAAACCGGTTCTAGAACTTGAACCGATCCAATGCCATGTGGACCGATTTGCAAATTTAAGATATTGGCTACTCTAGGTGCATTTAAAATCATATAAGATATCCCCTATGATTTTTATCTTTATTATATAATTCAACAATCATATGTCAAAAACTTTTCATTTATCAAATATGAAATGATGACAATTTAGAGAAATTTACTTTCTACAATTTGTACGCATATGATACAAAATAGCGTGCGTTTTGAACATTCAATTTGGTATATGACTTGAGTTATTAAGTTTTTGCAAAATATATATTTAAAAGATTAATGAATTTCCATTGAACCCCCAGATAAGCTGCTTATTTGATACCATCAGTTAATGTTACTTGTTATTCTAAAAAAAAAAAAAAACTAATGTTACTTGCACCCCTAAATAAAAGTTATTTGCACCCCCAAATAAGTTCTTTTTTCAGCCATAAATACCCCCAGTTCAAACTCTATAAATCATAACCCTTTTGCCTCTTCTTCCTCAACAATCCATAAACTCCTTCCCTGGTTTTCTCTTGAGCTAAGCAAACTATCAAAAAAAAAAAAAAAAAAAAAAAAACTTTTTGAACTATCATCAAAATGGATTCCAGAATTGAAAACGTGATCAATGGATTTAATCTTCAAAGAAAAAGTGGTTTACTTTTGTTTTGGAAAAACACGACTCCCGGAAACGGTTGGTATCTTACATTGACAGGTCAGCCTTGGCAATTAAATAGAGAGCATGAAGCACTCCAGAACTACAGGAACAATTGCCTCAGTTATGGTGACGTTGGACCAGGGACATGGCGTCAACGTGAATGTTTTGCAGGCCAAGTTGCTCATGAAATGCGTCCACAGCCAAGGCCAAAAGAGGATAATCAGATTTTGGGTCAGTTCGCTGTGCCAGTATTTAATGACAGGATACTTGTGGGAGTTATTGAGCTTGTCACACTTGAACCAAAAGAGGATTACGAACCTGATCTTAAACAGCTCAGGCGTTTATTGAAGGTTAGGTGTTTGTTTTTTTTTTGTTTTTTTTTTTTTTTTTGTCAATAATTCAATTTTCACTACTTTACATGGAATTTATTGAAATAGTCATCTTTTTACCAAATATTGATAACATGAACCAAAAAAAAAAAAAAAACTGCTAACAATTTAAGATGATTTTGGTGGGGTTGTTTTTATGGAAAAAAAAAAAAAAAAAAAGGAGAGAGGGTGTCAAATTTCCGAAAAGAATTAAAAACAAGGTTCTTTTGTTCAATAAAGGTTCGCAAAAACATTTTGAAGGGTTCAAAAGGGTAAAAAGTAGGTCCGCATTTTTAAAGATACGGTCTCAACACATGGCTGGGTCACAACATTTGATGAATCTGTTTTGAGTTTTGTTTTTACAAAAAATTGAAAGTATTAAAGTATTAACTATTGAGAGAATATATATATATATATATAAAGTATTAACTATTGAGACATAAGTTATTAAATTATATTCTAATGCAATATAACTATTGCGAATTTGCGATATATCAGTAGTTCGCTACTTTCTTTTTTTAATGCAGCGCCTACATGCTATATGTTCATCATAACTTTTTTAAAATATATCGTGTTAAAAAAATAATTAAACGTTTTTAAAATATATATTTTTCGATTTCTTTTGAGTTGTATTTCTAAAGCAAAGATAAGTCAACTTATCTAAATTATTAGCTCTTAATTTAATACTAAAATAAGTTATCTAAATTACCACTAATTATACTCTTTTATTGTGATCCTTTGTAGGCTGTAAACTTGCGCACTTGATCCTAGTTTGATGGGAATCATGGCAATTGTTTAAAGAAATAGTTTGTGTCCGATTTCAGTGTAGACGTTTATGTGTTGTATTTCATTATTTTGTGTGTGATGCTGGAACTCAAATGTGGTTTTGTTATTTTGTTTGTAATATTGCAATTGTTTTCTTGTTTTGTATAAATTTTATATTGTAATGTGATTTTGTTATTTTGTTTGTAATGTTAAAACTGTTTTCTTGTTTTGTATACAATTTTATTGTTTAACATTGTACTGGGTTACTTGTAACATAGTTGGTACTGGCCTGGTTGGACGTCATTTGGTTATAAGTTCTCATGGACGTCATTTGGTTATAAGTTCCCAAACAAAAGCTAGGTGTAAAAGAGATGTTCAAATTAAGCTTTTACTAAACACCCCTTTGTCATAGTCCAAGCACTAGAAAGTACTCTAATCATTTGCATATGAATCAGCACGCAATGACCAAATAAGCAATTCAAATGAGCCAAACTCCAAACACCGAAAACATTAAGGTGAGCTGATCGAAACTTGTTAGTGTTACAATTGTCATCGCTTAATAGAATTATCAAAAGAGAAAGGCAGATCGGGTAACAAAATACGGAGTAACTTTGTTGCAATAATTTTAATTATGCAGATGAGATATTATTAGTTTAGCTATATGAAAAACTTATTACATATTTAGTTTAGATACATTTTCATATAATTTAAATAAGGTTTTGAACCGGTGTATAAAACATAAAAAAGGTTGCTTTGTCTTATTAAAACACAATGGTAGGTCCCACTTATCTTATATATCATATTTGTCTGCATTCTGCAACATGTTATATTGGTAACCAAAATAATTTAAATTCAGACTTTAGGGATCCTGCTTAGGGAGGGAGGAGTGGATATTTCATACCCTAATACCCTGAGGGTGCCACGTCACCTCTATCCAATAAAAACCTTCCAACTCAAAACTACCCCAATACTACCCTAACACTACCCTACGTGGACGGAGTGGTACCCTAGTACCCGAATTTTTTTTTTTTTTTTTTTTTTTTTTTTTCTTTTTTTTTGGGTATTTTGTACTGCACAGGGAGTGGTACCCTTCTTCTTCCTTGTACCCTTCTTCTTCCTTTAGCTTGTTCCTGTACCTCCAAAAACAAAAAAAAAAAAGAGTCAAAAATACAAACACAACACACATGAAAAGGAACCAAAAGCTCCCCCAACGTCTTAATTTCCAACGTTCTTCTTCGGCTTCGGAGCTCGCAAATCCAACCCGAGACACCAACCCGAGGTAGGCGGAATGGTGTAGCCGCTCGGGTTCAGCTACCCGCCCCCCTACCCGAGAGCCACTCCGTGGTACCTTATAGCTAAATTGGAGGCAAATAAACCAACTTGGTTTCTACTTCAATCTGATATCCCTTCTCCATAACATACAACCAAAAATGAAAAAAGTAAACTGCAATATACAATTTTTAACAAATTTGAAAGCAAGTTATATGCTTAATCATCATTCTATTGAGACTAGTAATCCAAAGGACATGTCGGGTAACATTATATATGAGAATGAGAAGAAAGAAAGGTGGTCGGTTGATGAAGTCCACGGGGACTACCGCGAGAAGCTCATAAAAGTTGCTAAATGCTCTCATTCATGACCAGAAAAAAAAAAAAAAAAAAAAAAAAACCAAAATTTAGTCTGAACCAGTACAGTAAACACATACCAGATGTTCTCTCAGGAACTGAGGCTGGTCCCAATCGAAGATTGCAAATCGGTTGGGCAACTCTTTTTTCGACACTCGACTGATGTTCACATCGGTTACAACGATTGTGGACATCGTTTGCCACATTGGTTGAGGGGCATAAAAAACGCAAATCGGTTCAATTTTCGACCGAGGTTAAACCACACATATTCCATGCAATTTTGAACGTTGGGGTTTGAAATTTAAACATTTGACCGTTTGGTCATTAAAAAAAAAAAAAAAAAAAAAAAAAAAAAAAAAAAAAAAAAACAACACAATTTTACCACTCTATAAATACCAACTTCACCTCAAACACAATTCAAAGCACGCTACGCTTTAGATTATTAGTTTAAGTATTGTAGTGTTTATTTTAATTTCATATAGTAATGTTTTTTTTTTTAATTTCGTATTGTAATGTTTTTTTTAATTTTAATGAATTTAAATTTAATGTTTAAAATGTTTGAATTAAAAAAAAAACAAAAACCCTTGGGTCATCGACTGTGGCATCCGGGTCATGTCTGGTCGCTGGAGAGAGAAAGCTGACGTGGCGCTGGTGACCTGGGTCATCTCAGGTCACGATTGGGACCAGCCTGACATGTGCTTTTAGTTTCTCCGGTTCTTTTCAAGTGAGGTCCCACCAACCTTCCTTTTCCGATTACTAGACTTAGAGCGTAAGGTGTGGTAACGCCGGCCCGGGAGTTATGCCGACGTAGATCGGCGTTACAAGGCGTTATCATACCACCATTCCGGCGTTATAACTCAAGTTAATATACTAACGCAAGTTAAGGGGTTTTCCGGGGGGCGTGGTCTTGGATCATCTCCGAATAATTCGACGAATCCGAGGTCATCATTCGGATTAACGGGTTCCCGCATCCCATTTGGTGTGTTGTCTCAAGATATTTCATGGTCCTTCTTGAGTGAATGTTTTTCCACTCATCTCATTGCGATACCTCACCTTACAACGGTTCAAAAGATCTACCTCGTTTTCACCACTTCTACTCAAACGTTTAAGATGTTTGCGATGTTGTCCCAAATTGTCGAGTCGAAATCAAGTTGCAAAATACTGAATAATTATTATTTCGTCTAACATAATATCGTATACATGTTCGCGTATATATAAGGTTCTAAATGAACCGATATGTCCCTTCGGTTTATACCCAACCGAATTTTAACTAACTTTAAACTAACATAACCGCCATAACTAACTAAACGGTTATTAACTATCTAACGTACAAGTTTGGTCCTTTACGTTTCGTTATTTACATAAAAAGCAATATCGAGATTATTTAGTCCACATTCTCCTCCTTAATCTTGATCGTTGCTTCGTCCTAAGTCTTGAACTCCGAGCATTTGTTGCATAGTTACAAACTTTAGTCTTGGTAAAGCTTTTGTTAGTATATCTGCTCTTTGTAATTCTCCACTGACGTGTTCCACATTGATATGTCCATTCTCTACGCATTCACAAATGAAATGATAGAAAATGTCGATGTGCTTGCTTCTTCCATGAAAAACTGGGTTCCTGACGAGTGCTATTGCTTAAATGTTATCAACTTCAGCTTTAATTTTTTTCTCTTCCCAACCTGTTAATTCACTAAGTAACCGTTTTAACCATAAAGCTTGACATGCTGCTCCAGTAGCTGCCATAAACTCTGATTCACATGATGAGAGTGCTACTGTTGGTTGCTTCTGAGTGCACCAAGTAATAGGTGATTCTCCAAAGTAAAACACTATTCCAGTAGTTCCTTTTCCTTGATCAGTATTGATTCCATAACTAATGTCGCTATAACCTGTAATCTTGCAGCCGCCATCTTTCTTGTATATAATGCCATGCTCCTTTGATCATGATGTATCGAATTACTTGCTTTATTGCCTTCAGGTGATGATCCTTTGGGTCTTGCATAAATCTGCTGAGTAGTCCGACTAAGTAACTAAGATCTGATCTTGTATGTAGTAGATACCTGAGACTTCTAATTAAGCTTCTGTAATAAGTTGCATCAACTGAGTTTCCATCTTCCGCCTTGACCAACTTAGTACCGGGATCCATTGGTATCTTCGTATCATTACTGTCCATCATACTTGCCTCCTTTAAGATCTTGTTGATATATCATGTTTGCTTGATTGTAATCTCTCCTCCTGTCTGAGTAACTTCTATCCCAAGGTAATAAGCTAACAATCCTAAGTCGCTCATTTCAAATTTATCTTCCATTTGGGATTTGAACAAGTCGATTTCCTTTCTTGGAGTGCCCATGATTATCAAATCATCAACGTAAACTCCAACTATTAATGTTGAATTCTTGCTTCTCTTCGTGTAAACTGCTTGTTCGAGATTACATTTCTTAAAGTCTAATGACTTTAAGGTTTGATCAAGCTTCACATTCCAAGCTCGTGGTGCTTGCCTTAAGCCATATAGTGTTTTAGTGAGCTTGTAGACTTTCCCTGAATTTCCTTGTTGTATGAAACCTTCAGGTTGTGTGACGTAGACTTCTTCCTTCAAATCTCCATGTAAAAATGCTGATTTGACATCTAAGTGATGTACTTGCCATCCATGATATGCTGCTAGTACTAAAATCAAACGAACTGTTTTGATACGTGCAACTGGCTCATATACTTCATCGAAGTCTATTCCTTGTTCTTGTACATATCCTTTTGCTACTAAACGTGCCTTGTATTTGATGATTTCCCCTTTTGCATCTCTCTTGGTCTTGAAGACCCATTTAATTCCTATTGCCTCTTGATTTGTAGGCAAAGTAGTAAGAGTCCATGTGTTGTTCTTGTTTATTGAATCCAGTTCAATTTCCATGGCCTCGATCCATTTCTTATCTGTTGAAGCCTCCTTGTAGTTACGTGCTTCTTCTTCCGTAAATAGTAGTCTTTCAGTTTCAACTCTACGGGCATACTTGTATATTTCAGTTAAGTCCTTGAGACCTTGTACTGGTGTATCATCAAATCTACTTTCTGAGTTCTTAATTGAACTAATAGTAGCATCTTCTTCCTCTTCTGAGTGTGGGTTGTAAGTGTATGTTGGTGGAGTGATTGGAGAGTTTAGAGCAGTAATTGGTTCCTGTTCCTGATAGGTACTGTCATTGTTTTCTAAGTTGACTGATGTAGTGTTTTCATTGTCGACTCCTTCTATCACAAAGCTTGCCCAAAATGAGCCTTGTGTACTTATTTCCTCTCTGTTGTTATCCCAATCCCACGGTTTTATTTCCATAAACTTTACATCCCTGCTAACATGTTTCCATTTTCCTTTTGTATCATATAGCCTACATGCTTTCGATCCTTCCTCTACTCCTAAGTAAATCATGGGTATGCTTCTATCATCCAGCTTTTTTAAGTGAGGTATTGTTACTTTGGCACAAGCTGTGCATCCGAATATCCTTAGGTTTTCCAGATTTGGTTTTTTGTTGTAGAGTACCTCATATGGAGTTTTATCTACCAGGGCTCTTGTAAGTACCCTGTTTAGTATATAAATGGCGTGTCTGACTGCTTCCGCCCAAAAAATTTAATGGTAACTTTATAGCTTTCATCATACTTCTCGTAGTAGATAGCACTGTTCTATTTCTCCTCTCTACAACTTCATTTTGTTGTGGTGAGTACGGTGTTGTCAACTGTCGTGCTATTCCATTTTCCTTACAGTACTTGGTGAATTCATTTGATGTGAACTCACCTCCCCTATCTGTTCTTAGCATCCTCAATTTTGTTCTCATTTCCATTTCAATTTGTTGTTTAAACTCCTTGAATGTGTTAAATGCCTGATCTTTTGATGTCAGAAATTAGTCCCACATGAAACGTGTACAGTCGTCCACTAACAAGAAAATTAGTTTCTTTCCAGAGTGTGTGGTTGGAATTATAGGGCCACAGAGGTCTCCATATACTAAATCCAAAGGTTTCTTTGATCTGAACTTAGCTTGATTTGGAAATGGTGTCCTGCTATGTTTCCTAATAAACATGTATCACAAATCTGTCTTGCATGGTTTATTCTTGGTATTCCTTCTACTAGACCCTTCCTTGTCATCTTATTGATGTCGTCAAAGTTCAGATGACCTAATCTAGCGTGCCACAACCATGCTTGGTTATCTACATTTGCTAAGAGGCATATGGGTGTTTCTATTTTCAATCTAATATTGTAAAGTCTATTCTTAGATCTTTCTATCTTCATCAACAACTTCTTATTCTTATCATAAAAAGTCAGTTTGTTTCCATCCATGATGATCTTACAACCTATCTCCGTGAGTTGTCCTAGACTTATTATGTTGCTCTTGAGGTTTGGAATGTAGTATACATCCGATATTATCTTTTGTTCATGGTTCTTACAACCTAACAATATAGAGCCTCGTCCCTTTATCTCTACATATGATCCATCTCCAAAACGTACACGCCCTATTATGCGTTCATCAATGTCTCTAAAATGACTCCTAATTCCCGTCATATGGTTACGCGCACCGTTATCTAAATACCATATGCTTATATCCGTTGTAGCATATTTTCGGGGGTGAATCTGTCCTTCATTCAACAGTACTTCTTCGTGTTCAGTTTCGTGTGTAGTCATTAATAGTGATGGTTCTTAGTCTTCTAAGATAAGGTTTGATTATTCCTGAGTTGCTGATGGTTTTTTGCAGTCCTTTCTAAAATGTCCAAGTTTCCCACATTTGTGACATTTTACTTTGCTCATGTCCAACTCACACTTATTCCACTTTGATTTTCCTTTGTGAGTTGAGCTTTCCTCCTTTGAGTCATATCTGTTCCTATTACATTGCCAGTTTCCTCGTGAGAAGTTTGATCTACCTCCGTGATTATTAAATTGCTTTCCCTTTTTTGAGTGTTTGCCATGTGCGAATAATAAGTTTTCCTGGCTTTCTACTTGTCCTCCCTTTCGAAGTTTTATTCTTTCCCTCAAATGCCTTGAGTTTTCCAATGATCTCGTCTAAGGTAACGTCATCAAGATCACTGGTTTGTTCTATGGATGCAACTATTTGAATGAATCTATCTGGTGTGGAATCTAATAGTTTTCATACTAAAAGTGATTCATCAAGTGTTTTTCCTAATTCTTTTGCCTTAGTGGCATAGCCGTTTAGTTTAGCCGTAAATGCATCCACTGTGTCGTCTTCCTTCATTTAAAGTGTTTGAAACCCAATCATCAATGATTGTAACCGTGCTTGATGCACTCTCTCTTCTCCAACGTGTCTCTTCTTTAACGAATCCCATAATTCCTTCGCTGTTTTACAACCCGCGACTTGTAATATTACATCTTCGGTCAACGCTTGATAAAGGAAGGCAGTCGTTGCCTTATCCCTTTTATCATCTGCTTGTGTATCTTCCTTAGGTTCTATCAAGTATAACCTTAATTTGAATTGACCAAACTGTGTAGTTTGTCAATTTCAACTTAGGGCATTGATAGTGTGTCATAGGTGTTACGGGTTTTGGTGTTATCAAAGCTCTCTTAAGATTTTCGGTTGACATCCTAAATGTACGTATGATCTTCACTTTTCTAACGTATGGGGTTCTCTAACTAATATGGTATTTCCTACTAATACGGGAAGCAGAAAATAGTTTTCCGGGAATTCTAATAGTACGGGATCAAAAAGTAGTTCTCGGGATTTCCTAATAGTATGAAAATAAAATTTCTATACTAATAATATGATAGAAATTCGGAAGTTTGATTTCTAACCGTAATGTTGTGTTAAAGCACAACTGTATTCCCTTCTCGTGTGTTGGTACTTTGAACATTATACCAGCAACAACTTTCGTCCCTTTTTTTTCGTTAGTATCACCAAATCAACAATACTTGTTGTTTTTCTTCTCGATGATCAGAAAGTTATTGTTGTTGTCTCGTTGTTGTTCCTTTTTTGTCTCCAAACCAATTCACAAATTACAAACAAAATTCTCGGCTTCCTTTGTATTTTGTGTCGAATTCGTTTCTGACCTACAACCAAGCGAGTACTCCTCTTTCTTTTTCGGTATTCCACACTTGTTCTCACGTTGGTGTCTTCTCCTTTTTGTGTCGTCTTGAATTCCTATTCCACAAACCGTGCCCTAGAACTCCTTTGTTCTCGGTATTCCTTCAAAACAAACAATAATGTTTTCGTTGTTGTTTTTCCTTTCGAATTCCAAGTCCCTTTTTCACACAAAAAATCTTGTAACCGTCTTGGTATTCTTTCTAAAAAAACGAAACTATTTTTTCTCTTCGTTGTTGTTGTTGTTCCTGTGTCGCTTCCAAAAGCGTTTTCCACAAAGCAAACCCTCGAGTTCTCCTATTGTTCTTCTCGCTTTTCTTCCAAACCTTGTCCACAACAACCTAACTAAATCACATGCTTACCAAGCGTTGTGAGTTTTCCTTCCCTGTGTGTCGTTCTCAAATCGTTACCACAAAGTTTTATCCTACTCGCCTTTTTTTAGCCTTGATTGGGTCCCGAAAACAGTCAAGCTATATCACACAAGCTAGCCACTTGTGAATGGCTAACCGTAATAAACTTAAAACTGCTCAGAAACCAATACAATGAAGATCAGGAGAATATAATGAATTCCCGGGTCGTTAAGTCCCACGGAGACTCAATGGTGTGTAAACACTTGATCAGATGATAGAATGATCACTAAGGATAGTGATCAGTAAGGATTTAGATGAATTATTACACTACTGATTGATTGGAATGTAGTTGGACACAGAATTGGAAAGCACAACAATCAGATAAAAGAAACATAAAACGTACGTTTAAAAACTACTCAAACGTACAAAATAAAAAGTGAAATCTAAGAAATAAAAAACCTAAAAATATGAAAATGACATTTTTGAAATCCTAAAAATAAAAGAAAATTATTAGAAAAGGAAAATTATTTTTATAACTATTTAATTAATTATTATTAATTAAAAACTATTTTAACTATTTAAAAATAACCTAAAATAGAAGAAAATACAAAATAAGGCTAGAAAAATAAAATTATGATTGAGGAAAATCTAAAATATGATAAAACTAATTTTAAAACTGAAAAGATATTTTTTTATGCTTTTTAATTATTTATTACTAATTATTTAATACTTTTAACTATTAAAAATTATAATAAATACTAAAAAGATTAGGAAAATTATGAAACTTTTTCTAAAAATAACTTTAGGTGACAGAGAACTAAGAAAAATATAAAAACTAGATTTGCTTATTAATAAGATGAAAAGAAAAATCAAAAAGCTAAAAACTATTAAATAAATGCTATCACTATTTTTAAATTGATTTTTTCTGGTTTTTCTTTTTGAAAACTGCTTAACTACTTAAAATATGAAACTTTAATAAACACAAAAATTTTACAACTCAAAAATAAGCTATTTGAGTGAGCTTATAAGCAAACAGTGGGCTTAAGAGCTTATTTTGGTGAATTAAGCTCAAACAAGCTCACAAGCTGAAACAAAAGCTAAAATAAGATGCAAATAAGCTAGGTGAACTGAAATGAAGCTAAAAGACACAGACAAGCATACTGAAAAGCCAAAAATAAGCAAATAAGCACTTGGATAAAACTGAGAAATGGACAGAAATGGGACAAGGTTGAGGCTTATTGCAGCCTTACCAAACAAGCTAAAAAGATGAGAATAAGCACTTGAATGGAAAGACAGCTAGGAGACCTTTCCAAAAAGCCAAGATTCAAAGTCTATGTCTCACTAATAAGCTCTGTGTGAGCTTATTAAAATGAGCAGATCACACAAACTCCCTTGGCACAGGGCACTATTTTCAGACAAGTACACAAAAGAAGCTAGTAAATAAGCTATTAAAAAGCTGATTAAAGGAGAACTAGTATTTTTCTAATTAAGTTTAGCAACTGAACTTTAGTTTCCCAAAAGCTTATATCCTAAATCTCAATATTAAGCACACAGTAAAATTCTAAAGTTTATTCAAAAATGACCAAATGAAAATTTGACTTTTCTTAAAAACCAAAGAAGTTGACTAATATGAACTTTGATTTGATCCTGTGGACTGAATAAGATGTATTAAGGTATATAAAGACTGATTTGATCAACACTAACAACTTATTAACACAAAATCATGATCATGAATCATGAAATTCAAACAGTTAACACACAAGACATGATCAAAAGTATTTTTGACTTTTTGACAAATAACCACTGGTCTTTCTTGTTAAACTGAGATACTAGGTGTGTAAGTGACACAGAACAAGCACAAACAATCAATACAAACAAGACATACTATGGTTTAAACAAGCAAATCCAAACACCCTTATATGACTGTTTTGGAACTTTTTCAAAGCAAATCACAAATTTAAACCATAAAACTGATTGCAGACTTTATATAATCATTAAATAAGACTAAATAAACATGAACCAACAGTGATAACAACATAAAACTAAGAATTTAGACTTAAGCTATTTTAACTGTCAAAATGAAATTTTTATAAACTACAAATTTAAAAGAACAACAAACTGATTTTAATACTCAAATACACTTAACTAAGACTAATGAACATAAAGAACCAGAAATTCAAGCTACTAAATGACTAAAACAGTGAAATGTAAAAATGAACAAAAGGCTTACAAATGGCTATCCAACTGAAATCACAGAACCAAGATCAAAATACCACTCCTATAGGCTTACCACTAAGCCACTAACCCAAGGCCATCCACAATCTACCCTGCTCCAGCTGTGAACACCATTTCTTATGATTTTTGATTTTTCAACTAATTTATTTGTATTTTTGGTGATTATCTCTTTTTGCTTCTAAACTGGATTTTTATGTTTCTAAAAGCTTGAATAAGCTTTATAGGAGCTTACATGTGCTATATCAGTCCATAATAACATCTAACAACAACATTCGAATACTCATGAAATTTTTGAAATTTGAAAATTTTGCATAAACTGAAATAAGACTTGGAACTTGAAATTAATAATTGAAAAGGTTTAACAATACACTGAAATGCTTAAACAAAGTACTTTGAAGCTTGAAATTACACTGAAAAACTTAAAATGATAAAAACGACTAAGAAAAATAACAATTACACTAGATACTTTGATACATTGCTTCTCTTCCTCTTTATAGACTTTTTTGGACTCCTTGTTGACCTCTGAATGTATCCCACCTCATCTGAGCCATTGGATTGGCCAAAATCATCACAACCATCCAAGTGTATTTTTGGCGCCAATTTTCTCTTGAGCAGGTTTGAGTAGGTTTGAGCAGGTTATAGTCAATTAATGATCTTGGGTGTTAGTGGAAGAGGAGGGGGGACAAGGTAAGGAGTATACAAATGGTGTGTTGAAAAAAACATGGGAATACCAGCTTTGGTTTTGGATTTCAGTGGTGTTGAGGAGGATGAACAGTAACAGTGGTTTTGGGCGGGGGTTGACTTAATTTGACCGGGGTATTAATAAAACGGGGGTTGGGTTGGTTTTGGGCCAAAGGTTGGGCTGGATTGGATTTGGACTTGATATATTACAAAGGGGTCCGGCTTGGTTAAGTAATATCACAAGGACTAAAATTGTAATTCCACCAAACTTGAGGACTGAACTTGCCACTTTCTCCAATGATATAAAAAGGACCAAACTTGACAAACTTTGATAGTACAAGGATAAAATTTGATCATTTTCCATTTTAAAATATCCAAGGACTAAATTTGACATTTTTCAAAGCTTAGGGACCTTTTCTGCCATTTGACCAAAGAATCATTCAAGGACCATTTTTAACAACTTAGAATATTTCAGGGACCTTGAATGATAAAATTCTTGATTTTGAAATACCAGGGACTGTTTTTGACAGCTTTTAAAACTTGGGGGACTAAAACTGCCAATTTTGCAAACTTGAATCATTTTTCATCTGATTTTGATCTTTTTGCATTTAAAACACATAAAACACTGATTTGTGATATTTTCATCAATTTGATGCATTTTTGAGTGTTTTCAGATGATTTTGCAGTTTAGATTGTACAAAAATGATGAGTATTTAGACACTCATTAATCCCCCACACTAAGATATTGCTAGCCCCTAGCAATGATTTGAACTTTAATGGATTTTAAAAACTCTTTACCAAAAGCCATCACTTCTGGAGTAGCCAATTGTTTTGATTCAAGTAAGAATCTTGGTACAACGATAACCAAATGATTTTGAGCAAATCATTAGCTGTAAACGGATTTGATTTGTCTTTACCAGAAGCCGTTTGCTCTGGACTAGCCAACTCTTAGATAAATTATCAAAATTATCTTTGGTGAGCTGATTACCAATTATGGCTTTTCCACTGCCTTTACCACAAGCCATAAACTTGCGGGCTAGCCAACTCTTCACTTTTTAGGATATGGTGAGTTGAATACCATACAATTTTGGGCAAATTGCAAGCCATAAACGGATTTGAGAAATCTTTACCAAGAGCCGTTTGCTCCTGGATTAGCCAATCCTTTTGTTTTTTAGACAAGGCGGACTGATAACAAAATGAGTAAGTGCAAAACACTTACTCCAAAAAAATTTTGGCCAAAAACGGGGGAATTAGGCAGTATAATTACATGATAAAATTCGTGAGAATTCCCCCCCACACTTAGAAATGAATATTGCCCTCAATATTCAAAGTACCGGCAGTTATGCCGAGACTGAGAACGTAAAAGGGAAATACTACGGCCATTATTTGAAAGAGATTTTTTTTTTGGAAAACTTATATACAACAGTGTGGGGTAACTCCCCCACACTAGGGTGGTAGAACAGAGAAAGAAGACAGAAATATGGGTGAAAACCCATATGGTGTGTGCTAATGTTTTTGATTCCCGAGTCACTAGCTTGACTCGATCCCCGCATTCATTGGTTCATGGGGAAAGTTTGTAGATCCGGGACAACCACAGGGGGAATGTCCTCTCCAAAATAATGCTTCACTCGATGACCATTCACTTTAAAATTAGGACCATCAGGTTGAGATAACTCAATGGTACCATAAGAATAAACCTTAGCGATAGTAAATGGACCAGACCAACGGGACTTGAGCTTTCCCGAGAAAATCTTCAATCTTGAATTGAAAAGAAGGACTCGATCACCAACGTTAAAAACGCGGTTCTTGATTTTAGAGTCATGAATCTTCTTTGTCTTTTGTTTATAGATCAAAGAGTTCTCGTATGCTTGATCACGAAGTTCATTTAATTCATTCATTTGAACTTTTCTGTGATCACCAGCTGTCTGTATATCGAAGTTTGCATGCTTCAAGGCCCAGTATGCCTTGTGCTCTAACTCAATCGGAAGATGACATGCCTTTCCGTACACTAGCTTGTATGGAGTACACCCGATGGGTGTTTTGTAAGCTGTACGGAAGGACCAGAGTGCGTCATCAAGCTTATCTGACCAGGATGCACGATTTTCGCCTACTGTCCTTTCAAGAATTCTTTTAATACCACGGTTGGAAACTTCCACCTGCCCACTTGTTTGGGGGTGGTATGCAGTAGAGAGACGGTGGGTAACACCATACTTTTGCATGACACGATCAAATTGGTCATTGCAGAAATGTGTACCACGATCACTGATTATCGCTCTCGGAGTTCCAAACCTGGCAAAAAGGGATTTCAAGAATTTCACAACAACTCGGGCATCATTGGTAGGTAAAGCTTTTGCTTCAACCCATTTTGACAAATAGTCAACAGCCACGAGTATGTACTTGTTTCCGCGAGAAGATGGAAATGGCCCCATAAAGTCAATACCCCAGATGTCAAATATCTCACAAACTTGAATGGCATTTTGTGGCATTTCATTTCTTTGAGATATATTTCCGTGACGTTGACAAGCGTCACAGGCTTTGACAAATTCGTGGGCATCCTTATAAATTGTGGGCCAATAAAACCCGGAATCAAACACCTTTTTGGCGGTGTAGTTTGGACTATGATGGCCCCCGGTGGGTCCAGCATGGCAAGCTGTGAGAATGTCAAGAGCTTCCTGTCCATAAACACACCGTCGGATGACTTGATCCGCACAGATTTTGAATAAGAAGGGGTCGTCCCAGAAATAATGTTTAACATCCTTGAAGAATTTGCTCTTCTGTTGGGTCGACATCCCTTTCACAATGAAGTTACCCGCATGGTAATTTGCGAAGTCAGCAAACCATGGGGTGGTAGAATTTCCACGAAAAGAAACCGCATTGAGTGTCTCGAGAGGAAATGTTTCATTTATTTCCTTTTTCTCGAAAACATCTTGGTGAGGGTTTTCTAATCTGGACAGATGGTCAGCAGCTAGATTCTCAGCTCCTTTTTTATCACGTATGATGATATCAAATTCTTGCAGGAGGAGAATCCAATGGAGCAATCTCGGCTTTGCATCTTGTTTTGCAAAGAGATATTTGAGAGCCGAGTGATCAGTATACACCACGCATTTGGTCAAGATTAAGTATGGCCGAAACTTCTCAAATGCATACACCACGGCTAATAGCTCTTTTTCTGTGGTGGTGTAATGAGTTTGAGCTTCAGTCATAGTTTTGCTTGCGTAGTGGATAGGCTGAAAATGCTTGTTTCTACGTTGCCCTAAGACTGCACCGATAGCAAAATCACTTGCATCGCACATGAGCTCAAAAGGCAAGTCCCAGTCGGGAGCAACGAGAATGGGTGCTTCAGTAAGCTTTTTCTTCAATGTTTCAAAAGCTTCAATGCACTCGGGTGAAAAGATAAAAGGAGCATCCTTTTCAAGAAGATGGGTCATAGGCCGGGCGATTTTAGAAAAATCTTGTATGAATCTGCGATAGAAACCGGCATGACCTAAAAAACTCCTAATACCCTTGACGGTAGTAGGATGAGGTAATTTAGCAATAACATCGACTTTTGCTCTATCTACCTCAATCCTATTTTTTGAAATTTTATGGCCAAGGACTATGCCTTCTTTGACCATAAAGTGGCTTTTCTCCCAGTTTAGACAAAGATTGGTGTCTTCACACCGTTGAAGCATTTTTTCTAAATGGGAGAGACATGTTTGAAATGAATCCCCAATGACCGAGAAGTCATCCATAAACACCTCCATTGTTTCCCCGATCATGTCGTGGAATATGGCCATCATACATCGTTGAAACGTGCCAGGAGCATTGCATAAGCCAAAAGGCATACGTTTGTAGGCAAAAGTTCCGTATGGGCAGGTGAATGTGGTCTTCTCTTGATCCTGTGGATCAATGGGAATCTGAAAGTAACCCGAGAAACCATCAAGGAAACAATAGTATTCATTCCCTGCTAATCTCTCAAGCATTTGGTCCATGAAGGGTAGAGGAAAATGGTCTTTTCGGGTAGCGTCATTCAACTTACGATAGTCAATACACACACGCCATCCCGTAACCAGACGAGTTGGAATTAACTCGTTATCTTCATTTGTGACAACAGTAATGCCACCCTTTTTTGGAACACAATGAATTGGGCTAACCCAAGGACTATCTGAGATCGGGTAAATCAATCCTGCATCAAGAAGTTTGATAACCTCCTGTTTGATAACATCATGGATTTTTGGATTCACCCTTCTCTGATGTTGAACTGCTGGTTTGAAGTCATCCTCCATTAAGATTTTGTGAGTGCAGAACTCAGGGTTGATACCCTTAATGTCGGAGAGTTTCCAAGCAATTGCTTGCTTGTGTGACTTCAAGACCTTTATGAGAGCAGCTTTTTCATCTATACTCAAATCTCTAGCAATAATGACATGCAATTTATCATCACCCTCAAGAAATGCATACTCGAGATGAGGTGGTAAGTCCTTAAGCTCAACCTCAGGAAATTCTTCAGTTTTCTCAACTGACTTGACTTCCTTGTTATGAATCTTGACGGGAGGGAGAGGAGGAGAAGTGTCATGATTTAACAACTTCTTTAGAAGAATATCTCCCTCCAGATTAATCTCATCAGGAATTGAATCACTAGTGTAAGGGGTTGATGATGGATCACCATTAAGCAACTTCTCAATAAGAAGTATGTCCCCTTCAATGTCAATTGGAGCGTGATCAATCTCCCATGGAACAGAATCACTAGCCAAGTATGCTTCAATCTCTTCCGAGATGGAGTCACTTCCCTCAAAAGGAGTGATAGAAGGAGTAGAATTGGCTATGATAGGTTGAGAAGATGTGGTGGGATTCCCACTCACATAATTATGAGAGTAACCAAGAACTTCTTGAGAGTACTCTTCAGAAGCAACATCAATGATATCTATTCGGTTAACCGATTCAGAATCATAGTTTGCGGAGTACCTCGAAGTTTGATCAAGGTTAAAGGTGACAGCTTCATTACCAACACGTAATGTGATTTCTTGCTCAAATACATCAATGAGAGCACGGCCCGTTCTCAGGAATCCTCGACCAACAATGAGAGGAACCCGATGATCGGCATCAAAATCAACAACCACGAAGTCAGCTGGAAAATGGAACTTTCCTACTTTCACAAATACGTCCTCGGCAATGCCAAGAGGACGGGATATTGTACGATCTGCAAGCTCAAGAGTCATGCATGTAGGAGTAAGTTCCGGAAGAGAAAGTTTCTTCCATACTGAATAAGGCATCAGGTTGATGCTTGCACCAAGATCTGCTAGGGCAAAGCATTCAACCATTCCTGGAAATACACAAGGTAAGAGAAATTTTCCAGGATCTCCAAGTTTTTCAGGAAGCTTTTTCAGGATAACTGCTGAGCAGTTCTCGTTAAGAGGAGTTTTTGCCATTTCAAACAGCTTTTCCTTATTGCTTAACATGTGTTTGAGAGTTGATGCAAACTTGGGCATCAGCATGATAGCATCCGCAAAGCTTATGTCAAAATGTAACTCTTGGAAAATTTGGAAAAATTTGTCCATTTGATGACTGGCTTTCTCGCGGAGCTTTTGCTCATTCAAACGTGATGGGTAAGGAATAGAAGATTTGGATTTCTGGTTTTCAACGGGAGCTACTGGAGGTTCAAAAACAACTCCTGGATTAGATTTGGGTTTCTGGACAACTTGAGGTTGGACTACCGAAGGTAGGACGTGTGCGGTACTTCGTGGGCTTGAATAATGCACCTTGTCCGTTGTATCCTTGGTAACTTGACTCATTTCTCCTAGTGGAGGAGGCATTGGAGTCGTAGGTCCATTGTGTGTCCTAGGTTCACTTTCCACTACCTTTGGAAGAGAAGAAGAAGAAGAGGTAGTAGGAATAGCAGGTCCATTGTATGAAACACCACTTCTGGTTGTGATCGCCTTAGCATCGCCCCTCGGGTTAGCGATCGTGTTGCTCGGAAGTTTTCCTGAGCCCGAGGGTTGATCATTTAAAGACTTCTTAAGATCAGCAATCTGACTGACCAACAACCTGTTCATTTCATCTTGGGACTTCATGAATTGTTTCAATAACTCATCAGATGATGGTCCAGTTGGCACAATGGCGGGAGGTGGATTAGGAAAATTCTGGCCTCTAATGTTAGGATTAGGGCCTTGATTTTGAAAATTTCCTTGATTAGGATTCATATTCCCATGAAATTGATTCCCTCGATTGAAATTGTTTTGATTAAGGTTCCCTTGATGTTGGAAACCTTGATTTGGTGCAGGATAGAAATTACCTTGGTTTTGATAACCTTGGTTCATTCTTGGTTGGTTCTGATTCCGGTTTTGCATGTTATGATTCTGGTTAAAACCGGGTGGTGCCTGATTAGTGTTAGCACGGTAGTGTGGTTCATTTTGAGGACGGTATTGATTACCTCCCTGATGTGCAGTACCGGCTAGAGCATTGGCTTCAAAAGGACTACCATCGGTGGCAGTACAATTGTAGTATGCATGAGGACCACCACAAGTAACACAACTCTCGACTTTCTTCACTTCACCATGTGTTGGTGTCTGTGTGAAGGTCACTTTCTTTTGGTTAGCAAGAACCAAAGCCTGAACAATATCTGTGAGTTTGTCAATCTTAGCATCGGTGCTAGATGTACTCACCGGAGATGAAGAAGAAGAAGGTCCAGCATGAGACTGATATGTCTTTGCTCGGAAAGGGTGGACCTGAGATTTGTTCTCAATTATTTGCAAAGCTTCTTTGGTAGTCTTGCTCAGGAAATTACCTCCCGCGGAGGCATTCAAAGAGTCTTGATTAGTCTGGTTGAGACCATTATAGAAAGTATCCATTTGCATTAACTCGGTAAAACCATGATGCGGACACTTGCGAAGCAACTCTTTGTAACGATCCCATGCCTCCCCGAATGATTCATCAAATCTCTGAGAAAATTTCATTATCTCATTCTTAAGACTTGTGGTTCGGGATGGAGGATAGAACTCGTTAACGAACTTGGTGACTAGATCCTCCCATGTCTCAATAGAACGAGGGGGTTGTTTCTCAAGCCAATTCCGGGCTTGTCCCTCTAGAGAAAATGGGAACAGAAGAAGCTTGATAGCTTCATGTGGGACATTCTTGTACTTGATGGTAGATGCAATCTTGTTAAACCATCGAATGTGTGCATGAGGATCATCCGGCTCAAAACCATAGAATTGGCTTTGGGTTACTAGATTAAGCAACCCGGTTTTGAGCTCAAAGGTATCAGCCACGATGGCTGGAACAACAATAGCATCTCCGTAACCCTCGATGGGTGCTTGGAGAAGCTCATTCATGGGCTTATCTTCTGCCATTACGACAGGTGGTGGTGGTGGTAGACGTTCCTCAGTCACGGCTGAAGGAGCAGAACGTCCTCTACGTCTACGAGGAATGTTTCCAAGCTCAGAAAGTGGACTTGTAGAACTGGAAGAACGAGTGCGCATGCACTAAGTATAAAAATCAGTTTTCAAAACAAATGCAAGGCAAAACGACAAGTGAACTTAACCAATAATCTCAAATGAAATGGCTTCTTTGAAAAAGGTACACCAAATCACAAGGACACAAAGGCAAGTTTTAAATCTGTTGTTCGGGAACTTATTATGGTCACACCCCCAGTTAGTAGGTGTACTGCCTTGATTTGCGGTGGTTGATTTTTATATATTTAAGTACCACTGAAAAGACGTAGGTATGATTTGTGCAAAGGGGTTTAAAAACTTTTGGACAATATTTTTGGTATCGTCTCGTTTAACCAAATCGTATCTCTTTAAGAATCACCTCAAAGAAAATACAAGATAGAAAACGTTCCGATTGTTTTGTTGTTTTATATTGTTTTTGGTGTTTTTAACACTTTAGGAAAAGTGCTAATGAACTTTTTTTGATTTTCTTATAGCTTTACAAAAAACTTTTTACAAATGGTGGTATATGTGCAAGAATGGGTCTGAAAAAAGTTTAACACACGCTAAAGCCTCCCCGGCAGCGGCGCCAAAATTTGATTGGGTCCCGAAAACAGTCAAGCTATATCACACAAGCTAGCCACTTGTGAATGGCTAACCGTAATAAACTTAAAACTGCTCAGAAACCAATACAATGAAGATCAGGAGAATATAATGAATTCCCGGGTCGTTAAGTCCCACGGAGACTAAATGGTGTGTAAACACTTGATCAGATGATAGAATGATCACTAAGGATAGTGATCAGTAAGGATTTAGATGAATTATTACACTACTGATTGATTGGAATGTAGTTGGACACAGAATTGGAAAGCACAACAATCAGATAAAAGAAACGTAAAACGTACGTTTAAAAACTACTCAAACGTACAAAATAAAAAGTGAAATCTAAGAAATAAAAAACCTAAAATATGAAAATGACATTTTTGAAATCCTAAAAATAAAAGAAAATTATTAGAAAAGGAAAATTATTTTTATAACTATTTAATTAATTATTATTAATTAAAAACTATTTTAACTATTTAAAAATAACCTAAAATAGAAGAAAATACAAAATAAGGCTAGAAAAATAAAATTATGATTGAGGAAAATCTAAAATATGATAAAACTAATTTTAAAACTGAAAAGATATTTTTTTGTACTTTTTAATTATTTATTACTAATTATTTAATACTTTTAACTATTAAAAATTATAATAAATACTAAAAAGATTAGGAAAATTATGAAACTTTTTCTAAAAATAACTTAAGGTGACAGAGAACTAAAAAAAATATAAAAACTAGATTTGCTTATTAATAAGATGAAAAGAAAAATCAAAAAGCTAAAAACTATTAAATAAATGCTATCACTATTTTTAAATTGATGTTTTTCTAGTTTTTCTTTTTGAAAACTGCTTAACTACTTAAAATATGAAACTTTAATAAACACAAAAATTTTACAACTCAAAAATAAGCTATTTGAGTGAGCTTATAAGCAAACAGTGGGCTTAAGAGCTTATTTTGGTGAATTAAGCTCAAACAAGCTCACAAGCTGAAACAAAAGCTAAAATAAGATGCAAATAAGCTAGGTGAACTGAAATGAAGCTAAAAGACACAGACAAGCATACTGAAAAGCCAAAAATAAGCAAATAAGCACTTGGATAAAACTGAGAAATGGACAGAAATGGGACAAGGTTGAGGCTTATTGCAGCCTTACCAAACAAGCTAAAAAGCTGAGAATAAGCACTTGAATGGAAAGACAGCTAGGAGACCTTTCCAAAAAGCCAAGATTCAAAGTCTAAGTCTCACTAATAAGCTCTGTGTGAGCTTATTAAAATGAGCAGATCACACAAACTCCCTTGGCACAGGGCACTATTTTCAGACAAGTACACAAAAGAAGCTAGTAAATAAGCTATTAAAAAGCTGATTAAAGGAGAACTAGTATTTTTCTAATTAAGTTTAGCAACTGAACTTTAGTTTCCCAAAAGCTTATATCCTAAATCTCAATATTAAGCACACAGTAAAATTCTAAAGTTTATTCAAAAATGACCAAATGAAAATTTGACTTTTCTTAAAAACCAAAGAAGTTGACTAATATGAACTTTGATTTGATCCTGTGGACTGAATAAGATGTATTAAGGTATATAAAGACTGATTTGATCAACACTAACAACTTATTAACACAAAATCATGATCATGAATCATGAAATTCAAACAGTTAACACACAAGACATGATCAAAAGTATTTTTGACTTTTTGACAAATAACCACTGGTCTTTCTTGTTAAACTGAGATACTAGGTGTGTAAGTGACACAGAACAAGCACAAACAATCAATACAAACAAGACATACTATGGTTTAAACAAGCAAATCCAAACACCCTTATATGACTGTTTTGGAACTTTTTCAAAGCAAATCACAAATTTAAACCATAAAACTGATTGCAGACTTTATATAATCATTAAATAAGACTAAATAAACATGAACCAACAGTGATAACAACATAAAACTAAGAATTTAGACTTAAGCTATTTTAACTGTCAAAATGAAATTTTTATAAACTACAAATTTAAAAGAACAACAAACTGATTTTAATACTCAAATACACTTAACTAAGACTAATGAACATAAAGAACCAGAAATTCAAGCTACTAAATGACTAAAACAGTGAAATGTAAAAATGAACAAAAGGCTTACAAATGGCTATCCAACTGAAATCACAGAACCAAGATCAAAATACCACTCCTATAGGCTTACCACTAAGCCACTAACCCAAGGCCATCCACAATCTACCCTGCTCCAGCTGTGAACACCATTTCTTATGATTTTTGATTTTTCAACTAATTTATTTGTATTTTTGGTGATTATCTCTTTTTGCTTCTAAACTGGATTTTTATGTTTCTAAAAGCTTGAATAAGCTTTATAGGAGCTTACATGTGCTATATCAGTCCATAATAACATCTAACAACAACATTCGAATACTCATGAAATTTTTGAAATTTGAAAATTTTGCATAAACTGAAATAAGACTTGGAACTTGAAATTAATAATTGAAAAGGTTTAACAATACACTGAAATGCTTAAACAAAGTACTTTGAAGCTTGAAATTACACTGAAAAACTTAAAATGATAAAAACGACTAAGAAAAATAACAATTACACTAGATACTTTGATACATTGCTTCTCTTCCTCTTTATAGACTTTTTTGGACTCCTTGTTGACCTCTGAATGTATCCCACCTCATCTGAGCCATTGGATTGGCCAAAATCATCACAACCATCCAAGTGTATTTTTGGCGCCAATTTTCTCTTGAGCAGGTTTGAGTAGGTTTGAGCAGGTTATAGTCAATTAATGATCTTGGGTGTTAGTGGAAGAGGGGGGGGGACAAGGTAAGGAGTATACAAGTGGTGTGTTGAAAAAAACATGGGAATACCAGCTCTGGTTTTGGATTTCAGTGGTGTTGAGGAGGATGAACAGTAACAGTGGTTTTGGGCGGGGGTTGACTTAATTTGACCGGGGTATTAATAAAACGGGGGTTGGGTTGGTTTTGGGCCAAAGGTTGGGCTGGATTGGATTTGGACTTGATATATTACAAAGGGGTCCGGCTTGGTTAAGTAATATCACAAGGACTAAAATTGTAATTCCACCAAACTTGAGGACTGAACTTGCCACTTTCTCCAATGATATAAAAAGGACCAAACTTGACAAACTTTGATAGTACAAGGATAAAATTTGATCATTTTCCATTTTAAAATATCCAAGGACTAAATTTGACATTTTTCAAAGCTTAGGGACCTTTTCTGCCATTTGACCAAAGAATCATTCAAGGACCATTTTTAACAACTTAGAATATTTCAGGGACCTTGAATGATAAAATTCTTGATTTTGAAATACCAGGGACTGTTTTTGACAGCTTTTAAAACTTGGGGGACTAAAACTGCCAATTTTGCAAACTTGAATCATTTTTCATCTGATTTTGATCTTTTTGCATTTAAAACACATAAAACACTGATTTGTGATATTTTCATCAATTTGATGCATTTTTGAGTGTTTTCAGATGATTTTGCAGTTTAGATTGTACAAAAATGATGAGTATTTAGACACTCATCAAGCCTTAATAATATTTAATAGAAGTGATGGTCATTCACGTTTAGGAACTTTGTAACGTGTGTTAGATATCGTATTAGAATAGTCAACGGGCTCGTGGATTGGGCTAAGCTAAATGGCTAATAGTTATGTTAAGCTAGCCTTATGTAATTTATTATCCAATCCAAGTCCAATCCAAGCCCAAGCCCAAGCCCATAAGGGTAATATGTAAGGAAGTATAAATACCCCTCAAATGGTCATTTGAGGGGTGTGCTTGAGTGTGTTTGTGTGTGTTTTCTTTATGGTATAATAAGTTTCCTTTCATCTTATTTTCTCTCTACATACACGCATCATATCTTCAAGTCACCATCTTTCCATCTTTATTCTTCTTTCTTACGCATACGTATGTTTGTAGTTTTACGTGTGTTACTTGTGTAGTAACGTGGGTATTCGTGATAAGGTTGAGAAAAACAAGGTCCTACAATTGGTATCACTCACCTAACAATGGTTTAGGAGTGTTGTGTTACGTTTTTTGTTAGCACTTTACACAAAAAGTTGCGTTTTTTACTATAAACGTGGGCTTTTTGCTATAAAGTTTTGAGTTTTACGTGGTTTTAAGGTTAAAGCTGTAGTTTTTATTGATCATTAAGTGTTTTGGAAGAAGTTTGTGCAAAAGAAATCGTTTGGAAACGTGTTTTTGGGTGAAAAATTCGTGTTTTTGCATAATCTGGGCATTCTACGCGTAAGGTTGCAAGTACAGAAAAGTCAAAACCCTAGTTTTTACGCATAAGAAAAGTCAAAACCCTAATCCTACGCGTAAGGTCTACGCATAAGAAGTGAAATCCTACGCTTAAGCATTTGGTGACGTGTCTTCGTGCAACAACGGTGACTCAGTGCTTCCCTCACTTGGATAAGTTTGTGGAACACTTCGACTTGTGGATATCTTTTACACTTGGACGAGTGTAAAGGATTTTGGTTTTAAACCTAAACTTACGCATAAGCCTAAAAACTTACGAGTAAGCACTTCTACGCATAAGTTAATTCTTACGCGTAAGGTGCTCTACTTCTAAGAGTTTAGTCTACGCATAAGCTTACGTTTAACCTAAGTTTACGCGTAAGATATAGTTTACGCATAAGCTTTATCCTACGCCTAAGCTAATGACGTATAGTCTAGATTCGGGTCACGAACCCGACTAAAGTCCAAAACTCACAAGCTCAGCACGGACTGGGCTAATGCTAATAAGTGTTTGGGCTCAAGAAAGCCCAAGCCCAAAGCTATTTACGGAATAGATATTGGATATCTCCTAATTATGGAGATAATCATTCCCCAACCGACTTAGGCGGGATACGCCGAAGGTTGAGGAACACGGAACCAACAAGGATTCCGTGTGTATATAAAGGGAATCACATCCCTCGTTAAAGGTACGATCTACAAAACCCTAACTCTCCTTTAACCCTAAATCGATTACTTACTCTCACGCCGGAGGATAATCGTGGGAGACAATCCCACGGTAAGCCTAACGGTGTTTTCTGTCTTCTTAGTGCGCATGTCTCAAGCAACAATCGGTAATTGGTATGAGAGTCGGAGCCCCTAACAAGGGACGCCCAACTTTTGTATCAACAAGTGGCGCCATCCGTGGGACCATTCACTAAGAACTAAGAACTAGGATGACGAAGCATGGAAATCAGCGATCGCAAACAGACCTTACGGGGAAGAAGCCGCACGCCGGTTCAGCTTCCAAGCAAACTTCTGGAACAACCAGTGTTGCTAAAAACCAGGGATCAGGCCAAGATTTGGTCTTCCCTCTGGTGGAACCGCGCCCAGGGACAACCCAGGCCACGGTAACTACCGCTAGCGCAGGAGATCCACTGCGCACCCCTTTTGCCACTCCATTCCAAATGGTGGTGGAAACACCTGATAAAAATAAGGGTATAGTAGTAGAAACTGATACTCCTACTCTAGAAGGAGTCGTGTCAGAACTAGCGCCAGATGAGTTCGTATTACAAAATTACGAAGCCTTGGCTGCTCTTATGGAAAAGGAAGTAAAGCAGAGGTCAGGTCGGAGTCTGCATGCCCGACTCGATTTCGGCCCAGAGTTTGAAACATCCCCATCGCGCCGTCAGAAGGAGAAGCGCGGGAGGGATAGCCGCCGACCCCCAGTGTTTAACAGAATTGGGAGGAGAATTGAGGATGATGAAACATCCAACTCACAGCATCTAGAAGAAAGTGAGGAGGATGAACGGCGTACCGGTGTCCATGCCAGGCTTGGTAGCCGGAGAATTCAGGATAGACTTGGGCGACGATACTCCCCAAGTGATAGCCCTTCAAGTCCAGATTCTGGGGACAGTCGGCGCAAGCGCCGAAGAAAGAAAAATTCATCCTCTGACAATTCCTCGGACAACGAGGAAAGCGATACAGGACATTGGAAGTCCAGAGACCGATACAATGACCAAGAGGAGGAAGATATATCTCTCCCATGGCGCCGTCAAAAGGTAGATGCGTTCACTCGACGCATCAGTGATTTCTCAAAGAACAAAAGGAGGCGTATGCCTGCCAACGTGAAAACCTATGACGGAACAGGTGATCCTGATGATCACCTAAACATTTTTGAATCAGCCGCTACAATTGAAAACTGGCCACAACCTGTATGGTGCCACATGTTCAACTCCACGCTGGTGGGAAACGCGCGGAACTGGTTCAGCAAGCTTCCACGCAGAAGCATCAATGGCTTTGAGGAATTAAGAAAGGCGTTTCGCCTAAACTTTACTCAGCGGAAGAAGTGCGCTAAAAATCCTGTGGAACTCGCCAGGGTAAAGCAGCGCCAGGGAGAATCTACAAGCGCATTCATGGAACGCTTCAAAGATGAATGCATGAAAGTTAAAGCATGTCCTGAAGTGCTAAAGATCTCTGGTTTCATGAATGGGATAAATAACCCAGAACTCATCAAGAGGTTGAACGACAAGATTCCCGAAACCTTTGATGAACTCATGAAACGCTCTCGGTCCTTCGTCCAAGGAGAAGCCGCCGCGGCGGATAGCAAAAGAAACTACTCGAACTATCGGTCACAGGAACAACGTGGGAGACAATCCACCGACTGGGGTAGCAACCGCAATAGGAGCTATCGCAGTCAGGGGAGCGGAAGAGATAATGACAGATACACCCCGCTGACCAAGACTCCTAAGGAAATACTCGCAACAGAAGGTGCGAACTTTCCAAGACCTCCGCAAATGCGCACTCCAGAGGATCGGCGCACCGGGAATGGATACTGTGACTACCACGCATAGAAGGGCCACACTACTAATGAATGTGTCCAACTGCGCCAGCTCATTGACAAAATGGTTAAAGAGGGCAGATTGGACCATTTGGTCAAAAATATCAAGGACGGAAAGGATAAACAGAAGAGTGGAAACAAGAAGGAGACACCCAAGGACAAGGCCGATACCATCTACATGATACAATTATGGCAGCGGGTCACTAGACAGAAGGTCAGCCAAGAGTTTTCCCGAGGAAGTAAAATCTCTTTCCCCACCTTAACTGCGGACAACGCAATGATAGAGCCACTCACCATTGAGATTAGTGCGGGGGGTCACGACATCCACCGCATGTACGTTGATGGTGGAGCATCAGCGGACATCATGTATGAGCACTGCTTCAAGCGACTGCGGCCTGAAATACGCAGTCAGTTAAGCCCGGTCAGAACGGCGCTAACTGGTTTTACGGGTGAAAAGATATGGCCTATGGGGCAAATACGACTACTAGTTAGCATTGGAAATGAAGAACACTCCGCGACAGCCTGGATGGAATTCATGGTGATCAAATCTCCCTCACCATACAACGGCATTATCGGAAGACCAGGGATATCAGCTATGCGCGCAGTGTCGTCTACAGCGCACGGGATGCTTAAATTCCCAGTGGAAGGTGGTATTGTTACTCTTTACAATGCCACTGTAACGCATAGAGAATGTAACACGATTACATGCGAAACGGCACCGATACCATAACAGCGCGCAACCAAAGTTCCAAACCTAAAGGTTGCAATTCACCCTGAATACCCAGAACAGGAAATATCCATTGGAGGGTCACTGTCGGACAACGGCAAAGCAGCTGTGTGTGCACTCTTACAAAAGAACTTAGACATCTTTGCATGGGAGCCAAAACACATGACCGGGGTACCACGTTCAATCACAGAACATAAGTTGAGAATCCGACAAGGATACTCACCAATACGCCAGAAGAAGCGGGGCCAAGCCCCAGAGCGCGCACAAGCGATTCTGGCAGAAGTACACAAGCTTGTGGATGCGGGGATTATGCGTGAAGTCTACTACCATGACTGGCTTTCTAACCCAGTAATGGTCAAAAAGAGCGACGGTAGCTGGCGAATGTGCGTGGACTTCACAGACCTCAACAAAGCATGTCCACAAGACTGCTACCCATTACCAGAGATAGACTGGAAAATAGAGTCTTTGTGCGGATATCCATTAAAGTATTTCCTCGATGCATACAAAGGATATCATCAAATCCAGATGACTAAGGAGGACGAGGAAAAAACAGCCTTTCACACAAGCCAAGGCGTCTACTGTTACACAAAAATGCCCTTTGGCTTGAAGAATGCATGCGCCACCTATCAGCGGTTAGTAGATAATGCTTTCGAAAAACAGGTGGGCCGCAACCTAGAGGTCTATGTTGATGACCTGGTCATAAAGAGCCATACTGAAGATGAGTTAGTGCGCGATATTGAGGAAACGTTCAAAACTCTACGAGAGATCAACATGAAGCTGAATCCCAAAAAATGTACCTTCGGCGCTACTGAAGGCATGTTTCTCGGATACCTAATAGAACCTGATGGCATAAAACCATGTCCAGAAAAGACCAAGGCTGTCATCGAACTTCCTTCACCGCGCACATTGAAGGAGGTCCAATCTCTCAATGGAAAGCTAGCCGGTCTTAATAGGTTCCTGTCTAAGTCAGCAGAGAAGTCTCTACCTCTCTTCAAAACACTCAAGAAGTGTATGAAAAAGGGAGATTTTCGTTGGACTACGGAGGCAGAAGAAGCCTTCACACAGCTTAAACAACACCTAGCAACACTCCCTACACTTGTAGCACCCCGACCAGGGGAAGAGTTGATCATGTACTTATCTGCAACTCAGGGAGCAGTCAGCGCAGTGTTACTCACGGATAGGAACTCAGTACAGACTCCAGTGTACTTTGTAAGTAAAGCGCTCAAGAAAACAGAGATGAACTATAGCGCAATGGAAAAGTTGGTCCTAGCATTAGTATTCGCCGCCAAACGGCTGCGCAGATACTTCCAAGCGCACCCGATAGCAGTGATCACAGACCAACCGATCAAGCAAATCATCTCCAAGCCTAACGCATCAGGACGACTGCAAAAATGGAGCGTATTGCTAGGTGAGCACAACATCTCTTACAGACCACGTACTGCAATCAAAGGACAGATTCTGGCAGACTTCATCAGCGAAAAGCCAGACACCGATGATATACCCGCACCAAGCAAGAAGGAACTACAAGATCCATGGATCTTGTTTACAGATGGATCCTCCTGCGTTGATGGGTCAGGAGCAGGCCTCATTCTCACAAATCCAGAAGGGATGGAATTCACTTACGCACTGCGTTTTGAATTTACAGCGACAAACAATGAAGCAGAATATGAAGCTCTAATCGCCGGACTACGCATTGCAGCTCGTATGGGTGTACGTAACCTGGAAGCAAATGTGGATTCCCGGCTAGTAGCCAACCACGTGTTGGGCGAGTACGTGGCTAAAGAGGAACGTATGATTCAGTATCTCGACAAGACCAAGTCATTAATCAAAGGCTTTGACAGGTTCACCATCAAGCAAGTTCCTAGAGGGGAAAATCGAAAGGCGGATGCACTGAGCAAGATCGCATCGACAAGCTTTGCACACCTGTCAAAACAAGTGCTGGTGGAAACACTGAAAAGAAAATCCATCTCAGAGATGGAAGTCTCCACATTAATAGACGAGGAAGGTCCTACATGGATGACACCGATAACGGACTTCCTAAGCAAAGGAGCGTTACCCCAGGAGCAGAAGGAAGCTCGCAGGATACGGCGCACCGCACAGAGGTTCGAACTTCGAGACAACATACTGTACCGACGCTCCTTCCTGCAACCATGGCTCCGCTGTGTTGGCCCCCTACAAGCAAATTACGTACTACGAGAAATCCACGAAGGATCATGCAGCATGCACTCAGGACCACGATCCGTGGTGGCACGCGCCTTGAGGTCAGGATACTACTGGCCAACCAAGCACCGCGATGCGCGGGACCTAATACGAAAATGCAACGATTGCCAAGTCCATAGACCCGTCCCGCGCCAACCACAACATGAGCTAACACCAATTACAGCGCCATGGCCATTCTATAAGTGGGGTATCGATATCGCAGGCCCTTTCCCCGTTGCAGCAGGAGGATTAAAGTTCCTCATAGTCGCCATAGACTACTTCACCAAGTGGATAGAAGCAAAAGCAGTGGTAACAATCACTGGCAACCAGGTAAAACGCTTTGTCTGGGAAAATATTGTATGCCGCTTCAGGCTACCTGGTGAAATCATCTCGGACAACGGGAAACAATTCTGCGACAACCCTTTCAAGGACTGGTGCGAGAAGCTAAAAATCACACAGCACTTCGCGTCAGTTAAACACCCACAAACCAACGGCTTAGTAGAACGCGCAAATCAAAGCCTAGGCGAAGGAATTAAGGCACGCCTGGACAAGCACAAAGGAAGGTGGGTGGAAGAGCTATCACATGTTTTGTGGGCACATCGCACCTCAATCAAAACCAGCACGAGAGACACTCCCTTTTCTCTAGTCTACGGGACAGAAGCCGTCATACCAGCAGAATTTGGAATGCCTACTATCCGCACTGCTGAAATCAATGTGGCAACCAATGACGATGAGCGACGTATCGACTTAGACTTGCTAGAAGAAAGGCGCGAACGCGCAGCTATACGCGAAGCAAAATCAAAGTCAAGGATGAAGGGATACTACGACGCTAAAGTACGAAGTGTTTCATTCAGACCAGGTGACTTCGTTTACCGCGCCAATGATGCGAGCCACGCAGAAGACACGGGTAAGCTTGGACCAAAGTGGGAAGGATCCTATGAGGTTACTGAAGCACTAGGAACAGGCGCGTACAAGTTACGAGGCTTGGATGGTCGTGAACTACCACGCACGTGGAACATCTGCAACCTCAAGAGGTGCTACCTATAGGAATGGCTACGGCCCAGCGCACAGACGCTCCTGCACCTTACTAAAGTGCCCAATACACATTTATGTATTTATTTTTTATTTTCCTTAGTATAATGTCTTATTTATTTCTCATAAAAACTTGCAAGTATCAATAAAACGTCGCGGTTTCTAGCTAACTCTGCGACACATTTTAATTTGTTATTTCCATATACTGTATGTCTTAAAAAAATTTTATCTCTTGCCTACATGGCGTGCATGCACTAAAATAAACCCACGATGGTAAAAGGATAAGTTAACCTACTAAACAACTTGTTGAGTAAGAGGGTTGCAAACCCATCAACATTGGATCACGTATCCTTGTTAAACACCTTGTTCTCAAGACGTTGGAATAAGTTTGTGTGCCTCCCACGACGGATGCGCAACTATGCATATGGTGCGCGTTTAACAACATAAGGAATCAACACGCTTGGTTCTTTACGATGATATTTACAGTACGCTGCATATCACATCATACACGATTATGACACTATTACTTAGAAACTATGTTTGAGTATACTATGATTTTCATACATGACTATGAATTTCTCATATTATTTGCGCTCGTGTACAACTTGGATACTCAGACAAATATATCTTTTACGTAAAGATAGACAGATAAGTACGCACGTCACAAGCTGCAATAAATATTAACACACACTTAGCGAAAGGAGATTTTTATCTAGGACTACGTTATTACAAAGGATGTTCATAAACCTAAGATCCTATATACTATTAGGTCGCTCCAGTGATGAGGTCCCTACGTGGCTTGCAGCATCTCCACTCTCGCTAAGCCTCTTCAACAAGTCCGAGTCTTGGTGAGTCACAGTGGCAACACTCACTGGCACCCCATCAGACCTTGGAAGATGAGCTGCACCAACCCCGCACAAAATTGCTTTACCCTTAATACCTTCCTTTTTACCAAGTCTGGTAGCATGCGCTTCCAATACTTCCTTCAAGGACATTTCTTTCTCTAAAGCAAAGGGATTCAGAATGTCCCGGGGGCGAGCAAAAACAGGCACCTGCAGCTGAGAGACACCGGGCTTCAAAAAATAGTCTGGTTGTGCTTCTGCATCATCATTACGATGGCGCGCTAAGGTCAATCCTTCCATAATGACAGTTATAGGATAATCCTGGTCGCGCTCCATTTCAGCAATCATGGGAAGCTCTAAGGTCTTCATCCTATTCATAGCAGCAACCAGGTTATCATAGGACTGCGCATCATACCCTCATATAGCCTCTGATTTTCCTCTCGCCAAAGCACATTGGACTACCCCACCAAATTTTTCCACTACCTCCTTGGACTCAAGAGTACTCAGAGCAGCAAGATGCAGAACATGGCTGATAAGCCACCTGCGCTCAGAGATGGCAGACATTAGATGAGGATATAATTCCTCATCATACTCCAAACTAAGCTTACGCAGCTTCTCCTCTTGTGTCTCCAGAGCACTGCTCACAGTGGCACCAAAATCTTCCAACTGCGTGGTCAATGTGTCCTTGCTCTTTTCCAGATATTTTAGTGCCCAGAGGCACGAAGCCTTGTACCCTGAGGACTATGTGCGCTCTTGGCTTATTTGGCCCATTAGCGCCATTTTCTCCTCAGCCTGCTTCTGCGCATACACGCTCAAACTCTCTACCTCAGCCTTGGCACTAGCCAACTGCGCTTCCAGCGAAGCAATTTTCTCATCTTTTTGAGCACCTTGGCTGCTTTCACCAGCAACATGAACCCTTAGCTTCTCAGCTATTGCAGCTTGGTGCGCAGACACCTGTACCAACTCTTCAACCAATTGATCCACTGATGCATCCCCAGCAGACAAGTCTTCATCTTTTTGGCTGTATGGCTCAGACTGCATAGGACTATCCTTGGGGGGAGACTCTGCAGCCTGTTCAAACCTGCATACACGGACAGAGCATTATCAGTTTCCCATGTAAACAGTTGGTGCGCAAAAAAAAAAAAAAAAAAAAAAAAAAAAAAAAAAAAAAAAAAAAAACATTAACGATATTACTTACCGTGGGCCAGCTACATCAGCAGATGGGTGAGATGACGCAACATCACTGGTGGATGATTCCACAGTGAGGATCACAGGGCGTTTCTTCCTCGAGGAGCTCGCACCATCCTCTCCGCGGGATCTTTTGCGCTTTAACCCGGATTCTGGCTCTTCTTCTTCTTCTTCCATAGGCTGCGCCACTGCTACAGGTGGTGGTTGCGCTACGGGAGATGGCACCCTGGGGCTTGGCACGCTTTGCAGTGGCGTCGCTTCCACTGCGACAGAGGAGCTAGTACCTGTTCCCCCTATATTCATCTCCAGGGTATGACCTGCAGTGGCCGCTAGTATAGCTTCCTCTCCTTCTTTCAGGGGCCGTGTCCCTACATTTACCTCAACAGGCTTCGCTAGGTGCACAACGGTGAAAAGATCCATCTCTGCGCAAAAGAAGACAACAAATAACACAGGTTATATAATGCGCGAAAAGGACAGAAAGCTCTTACATTAATTATAAAATGGGGTGCGGAAGAACGAGTACCCACCCTGGCCATTGGCGCCTAAGAATATTGGCATCTCATCCGGCATACCAAAATAATTACGGGTGATGCCCATATGCACCAAAAATTCCTCAGGATAGGAACTAATGCGGATGCGGTTCGCGTTTATCAGTTCCACATCCTCAGCGACATATGATCCAGGCAAGGGGCACTCATCCCTCGGCAACGTTCCCCGGGTATAAAAGTCATAATGCCACGGAAAGCATGTGTCGTCTACCCAGAAAAATGACTCCCTCCAATTTCTAAGCGCATCTAGTTTCTCAGTATAACACTGGAGTCTACCGGCGCGCTTAGCAAAGGATACCCACCCATGTGACCATGTCGTGTGATAAAAGGCACGGAATAGGTGGATGGTTGGGTTAACCGCCAGTAAACGGCAGTTCACCTCAAAATTGGTAATTTTAGCCGCACTGATGCAGTGCAGCTGGGAGAGGTGCAGCTCGTAATAATTTAAAACATCGCACAAAAATGGGGATATGGGCACACGTTGATTTGCGAATTCAAAAAAACGTGTGTATATCCCTATTTTCCCTTCGGGGAAATCCGCAATAGATGCCCGCGCACCCGGAACAACCGGATGCACGTCAAGGGGAATAAAATAATCAGAGGTAAATTCTAGAAGATCGCTCTCGGTGAGGTCGGAGGTGAAATCAGACAACTGTTTAACCATGGTATTGTTTTTTTTAAAAGCGCACGCGCGACTACCTTTGAAATAGGTGGTTTTCTGGATTGCAAATGCAAGGAGTCTTGACAATGGCGGATTGAGTTTTCTTTTTACTGTGAGAAACACAGTGGAAATGAAGCGATGGGTTATATAATTTTTCTCATCCACGCGATGAGTGACACGTGGATCCCACTAACCCTAACTGTGTGGCTGAGATCGCTTGATGGGACGTTATTGCAGTTACTTTCCCCCGACTTACGAGGCGCCCATTTTTTAATCCTATGTCTAGATACAATGTCCGGTGGGTATCTTTTTTATGACTTCTTGGCTACGCTTTGATGTTTTTTCATTGACTACGGTTATTAGTCTAGCATCCGCAGTTGTTCACTGCGCATACTAGACTGGGGGGACACGATGACGTATAGTCTAGATTTGGGTCACGAACCCGACTAAAGTCCAAAACTCACAAGCCCAGCACAGACTGGGCTAATGCCAATAAGTGTTTGGGCTCAAGAAAGCCCAAGCCCAAAGCTATTTACGGAATAGATATTGGATATCTCCTAATTATGGAGATAATCATTCCCCAACCGACTTAGGCGGGATACGCCGAAGGTTGAGGAACACGGAACCAACAAGGATTCCGTGTGTATATAAAGGGAATCACATCCCTCGTTAAAGGTACGATCTGCAAAACCCTAACTCTCCTTTAACCCTAAATCGATTACTTACTCTCACGCCGGAGGATAATCGTGGGAGACAATCCCACGGTAAGCCTAACGGTGTTTTTTGTCTTCTTAGTGCGCAGGTCTCAAGCAACAATCAGTAATTGATACAAGAGCCGGAGCCCCTAACAAGGAACGCCCAAGTTTTGTATCAACATAAGCAAACCTACGCCTAAGGAATTCTACGCATAAGCACTGAATCCTACGCTTAAGAACAAGGTTTACGAGTAAGATCTTAAGCAAAACTTCAAACGGCCATAACTTTTGAACCGTAACTCTGTTTTCAGCGTTCTACCCAGTTTATTCGGCGTGCCGAATAAACTAAAGTTTATTTGGCGTGCTATTCTTCTCCGAATAGAAGTTAGGGTAGGGTTTATTCGGGTCAACCTTCGAGTCCTAAAAACGCTCCGAACAGAAGTTATTGAGGTTTTTAAGTTTTTAGACCAAATTTTCACTACAACAACCGAGCTTAATCTTCTTCAAACACAACTCCTTTATCGTTGAATCGATCCTACATCAACTTTATCATCAAATACCTTCATCAATGGCTACTCAACAAGACATTCATGCAGCCGGTGCCGAAAATCATCCTCCTATGCGTGAAAAAGGTGGTTATCTTCAATGGACAAGTCGTATGCTCCGCTACATCAAGACCAAACCTAATGGAAAAATAATGATTCAATCCATTACGAATGGACCCTTCAAGCCTCGACAAGTCCAAGACCCTGGAAATCCTGATGCAACACCTCCCGTCCCACCATCTTTTCGTGCTCAAAATGAATCAGAATACACTGAAGAGGATCAGAAGCAAGTCGAAGCAGATGACATGGCAATTCACATTGTCCAAGTGGGGTTGCCAAGAGACATCTTTGCTGCAGTAGACAGTTGTGAAACTGCTTTTGATATGTGGGAACGTGTTAGACGGCTTTGTTATGGAACAGAAATTGGTCAACAAGACACGGAGAACAAGCTGCTAACTGCATGGGAGAAGTTTACATCTACTCCAGGAGAATCCATTAAATCCTACTATGGAAGGTTTTGCACTTTAATGAATGAGCTTATCAGAAACAAGTTGGCACCCAGAACTATCGTGAGTAACATCAAATTCCTAAACAATCTTCCAGAAGAATGGGGACGGTATGTCACTATCGTCAACCAAACAAAAGACTTACATCAGGTGAACTTTGATCAACTCAACGATTTTCTGAAACAAAACCAAACTGAAGTGAATTAAGTCAGGAAAGAAAGATTGGCAAAGAATCATGATCTATTGGCACTAATTGCAAAGACTCAAACTCCAGTGAATACATAACAACAAGCTTCATCATCTTCCACTAACAACAACTTGCAGCAATACATTCCACAACCACAAGCTTTTATCCCTCAACAACAATTCTATCCACTAGAACAACAAGCCATTCAACAACAACAATATCCACAATACCAGGAACAAGAAATCACTGATCTTGAAACTGAACAAGAAGAGGCTCTGTCAAATGCATTTGCTTATTTGACTAAAGCATTCAGAGGACGCTATTCCACACCAACTAACAACAACAAGAGGATTTCATCAAACACTCGCAATAGGAAAATTGCACAGCCGGGTTTGAATATGGGTCATCAAGGACAAATGGTTGGAGTTATTGGGAACCAACAGGGATATGCCACTGGATTTCACATGGGTAATCAGGCAGTTCCTTATCAGGGTAATCAATTGGGTCAGAATGTTGTAAATCAGATGGGTCAGAATGTTGGGAATAGAGCAGTGGGTAATCAGAATGGGAATGTTGCAGCTCCAGTCGTTGGGAATTATGGAAATGTGAATCAGGGTAATCAGGTTAAGTGTTACAACTGTCAAGGAGTGGGTCACATGGCAAGGAATTGTCCTACTAAGCCGAAAAAGAAGAATGTTGCATATCTTCAGAAAGCTATGCTGTTAGCACAGAAGTCAGAAGCAGGGTTGCAGCTAAGTGCTGAGGAACATGACTTTTTTGCTATTATGGATGATTTGGAAGACCTGGAGGAAATCAATGCAAACTGCATCTTCATGGCAAATCTTCAGGAGACTAAGTACGACACTGATTCTGACGCACCTCCTGTTTATGACGCCAATGCAGTATCTGAGGTACCAATCATTGATCCATGCTATAACAATGTCATATTTGATGTGTTTACTCATGACGAACAACATTCTGTGACACCAGCACCTACTTATGATACATACTTGGACAATCCGAGTTGTAGCAATACTAACTCTGAAACTCCAGATGTGAATCCTAGTGGAGGCTTTGTGGCACAAAATACTGAGACTGATGAGGAAACACGTGCCTTATTTGAAACATTAATCAATAATTGTGGCATTAAAATTGAGAAAGTTAAAAAGGTCAATCGCGATGTTAAGGCCGCGAATGATAAATTGACCTTTGAGCTTGAGAGGTACAAGGAGAATGCAAAAGCTTTTGAATTTCACAAAAACAAAGAATCAGAATTAGAAATTGGTTATCGAAATTCTATTTTAAGAGAAAAACAACTGCAAATCAAGTATGACACACTTGATGTGAATTTGAACTTGAAAATAAAATCTTTAAACAAGGAAATTTCTGATCTAAATGACCAACTTTCTAAACAAAAAGCTATGTTTTCTGATCTTGAAAAAGAGAAGAAACTGTTAATTGCTGATTTTTCAAAACGAGAAGATTCTCTTCTTGATGAAATTCTTGATAAAAATAAAAAAATCAAAAAATTGGAAAATTTGCTTGTTACAACGGGTCATTCAGCCAAATCAACCAATATGCTAATTAATCAAACAAATCCGTATTTTCATACAACACAAAAAATGGCTCTTGGTAACACACCTCCTTGTTTCCTCAAGAAAGCTTAGAAAGAACAGAATGTGTTGAATAATGGAAAAGCTTTGCATGAACCCATAATTGTTCGTGATTCTCTTGAAACATTAGAACTATCTAAGGAGAGTAGATCAAAAATGAAACAAAAAAAATCTGGAAATCAAACCAATCGACTACAACAAATGGAACAAAATTTCTGGAATTACTTTTGTTACACAAAAAGAAAAGTCAAAGTTTTCCATCACTCCAAGTATTTCAAACAAAGAGTCAACACCTGTTTCAAAACAAGTTTCAAAACCTGTAGTTGAATCAAAATCATTGTCAAACATGGAACAAATGTCTTCAAACAATCCATTTAACACAAGTTATGCCAGAAGCATTTTAGAAGATGTTAAAACTAGAATTGGGAGACTTCAAGAGACTGTCAAATCTAAAACCAATATTACAACTAACATCTAGTTTTCTAGTTTTGATGATGAAAATAAAAAGTTTTTTGAAACTCAAATTGCCCCTCAGCTGAATAACATCAATTCAAGGATAATTCATTTTGAACAAGCATTTTTTAAAGAAACAGTTGACTTTGTCAAGGACCATAAATCCCTGGTAAAGAAAGCTAATGAAAGTGTTGAACACATCAAAGTTTTGGAAAATTTAAATGATTCTCTCTTTGAAGATGTTCTGTGTACTGATATTATGTCCATTATTTTACAAACATATTTTGTTGAAGATCATGAAAGACTCCAGTCTGAGACTTCCGAAATTGTTTCAAAATATGAAAAAGCTCTTGAAAAAGAAAATGTATCTTTAAACAACTTGATTGAAAAATTGAGGAATGCAAGTATGACAAATTGTCGTATGAGCGTGACTACAAGGACATGAAATAGCAAAATGATCTTTTGAGGGCTCAACTGGAATGTCAAAAAGGAAAGGTTGTGGATACTAAGATTGCAAAACCATTGACTGAGAAGAAAGAAAATGTTTCGACACCGGTTTTCAAACCAAAAATGTCAATTTCTCTGCCTCCTCCAAAAGTCAATGAGAAAAAAGATTTGTCAAAACCAGTCACTCCACCACCTTGCCTAAGCAAAAAGTAATAATTGTTGAAAATAAAAAAGCGGTTATCGAGAAACCAAAAGTTTTAGCACCTGGCCTTTTAAAATGAGTACCACTAATGCGTCTACCTCCACATCTAAACCATATGGAACAAACGACATAAGTTTAGACAAGCACTCTAAAAAGACTAGGAAAGCTGAAACCACTTCTCTAGATAAAAATGTGAATCCTAATGAGTGTGCCTTACCTTCTACAGGACTAGGAAGCACCTCTAGGAGCAACAGACTAAAGCCTAAGAGCAATACAAGGAACAATAGAGTCTCGCATGCCTCTAAGAGTAGTAGCTTGAACAAAGAGAAGAAAGTAGAAGAACACCCTAGGAATTTACCACTTTGTAATAAGAAAGACATTTCATCTGAATGTAATGAACCTATGAACTCAACTAAGTTTAATGAAACGGTTAAATCTGTTTGTTTAACTTGCAAGAAATCTTTAATTAATGTTCATGATGATTGCGTTTCTAAGAATGAGAATGTTAAGCATGTTCAGAAGAACGTTCCTAAAAGATCTTATGCTAAACCAATAGGAAGACTAGTTGCAAGATTTAGGTCTTACACTACTGATAGGAAGCATAGTCCTTACTTTAGGGATGACATTTGGAAACCAACGGGTAGAACTTTCACACTCTAGAATGGTAGAATGAGTGATGAACCTATTTTCCCAGTAGATAACTTCTATGAGTGTGATCAGGATTTTACCTCTAACCCAAAGGAACCAAAATCAAAACGGCTTCCAAAAACATCTTCTTCTGTATTTGGCAGGTTATCGAAATATGTCTTTGGATCGTCGACTCGGGTTGCTCCAAGCACATGACCGGGAATCTGAAGCTGCTGATCAATTTCGTCTGGAAATTCATGGGAACAGTACGATTTGGAAATGATCATGTAGCAGCAATCATGGGTTTTGGAGATCTACCTTTTGTAAATTATTTGATCACTCGGGTTTACTATGTCGAAGGGTTGGGACATAATTTGTTTTCAGTCGGGCAGTTCTGTGATGTAGATTTAGAGGTTGCTTTTAGGAAAAATGCTTGCTTCGTTAGAAACTTGGATGGCACTAATCTCTTAACTGGGAATCGTGATACAAACTTGTATGCTATCGACATTAACCAAATTGCCTCTTTATCACCAATATGTCTTATGACACGAGCATCTGGAACAAAGTCCTGGTTGTGGCATAGAAGATTATCCCATCTCAATTTCGACACAATCAACAAACTTGCCAAAGACAACATCGTCAACGGACTTCCAAAGTTCAAATACACCAAGGATCACTTATGTCCATCATGCGAACAAGGAAAAAGCAAACGAGCATTATATAAACCCAAATTCGTACCTAGTTCAGAAGCAAAGTTGCATATGTTGCACATGGACTTATGTGGCCCAATGAGAGTTGAAAGCATTAACGGGAAAAAGTATATTCTTGTCATCGTCGATGATTATTCAAGATATACATGGGTTAGGTTTCTGCGATCAAAAGACGAAGCACCAGGCATCATCATCACCTTTCTGAAGCGTATTCAAGTACTTCTTCAAACTCCAGTAAGGGTGGTAAGAACAGACAACGGCACTGAATTCACAAATCAGGAGTTCAGAGTTTATTTTGAAGATGTTGGAATTACTCATCAGACATCATTTGTTAGAACTCCACAGCAGAATGGGGTAGTTGAAAGAAGAAACCGTACTCTTGTTGAAGCTGTTCGCACAATGCTAATCCATTCTAGTGCACCGTTATTTCTATGGGCTGATGTTGTTGCCACTGCTTGTTTTACTCAAAACCGATCCCTAATCCATCCAAGATTCAATAAAACCCCATATGAACTAGTGAGCAACAGAAAACCTGATATCTCTTATTTTCACGTGTTTGGCGCTTTGTGTTATCCGACAAACGACAGAGAAGATCTAGGAAAACTGAAAGCTAAAGGTGATATTGGAATCTTCATTGGATATTCAGATAACTCGAGGGCATTCAGGGTGTATAACAGGAGAACTAGGAGGATCATGGAGACGATGAATGTGAATTTTGATGAACTTTCAAAAATGGCTTCTGAGAGACTCGCTCTAGAACCCATGCTAAATCCAATGGCTTCTAATCAAAACAGATTAGGACCCGCACCAAACCAGCAGACTTCTGGACACATCAGTTCAGGACTCATACAACAAAGAGCTCCACCAACTTTTGCTGCCACACCTCATGAACAAGAATGGGAGAATTTCTTTGAGTTAATGTTCGATGAATACTATGGTGGAACTTCGACAAATGCATCAAACCATCATTCCGCTGCACCCGCTCAAAATCATCCACCACCACCAACAGAAGATGCATCTACCACGGTCGAAACCAATGCACCAACTCCCATCAACATCATCTACATCTACTCCAGTAACTCCAATTCTAGAAACAATTATACCAGCAATTGATGAGCAAAACCAAAACATATCATTTCAAGAAGAACCTACTCAAAACCAAAATGATGCAACGTTAGATGAAGACTTATTTGAAAACCCGTTTGCTACGGAATCAGCTGAATCATCTTCAAGCTTACGAGAACCATCTAACTCGCACTCGTATAATCTACGGTATCCTTCTACTCTGAAGTGGACAAAAGACCATCCGATTGAACAAGTTATTGGTGAACCGTCAAGGCCAATTCAGACGAGACGCCAACTTGCCACCAATTGCAACTTGTGCATTTACCTTTGCTCAATTAGCAATATTGAACCGAAGAACATTCGGGAGGCAATGGCAGAACCTGCATGGATAGAAGTGATGCAGGAGGAACTTCTCCAATACCATCTACATGACTCTTGGGATATGGTTCCAAGACCAATTGACATTCGAGTCATTGATCTCAAATGGTTATGGAAGAAAAAAAGGGATGAAGAGATGACTGTAAATCGCAATAAAGCACGTCTTGTGGCCAAAGGTACAGACATGAATAAGGAATAGACTTTGAAGAGTCATTCGCGCCGGTAGCGAGAATTGAAGCAGTCAGGATATTCTTAGCCTATGCAGCTCACAAAAACATCATGGTATATCAGATGGACATTAAGACCGCGTTCTTGAATGGAACTCTGAAAGAAGAAGTGTACGTGAGTCAGCCAGAAGGCTTCATAGACATGAAATATCCAGACTACGTCTACAAACTCAAAAAGGCAATCTATGGATTAAAGCAAGCTCCGAGAGCGTGGTATGACGAACTGTCCTCTTTCCTGATTCAAAACAATTTCACCAAAGGAACTGTTGATCCTACCTTGTTTACATAAAAATGCAAAAATGATATTTTGATTGTTCAGATTTATGTGGACGACATCATTTTTGGGTCCACTAATCCGAATCTTTCAAAACATTTTGAAAATCTCATGAAAAGCAAATTTGAAATGTCCATGATAGGGGAACTAAAGTTTTTTCTTGGTTTACAAATACATCAATCCTCACGTGGAATTTTTATAAATCAAGCTAAATACACAACTGAGATTTTGAAAAATCATGGTATGGATAATTGTGATTCGGTCGGTACACCAATGGTAACTTCACCAAAAATTGGAGCCGATTTATTTGGGAAACCCATCGATCTGAAGAAATATCGGAGCATGATTGGTTCTCTCATGTACCTCACTGCTAGTCGACCCGATATTCATTTTGTTGTTTGCTTATTAGCACGATTTCAGGCAAAGCCTACAGAACTGCACCTCAAAGATTTTAAAAGGATCTTTCGGTACCTGAAGACATCCATTCACATGGGAATTTGGTATCTGAAGGAATCCGGATTTGATCTAATTGCCTTTTCAGATGCGGACCACGCAGGTGATCAAGTTACAGCAAAAAGTACATCCGGAGGAGCACAATTTTTGGGTGAAAAGTTAGTAAGGTGGTCTTCAAAGAAACAAGATTGCACTGCACTTTCAACCGCTGCGTGTTGTACTCAAGTTCTATGGATGAGAACACAACTCACAGATTATGGTTTTACTTTCGATAAAATACCTATGTATTGTGACTCGAAAAGTGCCATAGCCATATCCTGCAATCCTGTTCATCACTCAAAGACTAAGCACATTCGTGTCCGTTATCACTTCATAAAAGATCACGTAGAAGAAGGTACTGTTGAATTATTTTTCGTGAAGACAGATTACCAACTCGCTGATCAATTTACTAAAGCCCTTCCAAAAGAAAGGTTTAACGATTTAGTTCGACGAATTGGAATGCGAAGCCTAACCCTTGAGGAGTTAGAACGTCTTCTCGAATCTTCTTGAAAATGATTTTCCAAAAAGCTTCGCTGTAAATATTTTTGAAAAACAAAATACAAAATTTGAAAAACCAACAAAAGCAAAATATAAAAATATAAAATATTTCAAAAAATACAAAAAAATTATAAAATCAAAAATCCAAAAATATTCTTCTCACGACATGTCTCTCGTATAATTGATATTCTATACGCTTCTAGAAATGTCATTTAACAATGATACAGACATGTACAGATGCTTGAGCGAGAGTTCTTTAAATGTTTTCTAAAACATGTCGTTTCTCAAAATTTCTTCAAAGATGGCTTTCGTATACTTCAGTACGAAACCCGGACAAAAATAATGACTTTTGATTATTTCAAATCAAAACTCGTGTTTTTAAAGAAAAATCTAGTGGACGTTTCAGTGCACTACATTCAAAACTGCTGAGAAATCATCATCATCTTGAGCACCTTTTTCAAGATTGTTCAAAAAGATTTTTAAAATCTTTCAAAATATTTTGTGCTCAAGATAACTCCCTCTAAAATCCTTTAATTGATTATGCTTTATTAAAGGGGGAGTATAACAACAAAATTTTCCAAATTCATGCTTAATCAAATCCGTTTGTCTCCCCAAATGATTCTAAAACTGTTGTTTAATCCGTTGATATAAAAAATATCACGAATATGCTATTTTTGAGGGGGAGAAAACGTGATTAAAATGTGATCAAAAATGTTTAATGATCGTTGTTTGAATCTCAAAAGAGCTTGACTCAGTCGGAACCAATGAATTGACAAGAAATCTAAGTCTGGAAATGTACCATCTCGAGAAACTTTCTACCGAATTGACCAAGACGGGTAATAATTTCAAGCTTGTTCTCTAGTGATGTAAACGTGTCTCGAATCGGTCTAGTTCATTTAAAGTCGATCAATTCAAAAAGTGCGAACTCCACCCTCACTGTGCAGATTTTTGTCAAAACTTATAAGCACATGTGAAGGGGGAGTGTTTCTGAAAATATAAAACTCTCGGAGTGTTTCAAACATGTTTTCAATCATAAACACTCTGAGATATTTTCAAGAAAAGGTTTTATGGCAACATAGGATAGTTATGGAGTTATAAGGTGACTAAGGATAGGAAAATCCGTCCTATGATCCGCCAGAGCTGGAGGGATCTACCCAAGGACAATACCCATAGTTAGTATTAGAAGTCCTTAGGTATGATTGAAAAAAGGAGTAATGTGAGAAAGGAGAAAGAAGGGGTTGAAGAATTAACAAGAAATGTAATGAAAAAGGGTGAAAAGAAATAGCCCTCCATAATCAACCTTAGGGCAGAAACCGGGTTCAATTCATCTGCTACTAGTTGTCACTAAGATGACACTGGTATTGAAGACAAAGACGTCATGGACCCAGTGACGCACTGCACTAAACCTTCTAGCTACTCAATTCCTCTTAAAAGGATTTGTTTCATTCTCACTGGGAACCCTACATAATCTATCGACTTTCTCTTAGAGATCGTTGGTATTGAAGAAGGAGACCCTCTCCCTAGTCTCCGCTTAGGAAAACTAAAATGCACTAATCAAGTCTAGAGCCACGAGATTCATCAAAAGATCTCTTAGGAACACTTGACATTTCATCTCTTGTTATTCAACAATAAGGACACAAGTGATACATTCTAGAGTCCTACGCAGATCTTAGCAATCTGCCAGAACATTTATGAGAGGTTTCACAATTATGATCCTCAGTGATTGAATGGAAACTCCTGCCAGGGTCAACATCAAACAGCCCTGACAGCAGGTCACTTCGGTAATTATTTATGGGTTACGCTTAGTGTGTCTCAAACGGTCTACAGTCGTGAAGTGATGCTTCGGTGTACTTCAGCGACTCACCTGAAATGTAGATGTACTTCGGTATGTCGTGTTAGCCTTCTTGAGGGCCTCCAGTTCAGGAACAGCCTTTTTAAGAATTAGAGATGTGTTTTCACACTATGCTGTTAACACCCTCGACATTCGAACCTGTAAGTGCTGGAAATCCCGCTAAGGAGATTCCTTTCACGAATCGAATCCTGAAGATATGGGTCATTACTTGAACTTGTTCAACGTAATGCCAACTGTACCTTATGGGATTCGGACGGTTGATTCGCCCGACCAAGGTGAATGGAATCAAGACATTCATCAATAGAACAATTGTAGTAATCAATTCCTTAAGAAAAGATTACAATGATCAATTGGTGTTCGTGACTGTACCTGGGAAGCTGCTGTTGATGGATGCTCGCGGGAGGAAGAGATCGTGCAGATTCTCCACTTGCTCATACCAACAACATCACAAATGAAGTTCTCATCAAAATCGAAGGCAACACAAAGTCAGAATGATTCTTTGTCAAAGTCAAAGAATCTACAAAGTTATAAAGACTCGAGAACTTCAGCATTGGATTTTCAAAGTCAAAAAGAAGTGTGAGCATGATGGAGAAAGACGTGGAGACACCTACACCATAGAAGTTGACAACGGCAGACAACCACATTAACTGATCACAAAGCATGAAGGAACGAAAATCAAGACTATTCTATATCTACACACAAAGTTCAAGCTCAAGGAAAGTAAAGACCTAATCAAGTGGAGCATCTTTTGAATGACCACCCCTTAGGGGGAGATTGTTAGCCTTAATAATATTTAATAGAAGTGATGGTCATTCACGTTTAGGAACTTTGTAACGTGTGTTAGATATCGTATTAGAATAGTCAACGGGCTCGTGGATTGGGCTAAGCTAAATGGCTAATAGTTATGTTAAGCTAGCCTTATGTAATTTATTATCCAATCCAAGTTCAATCCAAGCCCAAGCCCAAGCCCATAAGGGTATTATGTAAGGAAGTATAAATACCCCTCAAATGGTCATTTGAGGGGTGTGCTTGAGTGTGTTTGTGTGTGTTTTCTTTATGGTATAATAAGTTTCCTTTCATCTTATTTTCTCTCTACATACACGCATCATATCTTCAAGTCACCATCTTTCCATCTTTATTCTTCTTTCTTACGCATACGTGTGTTTGTGGTTTTACGTGTGTTACTTGTGTAGTAACGTGGGTATTCGTGATAAGGTTGAGAAAAACAAGGTCCTACACCTTTTTACCACAAGACGTTGTGTTTTTCCCTTCTATGTCGCGTTCACAGCAAACCCACAGAAGTCTTTCTCGCTAGCCTTTTCTTTTCGGTACCACGCTATCTTTACAAGCGTCAAAAACGTTTTCCTTTTCTTCCCTTTGTGTCGCGTTCCAGCAGTCACACAAAGTCCTCACTAATGCGTTTGGCGTTCACGTTTGCAACTCTACGCAAAAGTGTTGATCATGCACTATCTCCACTTGCGTCACCAAATTAGTCAGGTGTTGTTTCTGTTTTGAAACAAACACTTTTCCCACTGAGACTCTTCCTTTCCTAGCGTGCGTTTTTCTCCTTGTCGTTCACTGTTTTGGTATCCAAACGAGCATACGAATGAACGTAGGCTCTGATGCCAATTATTGTCCCAAATTGTCGAGTCGAAATCAAGTTGCAAAATACTGAATAATTATTATTTCGTCTAACATAATAACATGTACATGTTCGAGTATATATAAGGTTCTAAATGAACCGACATGTCCCTTCGGTTTATACCCAACCGAATTTTAACTAACTTTAAACTAACACAACCGCCATAACTAACTAAACGGTTATTAACTATCTAACGTACAAGTTTGGTCCTTTACGTTTCGTTATTTACATAAGAAGTAATATCGAGATTATTTAGTCCACATGCGATACCTGCTTTTGGCAAGTATCATTCAACATTTCCCACTTCCCCGTCAAGATATCCTTGTTACGTTGTGTTGGAGCACTTTGTTGAACTCCAATAGATATCAGTGTCAATATAATAGCTCATCTTGGTCATTTCCAATAATGTTATTCTCAAAAATAGCAACAAAATATTCGGCTAATAATGTTTCCTGTTCTTGCGACCAACGAGTGGCCTTTGAAGATGTCGCCATTGTGGTGGTGGTGGTGCTTGTGGTTGTTTTTGTTGAAGTTGTTGAAATTTTTGTTGTTTGAAGAAAATTACGCTGGTAAATTTCATATTGTTCGGTTTGCGTATTGTGGCATAGTATATTGGCTACGAAACAGAGAAGATTGGAGTTGTGACGAAGATATTGAATTTGTGGATGAAGGTGTAGCCAAATTTGATGAACATGATGATTTTGTATGTTGTGATATTCCGAGAAGGTTCTTGATAAAAATATCATCTCGGTGACTATTTTTGTGATTCGGTAAAGAAATGAAAGTGAAAGTTTACGATTGTATGAGAAAATGATTGTGTTTAAAAGTATTATATAATGTTTAATTTAGATAGACTCATCTTTCATGGTTCGCCTTCCATAACAGAAACATAGGGATGAGCACGGTACTAGATTGATACTGAACTTGTACCGAATTAGTGGTACCAATAATTTTCCCGAGCATAAAATTGGGTAACGGTATCGTACCGGATGGGATTCGGGTACCGATCCGATACAGGTACTCGATACCAGGACATCGGTACCAAAAAGGATTTCAAAAAAAAAAAAAAAAAATCTATTTTCAAGTGATTTCAAATCGCTATGTGGCACAAAACGCAACCAGCACTTAAATAAATACATCACCAAGATATTCCTAAAATACAACCGTTTCAAAATTTATAAAATAGGTTCGGGTTTAATTTTTGAGAGCGTTTATGAAGGATCTATAGTTGCCACAATAAGTTTTTCGAACGTTTGGTTTCTTTCCATATGTTTTACATGAATATTGTTTGACATAGAACGGGCCAAATGAGTGTTTGGATAAGTTACTTAATTCAAAAATCTGACTACTCAATTTTCGGGATTTTTTTCGGTACTTCTCGCTTTGGTACCAGTACCGTATTAGTGGTAGTGGATTATTTTTAGGCTCAATTCATGGTACCGGTATTGTATCGTGTAATGAGAGTCGGTACCATATCGATACGGTTCCAGTTCAGTACCGAGATTCGGGTCCAAATACTCATCCCTACAAAAACATTACATTCCTTAACCCATACAAGACACAACATTCACGTTTATACCTCTCTTTATATTCCTCTGTTCACTCCTCTGGTTATTAGTTTCATATTTTCCTAAGTCCCCATAATCTTGCCACTGCAAGCACATAAGCAAATTTCTTTACTGTCAAGGTCTTTAACATATCTACAACATTCCTAATAATGATTTTGAACAAACCATCGCCTGAGTTCATATTATTTTAAAACAACCTTTTATTTCTTTCTAGCCATACAAAATAAACAGAAGCTGCAAAAAATAGTTTATAAAATAATATAATATTTCTAAAAAATGAGTAAACGTACGTTATGGTGTACGCCACCCGCTTGGTGTGTGTTACAACGCAGTCAATTGTTAATGAAAAGTAATAACCAAGTAATTTGTGTGTGTTTTAAATATGTGATATCAACTTTATTAGAAAATGTATTTTGCAAAATACTCGCGTTATAAAGAATAAAAGAGTATAAATAACCAAGTCACGAAAAGTAACTAACGAAGTAATTTGTGTGTGTTTTAAATATGCAACATCAACTTTATTAGAAAATGTATTTTGCAAAAATACTCGTATTACAAAGAATAAAATAATATAAATAACCAAGTAACTTGTGTGTGTTTTAAATATGCGGCATCAAGTTTATTAGAAAATGTATTTTGAAAAAATACTCGTATTAAAAAGAATAAAATAATATAAATTGGTAAAAAAAAAATCGTTAAGAATGCGTCGAATTGTATATACCCCTAAAACAGGCTGTCTTATATTCTTAATTTGAACCCCCAAGCTGTCTTATCTACCCCTCTAGAATAGTGGACCCTATATTCTCTAATTGAGCCCCCAAGCTGGGTTGTTTGGACCTCAAATAAGCTGTGACCTGGTCCTATAAATCCAAGCAACCCATCCCTCTCTCTCTTCAGATTCAAAGTTTCTTTTGAGCTAAGTAAAAAAAAGTTTTTGAACTATCATCAAAATGGAGTCCAGAATTGAAAATGTGATCAAAAAATTTGATTTTCAAAAAAGATCAGGCTCAATTTGGTTTTGGAAAAACACAACTCCTGGAAACAGTTGGTCTCTTAAATTGACAGGTCAGCCTTGCCGAACTAATAAAGGGCAGACATCACTCACGAACTACAGGGAGAATTGCCTCCGTTATGGTGAGGTCGGACCAGGGACGTGGGAGCAACATGACTGTTTTGCAGGCAAAGCTGCTCGTTTTTTAACTCCACAACAAATGCCAAAACAAGACTCTCAATTTTTAGGTCAGTTAGCTGTGCCGATATATGAAGACAGGATACTTGTGGGAGTTATTGAGATTGTCACACTTACCCCAAAAGATGATTACAATCCTGATCTTCAACAGCTCCGCCGTTTATTGCAGGTTAGTTTTTTTAATTTGTCAAGAACTCAATTTTCATTACTTTACACGAAATTAATTGAAATAGTCATCTTTTAACCAAATATTGATAAGATGAACCCCAAAAAAATATAAACCAACCACAAATCTTGCGAAAAGTTAACAAAACTGCAGGCGAAACTTTTGGACCAGAGTTTTTTCAGTTTATGGGTTCTAAAGTTTTAGATTTGAGGTTTTTCAAGTTAAATTTTGGATTTGAGGGTAGTGGGTTTGTTGAGAATATGGGATCAGCTATTAGGATGATTTTGGTGGGGTAATTGATATGAAAAAAAAGAGGAGAGAGAGGGGGTTAAGGGTCCTAAAAGGATTCAAAACAAGGTTCTTTTGTCCAATTAAGGTTCGTGAAAACGTTTTGAAAGGTTCAAAAGTGTAAAAAATAGGTCCGCAACACATGGCTGGGTCACAACATTTGTTGAATCTGTTTTGAGTTTTTTTAAAGAAACTTGATAAGAGAGAGTTATTTCCTTTGAAAGAATTTTTAATAATAGTTTTTTGACTATTTATAAATATTAACTATTGAGACATAAGTTATTTAATTATATTCTAATACAATATAAACTATTACGAATTTGCAATATATCAGTTCACTTTTTTTTTTTTTTTTTCTTTGGGGGGGGGGGGGGGGGGGGGTTTAAATGCAGCGCCTACATGCTAATATGTTTATCATAACCTTTTTAAAATATATTGTGTTAAAAAAATAATAATAAATAAATAAATAAAAACTTCTAAAAAAATATATATTTTTTGAAATTTTTTGGCTTGTATTTCTAAAGCAAAGATAAGGCAACTTATCTAAATTATTAACTCTTAATTTTATACTAAAATATAAATTACTACTAACTATACTCTTTTATTGTGATCTTTTGTAGGCTGTAAACTTGCACACTTGATCCGAGTTTGATAGGAATGATGGCAATCAGAGTGTTTAAAGATATAGTTTGTGTGTCCTATTTCAGTGTTGATGTTTATGTGTTGTATTTCATTATTTTGTGTGATGCTGGAACTGTAATGTGGTTTTGTTATTTTGTTTGTCTTGTTTTGCATAAATTTTATATTGTAATGTGATATTGTTATTTTGTTTGTAATGTTGAAACTGTTTTCTTGTTTTGTATAAAATTCTATATTTTAATATTGTATTGGGTTACTGTAATATACTCAGTAATGTGGCCTGGTTGGATGTCTTATAATTTGGTCATCATTTGGTTATAGTTCCCAAACAAAAGCTCGAAAGTCATTATCAGGTGTAAAAAAGATGTAATAAGATGTTCAAATTAAGCTTTTACTAAACACCCTTTGTCATGGTCCAAGCACAAGAAAGTCACATATAAATCTTGCGAAAAGTTAACAAAACTGCAGGCAAAAATTTTGAACCAGAGTTTTTTCAGTTTACTGGTTATAAAGTTTTAGATTTGAGGTTTTTCAAGTTATATTTTCGTTTTGAAGGGTAGTGGATTTGTTGAGAAGATGGGATTAGGTGTTAAGATGATTTGGGTGGGGTTGTTGATTTGAAAAGAAAGGGGAGAGAGGGTGTCAAGGGTCCGAAAAGGATTCAAAACAAGGTTCTTTTGTCCAATAACGGTTCGCAAAAACATTTTGAAGGGTTCAAAAGGGTAAAAAGTAGGTCCACATTTTTGAAGATACGGTCTCAACACATGGCTGGGTCACAACATTTAATGAATCTGTTTTGAGTTTTTTTAAAGAAATTTGATAAGAGAGTTATTTCCTTTGAAAGAATTTTTTAAAAATAGTTTTTTTTTTTTTACTATTTATAAATATTAACTATTGAGACATAAGTTATTTAATTATATTCTAATACAATATAAACTATTGCGAATTTGCAATATATCAGTTCTTTTTTTTGTTTTTTTTTTTTTTTTGGGTTTAAATGCAGCGCCTACATGCTAATATGTTTATCATAACCTTTTTAAAATATATTGTGTTAAAAAAATAATAATAAATAAATAAATAAAAACTTCTAAAAAAATATATATTTTTTGAAATTTTTTGGCTTGTATTTCTAAAGCAAAGATAAGGCAACTTATCTAAATTATTAACTCTTAATTTTATACTAAAATATAAATTACTACTAACTATACTCTTTTATTGTGATCTTTTGTAGGCTGTAAACTTGCACACTTGATCCGAGTTTGATAGGAATGATGGCAATCAGAGTGTTTAAAGATATAGTTTGTGTGTCCTATTTCAGTGTTGATGTTTATGTGTTGTATTTCATTATTTTGTGTGATGCTGGAACTGTAATGTGGTTTTGTTATTTTGTTCGTCTTGTTTTGCATAAATTTTATATTGTAATGTGATTTTGTTATTTTGTTTGTAATGTTGAAACTGTTTTCTTGTTTTGTATAAAATTCTATATTTTAATATTGTATTGGGTTACTTGTAATATACTTGGTAATGTGGCCTGGTTGGATGTCTTATAATTTGGTCATCATTTGGTTATAGTTCCCAAACAAAAGCTCGAAAGTCATTATCAGGTGTAAAAAAGATGTAATAAGATGTTCAAATTAAGCTTTTACTAAACACCCTTTGTCATGGTCCAAGCACAAGAAAGTCGCATATAAATCAGCAAGCAATGACCAAATAAGCCAAACTCCAAACACCAAAAACATTAAGATGAGCTGATCGAAACTTGTTAGTGATACAATTGCCATCCCTTAATAGAGTTTTATCAAAAGAAAAAGGCGGATTGGGTAGCAAAATACGGAATAACTTTGTTGCAATAATTTTAATCATGCAGATGAAATATTTTTAGTTTAGCTATATAAAAAGACAAATGATTTGTAGCCTAAATAATGGACCTTAAAAGAGACCTACAAATGTGATTAGTGTATTTTAAAAATAATTGGTGAATATCAGGAGGGAGAAATGGTATATTTCAAAAATTAAATATGTAAATGGGATAAGCGTAGGCATATTTATTTAAAATTTAGTTTAGATACATTTTCATATAATTTAAACAAGGTTTTGAACCAGTCAAAAAAGGAAAATTAGTGACCTGCAGCACTGCCGCAGGAGCTTCAAACCTATCATGAACCGGTCTATAAAAACATAAAAAGGATGTCATATTAGAACACAATGATAGGTCCCACCGAGTTATGATAAATAGGCCTACTAATTAGACTTACAAATAGACCTACCTCATTTACATAATCAATTTTTGAAATGCATCACTTTCTCTCTCCTCATATTAACAAATCATTTTTGAAATGCACCAATCATATTTGTAGGTCTCCTTTTAGGTTTATTACTTAGGCCTACAATAACGGTGTATAACAACAAATAATTATACTTGTAAAATTTATGATTTTGGTTTGACCCTTGATGCAAAACTTATGGGTTTAATTTGTAGTCCTCGAGAGAAAAGTGTCTATGGGCTATAAACAAAAAGTGATAAAAGTTTAAAGATTAAACAATATAAATATCTCTACTATCTTAAATGGAAAAAGGGTCAAAGGGGAATTGTGAAAAGTTGAAAATTGAAATTGAAAGTCAAATGAGAGAGAGAGAAAAACCAACACACAAATAAACAAATAAACACACACCGGATATCAGATATTTTCTAACCTAAAACACACCACATATCTCTCTCACTAAACCAACAGCAGCAGCAGCCGCCGCCGCTATCATAACCTTATCTCAGCCACCATCTGCCGAAATTGCCACCATCTTTCGATGGTTTAGGTAGTTTCAGGTAGTCGGGGCTGGGTTTTTGTTATAGCCACCGCTTACCGCTGTATGTTGCGCTGTCATCCGACACAATCACCACCTTTGTCAAACCACATCCTCCGCCGCCACCATCAGCAACAACCACCACGAGTTAAATTTAATTTAAGGCTATGTTGTATTTGGTTTTTGATATTTGACAGGTATGTTTTGCTATTTTTTGGTTTTTGATATTTGATACAATACTTAAATTTAATTTAAAGCTATGTTGAATTTAGTTAAGCATCTAAATACAGGGGCGGAACAAAGATTGTGTTTTTAGTCATTGGTTTTGAAATTTGTTTGTGGGTTTTTGAGGTTTTAAAAAAGGTGTTTGGAAATTTAATATTTTTGTTGGTTGGTTAATCTTTAAAAGGTTGTTGAACCAAGGTAATGATAGATTTTAGAGTTTTCTTTCAATGATTTTTGTTTTTGATTTTGATAATGGGTTTGAGTAATTTTAGTTTTGATTGATTGAGTACTCAATTTTCAATAACCTTAGTCCCATTGAACATGAAATTAAGCTCTTAAACAGGAAAATAAGTCGAAAAGTGGGCTTATGAAGCAAGGTTGATTATTATACTGACTGTGAAATGCTTAAATATCTAATTATATGATTCGTTATGTTGTAGTAGACAGTAGTTAATAAGAAGTTTATAGCGTAGATGTTATGATTTGGGCTTTGGAGTTGTAAGCCATGAAAGAGATGTTGTGACTTAATAAGTGTATTTTGTTACTGTGTTTGAATGTATTATGATCCATGTGAAAGGATTGTCCCTTTATTAAAACTATGTCATTGAATCTTTTCTTAGTTAGTATTTTTGGGCGAGTGGATCGTTCACGGACCATGGGGAAGTGGGTGTAAAGCTGGGGGAGATGTGTATTGTGGATGGTCTCTTTGAGACTTTTTATGGGGAGGACAACCTATATTAAAGGGCGGCCGCGAGATCCATTATCCTGAGTGAACTTTCTTTGTGGTGAAGGAAACTAATAGTTAGGACCGATTACGCCATTTTTTAGTGAATGTTGACGTGCCTTTTGTTGTAACAAGTAAAATTCCGAAGGGATAAGGACCTTGTAAATTGATATCTTATAGGTCTATTTATGATAACAGGATTATGTGCCAAGGGTTTTCGATGAATTTTGTGCAACTGTGGTGGTAGATGGGAGCACCGTTAATCTTGGGTTGGGGGCTACTGCAGGTTAATTATGTGGTTGGTTATAAGCCTTAAATATGCCGCATTTTTCTTATGGTTTTATGCTCTTAACTATTTTACTACTGTGAACAGGGAAAGAAGATTACAATAGATTGAGACCTTTGAGCTATCGTGGTGCTGATGTCTTCATACTTGCTTTTTCTCTGATTAGCAAGGGCAGCTATAAGAACATTGCTAAAAAGGTGATTCCGACATTAGCCGAATGTGTTGGATGAGATGAGGGATAGTCCGAGAAGCTGGAGGTTGATGAGGATGATGGTATGGAGGAGGATGAGGATGGGGATGGTCAGAATGAGTAGGTTTAGGAAGGGTTTAAGCTGATGGCTAAGTCGGTTTTGGAGGTATACTTTTAACTATATTAGTTTTGAACACCGGTTATTTTTTGAACCGGCTATTCTGATTATTGTCTTATAAATAGGTCAATTTGGTAGTGTTCTATCTATTAGTGGATCAATTGGTTAAATAGAATGAAAGGCAACTAAAAAGGAGATCTATCGAAAGTTGTCGAAAGTGTAATATACTAATATTAAGGCATAAAAAAGTCAGATAATCACTGATATAATGTAAACTTTGTAGTTATAGTAGATTAAAAGTTTAGGAAGTGTTTCTGGCCGATATGTAAAATGATTGCTAAATAATCAGATAATTAACATCTAGAACAAACAGTTTCATGGTCTTTGCAGCCAATGGAAACTCAATTGCGTGTAATCCCAGTGACATTTAAAAAAGAGAATCTGGAGGTTTAGTTGATATGTTTGTATGACAGCTTCAAGGCCTACAAAACCGAAAGCATATATAGATGATGATACATGTGCAGTATATAAACTCCAACATATCAAGCCAAGCAACTTTCTAAATAAATGAAATCCTATGTTATTTTTATTATTTGTAAGAAACAATTATTCTTTGCTAAAAATTCATAACACATGAACTGCTGTTATGGATTTTAGTTCCAATATATAAGTTTTTTGTGATATTTGCAGGTTCAGGCTTGACGGGAAAGCTAAAAGATTGATATTAAAAATTCATAACACATGAACTGCTGTTATGTTTAGTTTAATATAGTATATCTTTTTGTGTAAGTAGTTCTTGTTGTTAATATTATATCCGTAATCTAAATAATAGATCCATTAGTGTATAATTTTTGTTTAAGGTAATCTGTGTATGTAATTTGTGACGAGTTCAAACAAATAGATCAGATAAATTATAATTTGTACTTTTTATCTTTAAGGCAACATTTGCTAATCGATCTTGTAATGGTCTCGTATGCTGACAATATATATCAAATAGATCATTTGTGATCCTCTTAGAAAAGATTGGTTGCTGTTATTTGATATCACATTCTTAGATGTTAAAGATATGTATTACAAGGTCTTTGTATCAATAAGGTAATTGGAATGATCTGCTTGTGGATGCTGCTGAATATGGATTATGTTTTTTATATAAGAAATCGGCGTGAGTAGTTGCATGCGTAAATGTTTTGTACTTGTCGATAATAAAAAAATGATCGAAAATGTGCCTATCAATGTCCTTGAATAGATAGTTTGTTTATATTCATTCTGCACTATCGTTACTCTACTGCCATTGAAGCATCTATGTTTTGCCTCTATTTATTTGTATTAGTGTTTTCTTCTTAAGATGTTCTTGGTTGATATGTTTTCTTTTTGAACAATTAATAGAAGAGGATAATCGAAAATTTCGGTATCTCACTAAGGCAATTGCTGCAGGAGCACAAATTGGGAGGAAAGTGTATCGGAATCGTAACAAAAATGTAAGTGAATTCTGCCCAGTTTATATATTCCATAAACAACGGCAACTGTCCTCCTTTTCCAAATGACTTTTATTTTAATTTCCTTATTGACAGCTTATCAAAGTGCTTAAGGTAGAGTTCGCAGGGATGATACACATTCACAGAGTCTCAAAAGCCACGATTGGACTATTAGCTGGTACTGAAACCAATAAAACACAATCAAGCGTATCTTGACTTAGTGAGACCAGTTGGACAAGTTAATATGGCTCAAACTTAGTGGGCACAATTGAACAAGTTAATATGCTGAAGAACTCATTCTAGACAAAGTCCTGAAGGTTAAACATCTTTCATCCATTGAGATCATTTTGTTTTTGTAACTAATCTGAATGTTAAAAGCTATATTTTTTGTTGCAAGTTAAATTTAAATTTGATCTATACTTAAAGATAATTTGATAGTTTTTGATATTCTAAACTTTATGAAATGGTAACAAGATCCACAACTATATTAATAGTTTAAATATTGTTTAATATTTAAACATCTATAATTTTCGTTTATAACCTATAAACTATTATAAATAATTTTCGTTAATATTTAAACATCAAAAGTCATCTCAAAACATAAGTTCGCAAGTATAATTATTTGCCTATATATACCGTCGCTTTGCACGGGTATTCGTCTACAATGTGAAAAGATCAAAATGTAATTGCAAACGGTTGTAACATGTAATTGCAAACGGTTGTAATTGATGAAATGTTTTATTTTCACTTTCTCTAAATGTTTTTATATGTTTTTTGATACATGTTCAGAATTTTGGGTTGAGTTGAATTATTGCATGTTACAACATTTGCAATTACATTTTGATCTTTTCACGTTCTATTTTGAGCATTACACAAAACACTTACCACAATATCACATATCGTTAATTGTCTGCCGCTAGAAACCGATGCCGTTAGGCACGGGTACTCGCCTAGTTAATTGTAGTAGATGTTACCATTTTTAATCAAATGTATAATAGTCCACTAATATTACTACATTTTAAGTATTTTAAGTTTCAAAAATGAACATGCACTCTTGTAGGTAGTAGAGATAGTAGGCAAATAAACCAACTTTGTTTCTACTTCAATCTGATATCCCTTCTCCATAACATACAACCAAAAATGAAAAAAAATAAACTGCAATATACAGTTTTTAAAAAATTTGAAAGCAAGTTATGCTTAATCATAATTTCTATTGAGACTAGTAATCCAAAGGACACGCAGGGTAACATTATATATGATAATGAGAAGAAGAAAGAAAGGTGGTCGGTTGATGAAGTCCACGGGGACTACCGCGAGAAGCTCATAAAAGTTGCTAAATGATCTCATTCATGACCAGGAAAAAAAAAAAGCATAAAGAAACCAAAATTTAGTCTGAACCAGTACAGTAAACACATACCAGATGTTCTATCAGGAACTGAGATGTGCTTCTAGTTTCTCCTGCGTTTTTCAGGTGAGGTCCCACCAACCTTCCTTTTCCGATTACTAGACTTAGGCGACCTATTATAACCTCTGTCCCCATCATCCATCAATCCCACTTCCCCTTCTTCCACATAGTCAAAATCCTGACTGCGTGATGATTGCCCTTTTGTTGACGAATGGTATTGCCCGTCTTCAATATCATCATCCACCTGATTTGATGGTTTAGACCAATTATGTATTCTATCTTGCTTGCTTTTTTCTGATTCACCGGGCAACTCAATACCGTCTTCTAGCTCTCTTTCAATGAGATCGTCCTCATCCATGAAATCTGTCCTTCGACTTACATCACCACCACGGGCTTTCTTTCGTTTCTCTAGAGCTGCTTTAACCTTATCTTTATCAATCTTTTTTATAGCATCATGAGGTGACTGCCTTTTGTAATCCAGATTCCGTCCCTGGTATTTCTCCTTTGCTTCCACTGGTTCCCTTTTTACAGAAGCATTACCATCTTCTGGCCCGTAATATTGTTTACTTTCATAAATTTCCACATCTCCTTTCGTGTCTGTGTTTCCATCATCACTGCTTCTCGTTTGGGCCGGTCTTGGTGGGCCGCTATGGTTATCTGGATATGGTTGATCAGGAAGCGGTCTTGATGAGGTACCGGGCCTGGAATTACTGTTGTTTGCATTATCTTCATCAACAGGAAGAGATCTTGTGGGTCCCTTTTGAGTAACACTGTCTCCAACTTCACTAGTTTGAGAAGGTGCCACTCTATTTTGTTCGTACAATTCCAACAATTGGTTACCGACTTCTGCAAAGAAATATTGTAATTCAGAATAGTACTAAAAACGACAATAATATATAGCAAAAATTAAGGTAAATAAATGGACCTTCTAACTGGCGTGGGGTAACATCAAACTCCTTGAACCAATCATGGTGAAGTTTAACTTTGAGGAACTTTGTGGCTAAGAAAATAGCCCCTGCTGCGATGTGATGAGGCTTAAATTGCAAGCAGAGTGATGTCCGAAGCCTGCGCATGCCTCTTTTGCATGTCAAAATGGAAAATAGGAAGATCGAGACCACACAGGCTGGCATTTTAACAAAAATGAAATTATTACAGCATTACCCATCGTTGACAAAATTCCATGCAACTTGAGCAAGGGCATTTTGAGCAACTTTGAACCTCTTGATCGCCTCTACTAATGGTTTATATGGATGAAGAACATTAAAATCGAAACCAAGTGTTGCAAGAACAACCCGTTCTCCAAGTAATATTAATTCCTTCTGTTGTTCGTACACTTCCTGCATGACAATCGTTTATAAATTAAAGCCACCATATCTATGAGCTGGCAACAAATGAGTTTTGTAGAATTGGTACCTTCTGTTTGATTCTTTGTATTGCCTCCGGATCTTTTTTGTTATTAATTTCATAGGAAACAATAATAACATCTTTCAGAGGACGTGGAGTTTCTTCAACTTTGCCTGCAAGAAACATGCAGACAGTTGCAACTGTCTGCAATGCAAGCATATCAGTCAATTATTAAAATTAATACTTACATAGTTGAATCAGTTATTATCATCCATATCAGGGCAACAGACAGGAAAAAGAAAAGAAATAAAAATACATCAATGTTCTACTATAAGAGCATACACAGCAGCTGTGATGCGACTACTTTATCTGTCTTGTTATCAGGGCCATATTATAATTTTCTTCTCAGCATTAACGGACTTTTAAGTCGTGAATTGTAATAGTAATCACACCAGTGGATGTAGTCGACATGCATAAACTGCTAATATAATGTATGTTTGTGCATTTGTGTATTTCTATAGTTAAGCACTTCGCACTCTGCTAATATAATGTATGTTTATTGACAGTTTGCTAGTGAAACTCTACACTTGCTGCTCCTAATCAGTGACGACTTTCATTATGTAAGGATGATTTGATAGAATTCGTTTCTTTTCTCACTTTGATTCCTAAGTTGATTTCATTTTTATGTGTTTGTTACCAAATATTCAGACCAATCACTTTGAAGCAAACACCAGTTACCATTCACATTCCGATCTTTTCTAAACCCTTAAACTAACACGCCTACAAAACGATATTGGCTTTTGAAAAATGCAACATTTAAAGAGACCGAGATATTACACTCTTAGGAACGTGAAAATTAGCCAAACATTATTTTCTCCATCTTACACTTTCAGAACGGAATTGCCAAAAAAACTGAATAAATATGAATTTCACCAAAACATTGCCTCTTGGCGTCCTTTAGAGGTTTTGAAGATCTCTAAAACTCTAATCAAAGTTTCTAAAACTCAAGAAATGGATAGTGCAAAGAGATGCATCCAGTGTTGACATTTGAACATGTATGTTGAAGGCCATTAGTAAATGCAGAGGCCACAAAGATTGACATCTAGGTAAGCTGTGGAAACTGGAAACAGATTGGCATGTGTGTAGTATCCCAAAGCAGCTAGAAGTGCATAAAAGACCATTTTTCATGTTGATCAATTTTATGGTTTCACCACTTAATGAGTCCTTAACTTGGGTTTCACCATAGTGGCTATGGTGACTTCGAATTAGATAAGCAAATAAGGTAGGTTTTGTGTATACTCACAATACCTTATCTTTCAAAACTATTAGCTTCTCACCAGATCAGTACATAAAAACTGAATATCAATCGGTCCGACTCCAAATTCGAAGTCAGTAGCTAGTCCTTTCCAACATAGATACTCAGCCTAGGCAGAGTCCAAAAACTATTTAGAACGATTTTGCCCTAAAACTGACACTCCCACAAATTAAACCAGCTAAAACCTGAAACAGCCCATGCGAGAGGTCCCTTCAGAGCTAAGGTTACGTTTGCTATGCTTTAATAACCTAAACTTTAATCACATTAGCACCCGAATAAAATAGGTATGCTAACATGATTTCTACTGTGGTAATTCTAGTAGTTGGACAACTTTAAACACAAGAACTAAGCAACATATATTAGAAGTGCATGGGAAGGAGAAAAAAATTTATCTATAGTACATGCAAGGAACTAAAGTTGATCTACACATGTATAAGATTATATGTACATGAAAGTAAGTACCTAAAATATACTAATATAGAGCTCTGCCAAATCGTGGGTTTCTCTCACTGTTTTTTCATTTTTGATTATAAAAAGGGTTTTGGCACGCACACACATATAAACTAACCATAAAGAAACAGTATAGATTTTACTGTTTGATTCCATAGTTCCAAAACATACATGCTCGTTTTAAACATGGAACTTTCTTATCTTTACTTTTGCTGACAATAATTGCTTCCAAGACATACTGAACTAAAAGGCTTTTTCTTAATTGCAATAAGATCTGATCAGATCACATCATAGTCCTGATATTTACTTATTTTACAGCCCTTGTAAATGATTTACAATTGCAAACTTTTAAACACAAGATAAAATGAAAGAGACCCTCATTTTACCAGGGTGAAAAATCCCTTTTACCCAAAAAAAAAATGAAAGAGACCCAAAAGAGAAGAAAGTAAAATGGCACAACTCACCCGTCTGTCATTCTTTGCATGTGATTGGCGGAGGAAGAACCGGTGGCAAAAGATAATAGCTGTAGCAATGGTTACCTGTGGCCTGCATTTAGACATCCAATACAATCCATGTATATACATATTAAAGTAATACTGCAATTCAAAACAATTACTTTCAGACAAACTTAGAGACAATTGTAAGAAAGAAATGTGACATCAACAAAGAAGCCTAAGAAGGTGGTAAATACTGAAGTGACCAATAAATGCCTATAAACCTTATCGTCAACATTTTAGCAAATATGTATTCAGATTACATGTTTTACCAAAATCAACTTATGCAGGACACTAACTATATAATAGACAATCTAAGCATATTTTCAAACGTTGAGTAATAGCGTTTACTAGGCAGAATGTAACAAGAACACCAAGAACTGAAAAACTTCCTCGGAATCTATTATAAGTTTCATCAGCATTATTAGATCCTATACCAATGACCCCCTCCTATTTGTTGCAGTAGATACATAATAATAAGTAGATTCTAACTAGGAAGCTAATTCCTAAACAGTCACTAGTCAAATAAAAGATAAATCATGATCCAAATATAACTAAGACTCCTATCGATTAACCTATATCAAACAGAACTTCTTAACTTCATTTTTGTTTACTTGCCTTTCATAGAAAATTGATGCCAAATCAAATACCATAATGAACTTATAATTGTTACCTCACCATAAACAAAATGTATTGTGATTGGCAAACATTTCATGCAACTAATTATCTTGAAGTGACTTATCCAAAGTTCATACAACTTATAAAAATGGGCATTAATAAGCACATGATAATTTTAAGTAAAAGAAACAAGGGATAAATAAGCTTACACTTTGAGCCTCATACCCAAATCTTGCAAGAATGTGCAGTAAGATTTGCGTAGATAAGTCTCCTTCTTCAAATCAATGCCATCTGGTCTGGAAGGGGAGTTTTCTTCAAGTTCTTTCCGTGAAAAATACCACCGACCACCATTTTCTTCCTGCTGATCATCATTATGCCTATATGGACCACTATCGTACATTCCAAAATTCATAGGATCATTGGACAATAAAGCATTCATTGCTCTCTCGTTCTGCCTACCAACTTTTTCACAGATTGAAGTTCGGGTCTCTCTAGTTCGCAGGATGCATTAAACTGATATCTCCTACCTGCACTGTATGTGTACTAACAAAACTGAGTAAACAATAAGGCACTACACTAAACGATAACCAATATGAGTTGAAAATATTGGTGTCCCCTGCATCTTTCCACCAGTTTCACATAGGAAAAACAAAACAAAATAACCCTAGTTTACAGTGCAACTTTGTGCAGTGCACTAACGAAATAATAGTTGACAATCGTTCATTTTTATTTTATTTTTCAGCTTGCAAATATCATTTAGCAGACAAAGTGGATTCTAAGCCTATATAATAATGACTGCAGATTCACACCCAATAGCATCAAAGCACCAATATCGACATATGTAACTTCCAATACTTTCCAAAAGAGCATATAAAAATTAAAAACACATACATAAACTAATAAAGTACAAGTAATCGAACAGGCTATCAATAGAGAAACTGAAGTTCAGTGTGACAATAATGCGAGCAAATACAAATGCCAACTTACTTCTTATATTTTGCGTAAACTCCAAAAAATTTTGTAGGGATTTATTCTTTAACAGTTTCTCAAGTAGAAATATCTCATAAATCATAGCCCCAAGCCCCCAATATATTACACATTTACACTGTATTTAAGTTCGCTCACACTAGTGTGGCGAGTTACCACTGCAGGATCAGCCACGAAGAACATCCTACATGCAACCGCTCAGTTTTTGCAAATTGTACAACAAAAAATCAGCAAAATTTCTATCTCAAAGTATAACTTCTGAATATAAACTTGCTAATGTTTAAGAGGAACTACAGAACCATGCATTAAACCAAATGATTTGCAAAGCATTGGCGGAAAATCAGAAATAATCCACCACAAAATAGATCATTTCCAACATTGAGCACCACACTTCAATACCTACTCAGCTCAGCTTTAACTAGGATAAAAACTAAACTTATTAAATAACTCAGCTTCACCGATACCTATGTCACATTTTTAGTAGGAATAAATATAAAGAGCAGCGGACTTCACTATTACAGAAGTAACAACTTAAGAAGTCTTGCAAGTTTCTGCAACTATAAATGCGACATGCCAGTTACTGATGTCAAGATCGCATTCCAAACACGTGATGCATTTTTATTAATAAAATGACTCAATCTATACTATCTTAATAAACGACTCACTGTGGAACCCAATATTTGTTCCCTTTTATAGTGAGGTTACAACTACTATTCTAAAACGCATTTCCGTAAAACTGATATAACAACAACTACCAACAATGCAACTGACTTAACAGTTTATATAACTAATCAACGAGTTCTAGGCAGTGTTTGGCAAAAATAGCAGTAACACAGTAACAGTAAGCTGTAAGCCGTGAGCAGTAGCTCTATTTTTTTATAAAAAAATTTGGTAACGTATAGTTGTAATAATGTGTAAAACAACTCCTAAATGCTCAACGCTCCTAAATGCTACTTCATGGAGCATTGGAAAAGGAGCATTCCGAAAAAATAGATAAAGCTACTTGCTCCTTGCCAAACGAGCATTAAAAATCACAATGCGTAGCGCTCACCGCTCATCACTCGGAATTGCTCCTAAAAGCTCAAACACACCCCTAATCTTAACTAGCCAATTGTTTCCAAATAAGTAGGAACTTAAAGAAAGCGTATGCGAATAACAAGTAACGACCGACAAGAATCGGGTTCTCGGCTCAAAATCTCTTCTAACTAATACAGAATAAGAAAAAGACCCAATCCACTTTCCATTCGTATAACTATCATTTCTCGGCTCAAAATCTCACCTTATTGTGAATATTTATGGCTTATATAACTTCTTATGACATAATAAAGTTATATAAGCCGAAAATTTCAAAATAAGCCACAAAAAGTGAGCTTATGAAACATAAGCCGAAAACCAAATAAGCCATAAGCCGAAACAAACACCTCTTTAATCCAAATCTTAAAAAAACACAACTTAATTTCCCTTGATATACGACTACAATGCAACTAACTTAACAGTCGTAACTTTCACGCGCCTCGGTTAATAACTACCTACAAGAATCCGACACTCTGCGCAATCTCACCAAACTTATTTACAATTAAGTATCTATACATACCCTAAAGGGAAAAAAGTAACAATTATTCATTCTAACGATTTAAGTATCTATAACATAAATGCATGCCCTAATTTAACCGGTGCTATAAAAGGTAAAGATTAGTGAATAATATTGGGGTAAAAAAAGGGAAGCAAATTACCGGTGGTTGGTGGATCTCCGAGCAAGGTGATTAACCGTTTGTGTTGTGTTCTGGAAACGATTTGATGTGATGTGAAAAGGATGTGATAGAGAGAATGTGAACGTGGAAAAATGTGGAATTGCGTTTTTTCTTTCTTTCGGTGGTCTGACTGACTTTGAGATTTTTTTACTGTACTATTGCCCTTTCTTTTTTTCTGCACAAATGTAGATTGTGATTGGGGTTGGGTTTTGCTAGGGAGACATCACATTTTTTGATCACAAACTGTGCATTGCAGTTTGTACAGTACAAACTACAATGCACATATTGTGGTGCAATAATCAAAAAATGTGGTGTGAGTATCAATTCCCTTTTGCTAGGGCTTAAAAATAAGCTTCAGCTTCAATAAATTCACCAAACAATTTTACAAAATATAAGTTCCGGCTTCTAGCTTATAGTATAAGCTTCAGCTCCGGCCACAGCTACAACTTCATTTTTAGCTCGAGCCAGAGCCGGCTCTTTGGGGTAGGCAGCCAAGGCCCAAGCCTAGGGCCCAACTTGTATAGTGGCCCAAAAAACTAGATATTTGCTGTGAAAAATTCAGGAGAGCCGCACGTTTTCTTTGAATATGTAAGCTATATTTTTATTTGCTATAATACTTTATTGAATTATTGTTATCACACTTATGCTTTATTATTGACTTTTATTTAATTTATCAACTTGAATTTTGGGGGCCTATTTTTTTCCATTTGCCTCGGACCTCGTCTTTTTTAGGCATTCTCAGAGACGGCCCTGGCTCGAGCCCATTTCGCCAAAGATATCCATAGAAGTGAATTGGGTTCTTCATAGTTGTGTTAGGCTAGTGAGTAGCATTTACCACGTAATATTAGCATTTACTCTCTTCAGCAAACTAGCCATCAAACCAACCACCGCGATGGCTATCAAACCGAACACGTAGATATACATATTACGTAGTATAATACAAATATATCTCACACACACATAAAAAAATATATATATATATGCACAACGTCTGGTGATCTGCGCCACCGAATGAATGCCAAAAGTGATAGACCACGCGCGATCATTCATGGAAGATCGTAATGGTGATCACGCGTGATGGGAGGCCAACCACGGATGGTGGTGCCTCCCATTACCTCCAACTTTATAGTATCGTCGTTAAGTAGATCTAGTGGCCAGACGATGTCTTTATAATACATTTCAGTTTTTAATCTTGTTACGTAAATGTCTTGAGGACAATCACGGAATATTATAAAATTCTCATGGATAATCTGATTAAGTCGTGTATAGTCAAATATTCGCTTTTCCGGGATAACTTAAGCAAAGAAAAATTTATTTGTTTACCTGGTTATACAATTAACTTATACGTATTTTGACATTCTAAGTTGAAATTTTAGTGTAGGATTATACCTAGGCCGTAAGTTGGTCAAACTAGTTAACGTTGTAACTGAAGTTGAATATGAAAAATGATACAAGAGCTAATTCTTACAAGTAGTTTTGATTTTAAGACCAAATGTGAACTTAAATAAATAGAAAACGAGCTAATTTTTACATTCAAACACGCCCACTATAATCTTATAAGGCTAGTCACAGTCCATCTGTTAACATTGGTTGGTCATGACATTTGACCCATTTTTTCATCGGTCATACGGATGTGGAGTATCGGTCGACAACCTAGAAAAATAAATATCGGTCCAATTTTCGACCGGTTCTTTCTTTCTTTCTTTTTTTTTACTTGGTCACCGACTGTGACAATTTGATCGTGTCTGGTCATTGGAGAGAGAAAGCTGATGTGGCAGGGTCATGCTCGGTCACGACCCCAGCCTAATAACTCTATTCTTTTTGTAATTTATTTAGTTTTACCGTTCTCTGATAGGTTCATTTTTCAAGCTCTGGTTTCATTAAATGTAAAACAACTCCCATTAAGGACTTCTTGGATTAAAAGGACATCAAGCAACTGCACAATAGCCATAATTAGAATAAGCCCTTGAACAAATCTAATTGCCAAGATTACGGTTTCGGGCCTATAAGTTCATACAGTTAGCCCATAATTTTACTTTTCCAGATTCTAAATGTACAAGGAAACACGCAGCATTGAACACATAGCGTTTACTTAAATAAGCCGATTCAACTACAGAACAGTATTATAGAGAATGACAAGGTTGAATACTTGAATGCCCAACTTATAATATATATAAAAGAAACATTGTGAAACAAGATAATATTGCAGTTATGATACACAATAAATCATTCTGACGGCTTCCGTCATGAGAATGTTATATCACTCAATCATATTACAAAAAACAGAGATTTGACTTGCAAGATAAATCAAGTTAACCCGAACAGGTGAAAAGGGTGGTGTCTTCTTAGCGCAGACATTTACATTCAGTCGCGCTTTACAAACAATCAGCTGCCGCAAACACAAGCAACTCAGCTTGCTTTCATAATCAAAGATCAATTAGCGCAGACATTTACATTCAGTCGCGCTTTACAAACATATGATCCCTGTGCTCCTTTTTGTGGTCTACAAGTACTTGACCATGCCTCGACCCTCCACAAGCTTAGTAGCTTGAAGTGCTTTTAACTGTTGCAACCTCTTGTTCATCTGACATTACATATTTCATATGATCAACCTCTTAATAAGATTGCTATATAAAGGAGGTAACATGCAACAACTAGAGGTGGCAGATGGTCCAAACTAAGGGTGAGCAAACGGACCGGCCGGACCGGACCGACCGAAGGACCGACCGGACCGACACGGACCGAGACCGGACCGACCACATTCGGTCCGGTCCGCGGTCTCGGCTTTTGGGCAAATCGGTCCTCGGTCCGGTCCGGTCCGGACCAAAACCGACGAAAAACCGACGAATTGGGCCGTTTTGGACCGGACCGACCGAAGACCGAGACCGGACCGACCGGACCGAGACCGGACCGACCAAATTCGGTCCGGTCTCGGTCTTGGCTTTTGGCCGAACTCGGTTTTCGGTCCGGTCCGGTCCTGGCCGGTCCGGTCCGGTTTTCAGCCTATGCACACCCCTAGTCCAAACTACTTTTCGTCAAATATGATTACAATATTTATAATAGTTTATAATAATCTAAATTTTTCGTATAGAAAAGCAATAATCTAATTTATTTAATAGATCAATTTAAAGATTTTATGTTTTAAAAACTTAAAATACACTATGGGACACAGATTCCCTGTTCGCCCGTTGGCCCGTTTCATTTAAGCTAATATATTATTTTACCAGTTGCACAATAAAAACACGACCTGAGTTAATTCATACATTCAAGAATCTAGTAAGAATTCCAACAATTATAACAAAAAAATTGAAGTTAGAAAAACAGACCTTGAGACGACGATCTTGCACGACCTGCTTAGCTCGAGCTCTAATCTCATCTGGATCAATCTTAGATAGAGGCCGCACCACAAAATCCAGTGACATTGCTTCAGGCCTTGATGCATGCATTCTAGAAGATGAACTTGAACTTCCAGACTTTGGCTCCCTGAGTTGAACGCAAAAGAATTAAGAATAGAACAAGCACACGATATATATGTAACAAACAGATGCTCCACAGCAACAGTAATCTAGCAATGAAATAACTTACTGAGAATATTCAGCTAAATCCAGATCATCACCTCTAGACTGCATTCCTGAGGATTTATTCATTGGCCTGTTGAGGTAGCAAACAGATAAGAATATAAGTAGTTTCTAATTAATTACTGTATAGGTTATGTGGTTGAATGCAAACATATAATATACTTTTTCATAGATGGTCGACGAATGGGCATCCTTTCATCCTCAAAGTTCCGCATGTCCTCAAATCTTGTGCTTTTATTAAATATTGGTCGAGTCTGGATTACATGTTAGATGTTAATGATAAAGAAGACCAATAGAATAAAAGGTCAGCCATAACTATACATGAAAATTAAGATCAAGAAAACCCATCAACGTGCAGACTATATGGATACAAAGTAAGCTGCTACCTATTCATATATAAAAAAACAAAGGAACTGGATCTGATAATTTCAAGTGTGTGATTACGTTAACAAATGTACTGTGAAATTAAGAAACTAATTCACACACACTAACTGCAAGATCTGTCCTCCAAGTGAAGTGCGTGCATAGTTGAAAGAGTTTTGCTATTCATGAAATGCCTCATACGTAACAAAATATTACAACTCTAAACATGAATCTTATTCATAATACAAGCCATATGTAGCAGGCTGACTAAACATGGCAATCAATATGCATATAGCCTCAAAAGAAGGAGCTCAAAGAAATCTTTCCATTCTTACCCATTTGTCAACCAAGTCTTTAGCAAGCTTTCTATTGGATGTGGTCTCTTCATCAGACTTTGACAAGAACATGATGACCTGAGCAACGACAGTGATACTTTAGTATCTTAGCCCTGCTACTGAAAAGAAAAGACAACTACTACCATTGTAAGAGAGAGAGACCCAACCTTTCCTAGCCCACTCTTCTTCAGTTGTTCTCTTCTATCATACTGATCTAAATCAATTGGGAACTACAGTATAAAAGAAGCAAACATAAGTAATCATACAAACATAAGAAAACATATAATTAACGCTTAATAAATCCTTGTTTATACATCAGTTAAAATCCTCAATATTGCTGCGCGAATGTTTATATTGGGCAAGCTTCCATCAGGTAGTGGTTCAAGCCAATTTCTCAAAAGGGTTAAAACACCATGATCCAAAAACTCCAGTTGTAGTTGTTTCCTGTATCAGAAATGGGTAACGCAAATGATATAACATACTACGACTCCGATGTGTGGCTTATACAAATACTGTACTTACTTTGATAGTACTTCAGTTAGAAGAGGCAGCTTTCTGAGTTTATTAATAGCTGGTTTCGATTGTCTATTTAGCTCTGCATCTTCTTCTGCAACAACCTCAAGTTCGGCCATGACATTTTCAACAAGTAATGCAATCTCTGCAGCGCTTTTCTCAGTCTTCTTCTTCTTACCCACCTTGAACATGTCTCGGATTTCATCATCTTCAGCCTACATTAATAAAATATTAAGCTTAGAGAATAGTAACAGGTACACTTAAAATGGAAGAAAAACGATATTTTGTGTATTACAATAGCCGGAAAAAACATGCTTCATGATATGAGCACATGACAGTTTCTTCATACCTGAGGAGCACGACTGGGAGAATAACCACCTTGGTCACTTGCATAACGATCAGCTGGATCGACACCAGTATCATCTATGAAGTTATCATCATCTGCTAACCTTGGGCCGTCTGTGTCATCCTGTAAACCAGCCGAGCAAAGCTCCATCAAGAAACATACAATCTAGTCCACACAACAAATTGTCTCCCTCTTTAGGGGAGCAGTGACCAACAGTAGTAACTTTATTTCCCTTCACATAATTTCCCTTCACATACGACTACAATGCAACTAACTTAACAGTAGTAACTTTCACGCGCCTCGGTTAACAACTACCTACAAGAATCCGCACTCTGCGCAATCTCACCTAACTTATTTACAATTAAAAAAAAGACGTGAAAAGGATGTGATAGAGAGAATGTGAATGTGGAAAAATGTGGAATTGTGTTTTTCTTTCTTTCTTTCGGTGGTCTGACTTTGACATTTTTTTACTGTGCTATTGCCCTTTCTTTTTTTCTGCACAAATGTAGATTGTGATCATACTTTGCCCTGAAAACACAACAAACCGTCTCAAATAAAGGTTGAAACCACTAAACAGGCCAACACAACTACTTATAAAGAAGCAAACTACAATACACTCCCTCCCTTAGATAAACCAAGACACTTGATTTTACAGATACAGTGATAAGATAAAACGCTCATGCAGACCAAAGAAAGACCATGTCAGCAGGCAAATAAGTGATCTATCTATAACGATTACCCAAAAAACAGGATTAATGCAGTTTACATAGAACAATAAAGACGTGATAACTTACTTCCAGCCAAGCTCACTTGCAGCTTTGTCAGTGGACGCGTAAACTTCAGTAGCATCTCCTGGCCTTCTTGGGCAGAATTTAACAGGGATTTTCTGCAAATAGTAAGTAGCAGACGATGAGAAAACCAACTGCAAACGATGAGAAAACCAACTGCAAACCAAAGAATCATATGTAAGTATGAGGAATCAGGGAATCCATGATGAATAACTTAGAAATTTCATACAAACAATCCTCATTAACACAGATCAGGTTACAACAGCTCATTGAATCTAGAATTTACGATGGACCAGAAGACAGTATTTAAAATCATTTCATATAATCAGCACGGACCTTCTTACAGTTGTATTTAGCCATGACTTGGTACAGAGTGATTGATCCAATCAAGTTATTATCAAAGTAACGGAATGGGTGAGCCATGCTTTCACCCACAGCTTTGAGCCCAGCAAAGTGTATGACAGCATCAAACCTAAATTACATACATAATAGGAATTAAAGAAGACTTGTCAGCACATAACAACCTTTTGTGTGAAAATTAATGATGAATCCATGTGGGTGCTCAAAGGTAATAGCGGTAAATGAACTTAAATAAAAATGGACATACTTAGCCTGGGAAAACAGCTTCTCCAAGTCCTGCTTATTCCTGATATCACCCTGCAACCAACAGTTACCACCATTTCTAGTCATATGCCAAAATCTAACTCGTATTATAAAAGTGAATAGTCTAAACAAAATCTCAACTCCAGAAGTCAATTCAAGTACAATATTTTCACATAAATGTATCTAGATGTCTATGGATCTACATATAGAGCAATTAACGGCTCATGTACAGTATTCAGTATTCTCATACAGTTATCATAAACATACTTCACCTAACATGGAATGTGACACAAACGATACTTAAGACACATATGAAGTCTTCAAATTGTCAGCAACTACAAACAGTTGCTAACAAGATAAGCTAACTTCAACTACCTCAAATATACAGCAAGAGTAAGAAGATTAACTGTCACACAACCTGCACAGTTCTCACACGTATTCCAATAATTCATCTCCTATATTGTGATACGTAATTAGTTATTTATTATCTTATAGTAGTTAAGCTTAACTCGAAAAACAAATTATTTATAGCTAAGCTTAAACTAAATTTACTGCAAGAATCATTAGATTCCATCAGTTTTACCAAAATTCTCAAACATATTCCAAAAGGGCACTTCCTATATATGTGCCGAATTAGTAATTTTCACATCTTACAGCAGTTGTGACATTATCGTCAAGAACACACACAAACAGAGTCAAATTGTTGACAAAACTCAATCTACATGTAGTTGAACCAAAACTCACGATTACACAGTAAATCACTCAAAGTACAGTATGATTCATGTGATTCTTCATTCACACATCAATTTTCACGACATGTATCCAAGTGTCATACATATTCGAATAATTCATCTACGTAAAGAAGTTCACAAGTCATTAACCTTTCACATCTAACGCTAGTTGCCACATTTTTCATCAATAACAGTCAAATTACAGTATGACTCAAGAGATTCTTCAACTTTTACATAATTATACAAGTCTAAGTATTCTAACAAAATTTTGGATACTTATCTCCCAAAACAAGTTCGTAAACCTGAGCATATCTAATAATTTCGTCACAAACTTTAACAAATTTAACTAGATATTCATCATCATTCTTCCGTTTCATCATTCGCTTCAGTATTCACCTATTTCGCATAATTCTCATATTGTAACACTACACACAGTTACACTAAAAACACACAAGATCATTATTCACCTAATTCATCATTCGCTTAAATTTCCACATAATTTTCTCATCGTAACACAACATATGCAGTAAATTTCACAAATTACAGTAAAATTTCATCAAAAAAACACAGTAAATAGTTCATCATTCATCTGATTCATCCTCCACTACAACTTTCACCTAACTCGCATAAATCTCACATCGTAACAATAGATATCCAGTAATTATCACAAACTTAAATACATATTCATCAATAACACACATAGATTACATCATCATTCACGTAATTCATCATTAGCTTCAATTTTCACATAATTCTCGCATCGTAACACTACGTGCACACCAACTATCACAAATTCAACTAGATATTCATCAACAACACACAGTTACACTAAAACACACACTATCCGATTCATACTTTGCTTCAATTTCACATAATTCTCACATCCTAACACTACGAATTCAGTAATAATCACAAAATACAAAATACAGTAAAATTTCATAAAAAAAACACACACAGTAATTTAGAAACTAATTCAAAACAAGTGAAATAAGTTGTCAACAAAACACATAATCACAAATCAAATCACTCAAATTACACATTTACACTAAAAAAACACACTAATTCAAAAAAATGTATAAAAAAGAGTTAAGTTAGTTATTATACCAGGAAGATTATGAGAGTTGAGTACCAACTAACTCACGAACACGTTTAACAGCCTCTTCAACGGAATTATCAAGGTTATCGATAATAGTGACTTGAAAACCATTTAATTACCTTGGCTTTCATGTTTAGCAAATAAACCATTTAACTTTCCAAATTTCGTAGTTGCTCCCGAAGATAGGGCAGTGACTAAACGGGGGTCATTTTCTGGTGTAAACTCGACCACACTTTCACCCGCCAACGCTGGTTTCACGCGTAAGTAGACCCGGAAAGTTCCTGAAATCAAAAAATGACTTGTGATTACAAGTAAAAAACACGTAAAAGTTACCTTGAAACAAAAAAAACAAAATAATAATAATAATAATAATAATAATAATACCATGGAAGTCTTGGTTGGCGTTTTGCACCTTAGCATGATATTCCTTCTCGCGGACATACGCATCGCGAAGGCCTACGAGCATTCGACCTACACAAAAAAAGAAACACTACAAGGGTTAGATATTTGAAAACACAAAAAAAAGAAACACTACAAAAAAAGAAAATGCCTCTTGAAGACTCTTTATTCAAGTCCGTTCTTGCAACAGACCTGGAACAAGACCCAGATACAATATAATCAAAACTTGCAAATAATAATACTTTAGAAAGAGAAATTTGAAAAACTAATATACGTACCTTATCTTGGTAGCCTCCTTAAGCAGACTGATAACTTCATGTGCGGTAGCTACAGGACGAACACTAAGACCCGAAACAATTATTTTTCCTTTTGTGTCGTGAATGATTTTATGTTGATGTTGCTGATTCCCTCGTACTCCAGAAGATTCACTTTCTCATATCAGATCTTTTATCGTATTATTGTGAATCTCGGTAGCCTCCTTAAGCAGACTGATAACTTCATGTGCGGTAGCTACAGGACGAACACTAAGACCCGAAACAATTATTTTTCCTTTTGTGTCGTGAATGATTTTATGTTGATGTTGCTGATTCCCTCGTACTCCAGAAGATTCACTTTCTCATATCAGATCTTTTATCGTATTATTGTGAATCTCGAACAAAGATACCTTGAAAAAAGTTTAATCAACTCTTGTGCTCGAGATAGATCATAACCTGCATGTTGTAGCTCCATCCATAGGCTGCATTTGTTTCGAAAACCTGTTCGAACGAACGAGGTATCAAACCCGGATCTTCTGGACTGTCAATGATTGTGTGTGTCTTGCCACATCATTTTCAGCCATCTATTTTTTTAAAATAGAGCAATTTGTTAGCAATTTCCCAAACACCATTTAAACGCATGTGTAATTCTTTTTAGCTTTAGATTATTACTTTTATTGTTGTTGGTGTGAATGTATGAACTTTTAAAATTGCTATTATTTAGGGTATTTAAGCTACGTGAGTCTCGCGCATTAAGGCCTCCTTTTCTTCAACAACTAAGTTCGGGATCTCATCTTTCTAAACATATATATATATATACATATATAGCCAATCAGACAAAGGCAAAAAGAAAAACAAAAAAAACACAGAGTTTGGCTTGAATGCTAAAAAAACTTACTAACTTTGTTTTTATCATATAAACATTAAATAATATTTACAAATGTCTAACCTGTGATTATCATTATGAAGGTAGTCTATCCCACGAACAACACCGTTGTTAGAGCATAAGGTGTGGTGGCATTTTGCCTTCGCCGTTTCATACGTGGATACTAGTCGGCGGCGCCGAAATGGTGTCACCACACCACAAATCCTCGCCACTTTGCTTTTGGTCGTTTCTCCAACACACAAACGACAAAAAGGAAAAGGTGATCGTTTATTTATTTTTTGTTCTTTTTAATTGTGCGAGAGTGTGTTTGGTTTATATGTTGATTGTTGATATGGAGGGATGAGTATTACTTTGGCTGCTGCGTTTTTTGTTGATACAGATTATGGAGGGATGACTGGAAGATGATGATGATGATGCGTTTTTGGCTGCTGCAAGAGTGTGTTTTTTGTGATGATGATGATGTGTTTTATTAACCCTAAGAAAGTAAATGGGCCGGGTTTGGGCTTCTTTATGTTAGAAACTTGTGGCATCTAGGATCTACCTATATATCTATACTACTTTATAATATATTTAGGACATCTATATTTAGAAGTCTTAAAAAATAAGACAAAAAAAATTTCTATAATAAGAAATTAACAAGACATTAATGTTGACAAAACATTTAATATAGTCAATTAACTAACTGATCAATAAATACAATTAATACAGTTATTAAAACACCCCTTACACAGTGTTCTGATTTTTGATTTTTGACTTTTGTGATGGTGAAGGAGTGAAATAGGTTTCAAATATGTGAACAAAAACTTAAAAAAAGATGGGTAATTAATAAAACTTTAGTGGTTAAATTTTTAAAAATTGTATAAAGTTAAGTGTAATATTATAAGTTTTCATATTTTTTAATAACTTTGAAAATTAAGCAAATACTCCCTTATACTTTATTACACAGACCTACTGAAATATCAACCGTGTAGGTTTAGCTCAGCAATACCTCTTTTTTAACCCTTTGAAGCTTTTCCCTTAAACAATCATTTTGTTTTTCCAATGCTAGCGCATCCTAATAATGTATACAAAGGTTACTCGAGAGTTTAGGTACAAAACTTGTTTCCAACATAGACTTTGTTTAGGTTCGATTCGATAAAAGCACACCCAATTTCCCAAACACCATTTAAACATGTGTAATTCTTTTTAGCTTTAGATTATTACTTTTATTGTTGTTGGTGTGAATGTATGAACCTTTAAAATTGCTATTATTTACGGTATTTAAGCTTCCTGAGTCTCGCGCATTAAGGCTTCCTTTTCTTCAGAATCTGTCAATCCAGCCAATTCTTCCTTGTCCTGAAAAGATCATAATATACTTATTACACCTTTCGCATAACTTGCAGTTATGGCAATTAGTACACTAAAACCAAAAGCACAGACAAGAAACTCATTTTGATGACAAAATTCTCTAAATATAATCATTATACTAACAACTTTTTAAGGCAAATTACTACTGTCTATTCATTTACGACAATACGTAAAATGATTAAAATCTATTTTGAAATATGCAGAAGTCCGTGTCCCCTCCCTGATTCATATATAGTATTGTGGGTAGCAAGGTTCAGTTTTATAAGTAAGTGATAGTTCATAACTTGAATCATCGGCACAATTTGAGAGCCAGCCGGTAATCTGTGAAATAATTTTAAAAAATTATATATTTAAAGATTGAAGAAAAGGTAGATATTAATTTTGATTACCTGCTCTGACAAGAAAATTCTCTCCTCTTTGATATTATTATGAAGGAAGTCTATCCCACGAACAACACCGTTGTTACCAAACATTCGCTTTTTCCCGATAACTTGAACAAAGAAAATTTTACTATTTGTTTACCTACTTATACGGTTAATTTATACATATTTTGACATTCTAAGTTGAATTTTAGTGTAGGATTATACTTGGGCCGTAATTGGTCAAGCTAGTTAACGTTGTAACTGGAGTTGAATATGAAAATTACAAGTAGTTTTGGTCAAACAAATTTCACCAAAGCCAAGCATGGAACATACACACAATATTGAAGTTGATTTCACTAAATGTAAAACAACTCCCATTAAGGACTTCTTGGATTAAAATGACCTTAAGCAACTGCACAATATCGATTATTAGAATAAGCACTTGAACAAATCTAATTGCCAAGATTACGGTTTCGGGTCTATAAGTTCATACAGTTGGCCCATAATTTTACTTTCTAGGGCGATGCCCAAGATCTAATGTACAAGGAAAAGCGCAGCATTTGAACGCACAGCATTTGCCTAGATAAACAGTGCAAGAAAATTGTTTGAATATACTAGTTAAATATGTGAATCGCCCTTCACGGAACAACATATTGGAGCATATCAAACACAGCCGATTCAACTACAGTAACAGAATTATAGAGAATGACAAGGTTGAATGCCCAACTTATAATATATATAAAAGAAACATTGTGAAACAAGAAAATATTGCAGTTATCATACACAATAAATCATTCTGACGGCTTCCGTCATGAGAATGTTATATCACTCGGTCATATTACAAAAAACAGAGATTTGACTTGTAAGATAAATCAAGTAACCCGAACAGGTGAAAAGGGCGGTGTCTTCTTAGCACAGACATTACATTTAGTCGCGCTTAACAAACAATCAGCTGCCGCAAACACAAGCAACTCAGCTTGCTTCCATAATCAGAAAGATCAATTGCTGCTTCTAGATGATTAACATTGCAGTAACATATGATTAGTAGCTTGAAGCTGCTTTTTGTGGTCTACAAGTACTTGACCATGCCTCGACCCTCCACACTAAGCTTAGTAGCTTGAAGCTGCTTCTTTTTAGGTGCTTTTAACTGTTGCAACCTCTTGTTCATCTGACATTACATATTTCATATGATCAACCTCTTAATAAGATTGCTATATAAAGGAGGTAACATGCAACAACTAGAGGTGGCAGATGGTCCAAACTACTTTTCGTCAAATATGATTACAATATTTATAATATTTTATAATAATCTAAATTTTTCGTATAGAAAAGCAATAATCTAATTTATTTAATAGATCAATTTAAAGATTTTATGTTTTAAAAACTTAAAATACACTATGGGACACAGATTCCCTGTTCGCCCGTTGGCCCGTTTCATTTAAGCTAATATATTATTTTACCAGTTGCACAATAAAAACACGGACCGAGTTAATTCATACATTCAAGAATCTATTAAGAATTCCAACAATTATAACAAAAAAATTGAAGTTAGAAAAACAGACCTTGAGACGACGTTGATCTTGCACGACCTGCTTAGCTCGAGCTCTAATCTCATCTGGATCAATCTTAGATTGAGGCCGCACCACAAAATCCAGTGACATTGCTTCAGGCCTTGATGCATGCATTCTAGAAGATGAACTTGAACTTCCAGACTTTGGCTCCCTGAGTTGAACGCAAAAGAATTAAGAATAGAACCAGCACACGATATATATGTAACAAACAGATGCTCCACAGCAACAGTAATCTAGCAATGAAATAACTTACTGAGAATATTCAGCTAAATCCAGATCATCACCTCTAGACTGCATTCCTGAGGATTTATTCATTGGCCTGTTGAGGTAGCAAACAGATAAGAATATAAAGTAGTAGTTTCTAATTAATTACTGTATAGGTTGTGTGGTTGAATGCAAACATATGATATACTTTTTCATAGATGGTCGACGGATGGGCATCCTTTCATCCTCAAAGTTCCGCATGTCCTCAAATCTTGTGCTTTTATTAAATATTGGTCGACTCTGCATTACATGTTAGATGTTAATGATAAACAAGACCAATAAAATAAAAGGTCGGCCATAACTATTCATGAAAATTAAGATCAGGAAAACCCATCAATGTGCAGACTTTATGGATACAAAGTAAGCTGCTACCTATTCATCCTAACTGCAAGATCTGTTCTCCTAACTTCAAGTGTGTGATTACGTTAACAAACGTAATGTGAAATTAAGAAACTAATTCACCCTAACTGCAAGATCTGTCCTCCAAATGAAGTGCGTGCATAATCTAAAGAGTTCTGCAATTCATAAAATGCATCATACATACCAAAATATTACAACTCTAAACATGAATCTTATTCATGATCCATTCCATAGGTAGCAGGCTGACTAAACATGGCAATCAATATGCATATAGCCTCAAAAGAAGGAGCTCAAAGAAATCTTTCCATTCTTACCCATTTGTCAACCAAGTCTTTAGCAAGCTTTCTATTGGATGTGGTCTCTTCATCAGACTTTGACAAGAACATGATGACCTGAGCAAAGACAGAGATAGTTTAGTATCTTAGCCCTGCTACCGAAAAGAAAAGACAACTACTACCATTGTAAGAGAGAGAGAGACCCAACCTTTCCTAACCCACTCTTCTTCAGTTGTTCTCTTCTATCATACTGATCTAAATCAATTGGGAACTACAGTATAAAAGAAGCAAACATAAGTAATCATACAAACATAAGAAAACATATAATTAACGCCTAATAAATCCTTGTTTATACCTCAGTTAGAATCCTCAATATTGCTGCACGAATGTTTATATTGGGCAAGCTTCCATCAGGTAGTGGTTCAAGCCAATTTCTCAAAAGGGTTAAAACACCATGATCCAAAAACTCCAGTTGTAGTTGTTTCCTGTATCAGAAATGGGTAACGCAAATGATATAACATACTACGACTCCGATGTGTGGCTTATACAAATACTGTACTTACTTTGATAGTACTTCAGTTAGAAGAGGCAGCTTTCTGAGTTTATTAATAGCTGGTTTCGATTGTCTATTTAGCTCTGCATCTTCTTCTGCAACAACCTCAAGTTCGGCCATGACATTTTCAACAAGTAATGCAATCTCTGCAGCGCTTTTCTCAGTCTTCTTCTTCTTCTTACCCACCTTGAACATGTCTCGGATTTCATCATCTTCTTCTCCCTCCTCAGCCTACATTAATAAAATATTAAGCTTAGAGAATAGTAACAGGTACACTTAAAAATGGAAGAAAAACGATATTTTGTGTATTACAATAGCCGGAAAAAACATGCTTCATGATATGAGCACATGACAGAGTTTCTTCATACCTGAGGAGCACGACTGGGAGAATAACCACCTTGGTCACTTGCATAACGATCAGCTGGATCGACACCAGTATCATCTATGAAGTTATCATCATCTGCTAACCTTGGGCCGTCTTTGTCATCCTGCAAACCAGTCAAGCAAAGCTCCATCAAGAAACATACAATATAGTCCACACAACAAAATTTCTCCCTCTTTAGGGGAGCAATGACCAGTGTGTGGTTCCTAGCAACAGCAAACACATTCAAACAAAAAGTCTGCATCTTGGTAAATCCTTTAGAATAAAGGAAAAAAATAGTCAAGTCGTTCTCGTTGGTTTCACAGAGCCTTCATAATAGAAGTCTAAACATATTACCGTCTTTGAAAACAGGCTTTTGAATTTTAAATACAAGCTTCGAGATCCATATTCAATACAAGTAAACTTTTTCCCAAATAAATAAGAGTGGGATCCTAGATCATATATTTGGCTTGCAAACTGCATAACTTAACCGAGACTACAGCTACAGCCTACACAGTGAGATATCCGTTAGGTAAACAAAACTAGATATATAAGCATATAAGTCCTTAATAAAACTCGTTACTTGGTCCACCCTAATCTAACGAACCATAACACCTAGAACCTAGAAAAACAATCATAGAAAAAAGTAACGCTCCGAATCCAATAAACAAAACTAGATCTATAAGCATATTAGTCCTTAATAAAACTCGTTACTTGGTCCACCCTAATCTAACGAACCATAACACCAAGAACCTAGCAAAACAATCATAGAAAAAAGTAACGCTCCGAATCCAATAAGCAACTAAATTATACCTCCGAATCGCCACCAGCAACCGTTTCCCACATCTCCTTAACTTCAGCATCCTCACCCGACTTCCGTTTCCCACTCCCCTTACTTTTCGACGACCCGCTCTTCTCACTCCTCCCTCCCCTATCCCTCTCCCTATCCCTATCCCTATCCGTAAACTTCCCGGAACTAAACTTCTTCTTCTTCGCACTCCCCTCACTCGCACTCGCACTTTTCTTCCTCTTCCCACCGCCGCTCCCATCCGAATCATCCCTAACAACAAACCCCTCCACGTCATCATCCTCCACCTCATCAACAAAATCAGGCAAGCTCTCCTCCACAGTACTCTTCTTAATCAACCGTTTTCGCGGCTTCGACTTCGAATCGGAGTCGTTGTAAAGCGGCGTAGGAGACCGGTTTCGCCTATCGTTATCCCAATCTTCATCTTCCAGATTCTCATCTATCAGATGCTGCTGTGGTTGTTCTTGAAAGCCGTCGTCGTAGTCCATCAATGGCTCGCCGTCTTCGTCACGGTACCTGAAATTAAACAATTGGAAACGTAATTAGTTGATTTACGATAACCCTAACCCTAACCCTAAAAAGATGGTTAACTTACGGATCGTTTTCGTAACCCATGGTGGAATTTGATTTAGGGATTGAGATGAGAGGTTATTTTATAAAGAGGATGATGATGATGATGATGAAGGAAGGTGAGTACGAATGGGGGATTGAGGGAAAAGGGTTTTTTATAAGAATCTTGTCGTCGTGTATTATTGTTTTGGTCATGTTATATATATATGCCTTGTTTGGCTAACCTTATTTATCATAAGCCGATTTGGGCTTATTTTTTATAAGCTTTGATTTTGTGGCTTATTTTGAGACTTCTCGGCTTATATAAATTTATTATGATATGATAAACTTATAAAAGCCGACAAGTCTCAAAATAAACCGTAAAATTGGGGCTTATAAAAAATAAGCCCGAATTTCATGAAATTTGGGCTTATTTTCTATAAGCCCCAATTTTACGGCTTATTTTGGGACTTGTCGGCTTTTATAAGTTTATCATATCATAATAAACTTATATAAGCCGACAAGTCCCAAAATAAGCCACAAAATCTAAGCTTATAAAAAATAAGCCCAAATCGGCTTATGTTAAATAAGCTTAGCCAAACAGGGGTATAGTTTTTTTCCCGTAGGTAAATTATTCCTTTGTATAAATTTTTGGTTATCAAGTGATTTTTAGTTGTCAAGTGAGAGGTCGGTTATTCTCAAGCTTGGAATTCTGACTTTAGGTCTAGGTATCACAGTGTCATTTCAATAACTCACTTTTCAACACTCATATATTAAAAAGAAAAAAATTATCAAATTAAGCTAAGAAAAACATCATTGATCTAGAGGTTGACTTTTTCTTTTTCTTTTTTTTTTTCACATTTTTCTCATTTTGGTCACACTTAATTGCTCGACTCCGCTTATTTTAATGACACGTGTCATGTTCAATTGCTCATGAATGAAGTTGAGTAGGGACACATGTCATTAAATGAATGAAATTGAGCAGTTTAAATATGATTACGGGCAAGAACAATGAATCTGGCAAAGCAGGAGCATCTGCTAACGGATCTTATCCTAAAAGGTAACTGTGAATAAACATTTTTTGGCGCTTTTGATATGGTAATTTCCAACTTCAAATGGAATTCACGGGTTTTATTGATGCTGGATTTGCAGTGGTGAGAGTGGAAGTGAAGATTCTAGCGAAGGAAGTGATGCGAATTCTGAAAATGTAAGTATTCTTGCAAGTACTTATGTACTGCAACCTGTTGAATGGATGTATATGGGCCAAATATATATTCGTTAGGGTTTCTCATTTGTTGGATTTATTACCTAAGTCGAGTTGCATATAATAAGGTAGGTTTTCACTGTTTGCTGAAATTACATAAAAGTAAAGGGTGTTTGGCATTACTTGTTCAAGACTAGAGGATTTAACCACTTATGGGCTAGTCTTGTGATCGTGCAAATGTTTGACGCTAATCTTATGTAAAAAGAATAGTGGAGACCAGCGGTGGTTGATCTCGCCAGAAAAGTAACTGAATCTTGCCGGAAATTGACCGGAGAAGATGATCAGAACTGAAAATCAAGAGCCAAGAAAGAGCTCTGATACCACTTGATAGACACCAATTAGGGATCAATGAAATCCGTTAAAGGATTCTAACTGGTTTGACCAATCCAAGAATTAGAATATATTGATGAAATGACAATTAGTTATCAAGGCGGGAAAAGTTGTTGTTTATTAATGAGAGTGATTACAGTTGAGAGAAAATGAGATTACAATACAATGACTAATTGATGAATAACCTATACAAGTATTTAAAAGAGTATTTTTCCCGCCTAAAGTTAGTTAGAGGTTGTTGGAGGATATCACGTGCACTTCACACGCCTGGTAAACCACTTGTGCGCCCTTCACGTGCCAAGCAACATAACTAGCTCTTGTGGTGACGGATTAGTAGCTTATCAGTCCCCCTCCCTTAAAGAACAACTTGTCCTCAAGTTATGCAGTCAAACTCAGGGAACCTTAGCTGCAAATCAGTGATTGATTCCCATGTGGCATCCTCCACAGTGCCATTAACCCATTGCACTAAGACATACACTTCTGCTCCATTTCCTTTCCTAACCAATCTTCTGTCCAGGATGGCCATTGGCTCCACTAAAAACACACCAGCATTGTCACAAGGTGGAAGGCTACCACTTGTTTGGTTTGGACTAGTATTTCTGCATTTCTTGAGCTGAGAGATGTGAAAGACATTATGAATTTGGGACTGTGGTGGTAATTCCAATTTGTATGCCACATGGCCCACCCTTTGAATTATCTTAAAGGGTCCAAAGAAATTTGGTGAAAACTTGTTTTGCTTGCCCTTCCTCACTGACAATTGTCTATAAGGTTGAAGTTTGAGATACATCCAATCACCACATTCATACTCCTTTTTTATTATGTGCTTGTCCTGATGGGATTTCATTCTGTTTTGATGTGAAATTTCAAAGTTTCAACAGCTTCCTCTCTTTCCTTTTGGGTCTTGTCCACTAATTCCACTCTACTTTCTCCCCTAATGTATGGAATGTGGACAGGAGGGTAGTTTGAATAGTTGTGTGGTAGTTTGTATTATACCACCATTCAGCAAGAGACAACCATTTGCACCACTGAGTAGGTTGTTCACCAGTCATGCATATGAGGTAACACTCCAAGCATCTATTCGCTACTTCAGTTTGTCCATCTGATTAGGGATGGTAGGCAGTAGACAAACACAACTCCACTCTCAATAGCTTGAACAATTCTTTCGAAAATAGACTAAGGAACACCTTGAATGTCCCCCTATTGATCCAATATGAATTGTGGTCAATAGATATTGTCTCAAGTTGTCATCATTTCCCACCACCAATCTATTTTTCCTTCTCAACTGGTTGTTGTGCCAAGTGTAGTGCCCAAACTGATTAGCATTAGACTGCAGTTTAGTAATCAAAGCTTGCAAGGACTGATCTTGTGACCAACTATCTACTATCCTGCCATATAGTTTTGTAGTGATACTAGAAGTACTAATGATGCTCAACAGTTCTGCTGGATTTTGTATTCTGTATAATGCATCTGAAGCAACATTTTCCACCCCCTTTTTATAAACTATCTCATAATCAAATCCCATAAGTTTTGGCAACCATTTCAATTAAGTAGGAGTAGACATTCTCTGATCCAGTAAGTATTTCATACTAACATGGTATGTTTTGATCTTGAAATGTCTATCCAATAAGTACCCTCTCCATCTTTCCAAAGCTTGCACTACTGCTAGGAACTCTTTTTCATAAGTGGACATCAACTGGTGTTTAGCAGACAAAGTTTTACTTAGAAAAGTAATAGGATGACCTTCTTGAAGTAACACTGCCCCTATTCCTACCCCAGAAGCATATGTTTCAATAGTGAATTCCTTGGTAAAGTCAGGCAATCTCAACACTAGAGCACTAATCATTGCTTGTTTAAGGGCTTGAAAAGCTTTTTCTGCTTCACTGTTCCATGTGAATCCTCCTTTTTTAACAGTAGTGTCAATGGCTTACTGATTGAAGCATAGTGTCTGATAAACCTTCTATAATATCCAGTCAAACCCAAGAAACCTCTTAATTGTTTGATGTTACTAGGAACAGGCCAATCAACCATTGCCTTGATCTTTGTTGGATCTGTAGATACCCCATGCTGAGAAATAACATGTCCCAAATACTCTACTTGAGTAGTACCAAACACACGTTTGCTTAATTTGGCATACAACTTACCTCATTATATCCAAAATGAGTTTTAGATGTGTAACATGCTCTTCCAAACATTAGCTATAGACTAAGATGTCATCAAAAAACACTAAGGTGAACTTTCTAAGAAATGGTTTGAATACCTCATTCATCAAGGATTGAAAAGTGGAAGGAGCATTTGTCAATCCAAATGGCATTACCAAAAATTCATAATGTCCCTCATGTGCTCTGAATGCTGTCTTTGTCACATCCTCATCATGCATCCAGATCTGGTGATAACCTCACCTGAGGTCCAATTTAGAGAACAATTTGGCCCCATGTAACTCATCAATCAGTTCCTCTATAATAGGAATTAGAAACTTGTCCTTAATGGTTTGCTTATTCAACTGTCTAAAATCTACACACATCCTCCAAATGTTATCTTTCTTCCTTACCATTACTTTGACTTTTATGATACCCCTGCCTCCAACAATTCTTTAACCATGCCTTCAATAGCATCCTTCTGGTTTGGAGGATGTCTATAAGGCCTAATATTTACAGGCATTGCCCCATCAATTAAAGGAATCTTGTGATCATGTGTTCTGTGGGGAGGCAATTCATTAGGGACATCAAATACATCTGCATAGTCATCAAAAACTTGTTTATTCTCTCCACTGAGCTTCATGCAAGTAGCTTCATGAATAGGAACCACACATAGTGACATTGAGTGCAATTCACCTTGTGTGATGGTTTGGATAGTTTTCTCAGCTCTTTTACCATGTACCTATTCCACATTTGACTTACTAGTGCCTCTAAGAAACACTCTTTTGCCTTTATACTTAAAGTTCATCTGTAAGTCCTTAAAGTTACACTTAATAACTCTCATTGTTGACAACCATTGTATTCCTAAGACCATCTCACAACCTCTCAATAGCAACAACATCACATCAGTGTGAAAAACAGTATTACCAAACACCCACGAAATTTTTTTGCACTCAGAGGTAGTCAACAATTTATTACCATTAGCCACTGTGACTGCTAAAGGACCAGCGGGTCTAATTGAACACCCCAGCTTCTAAGCTGCTTGTTTGTCTAAAAAATTATGTGTAGATCCACAGTACACTAGAATGTGAACCATATGCTTTCCTACAGTACCCACTGCCCTCATAGTTTGATAATTGGTAGTTCCAGTTAAAGCATGTATTGAAATTTGTGGTTGTACCTCTTCCTCACTGGCCTCCACTGTTTCCTCCCACTCATCTGAATCAGAATCTTCTTATGTAGGTAAGACTTCCAATGAAAACAATTGCCCTGCACACTTGTGTCCATAAACATATTTTTTATCACAGTAAAAGCATTGATTTTGGGCCCTCTTTTCCTGGTACTCCTTTTGAGAAAGTTGCCTTCTACCTTGTGGAATGTTTTGTTTTGGGTTAGTGTTGGGTAAGGCTAAATTAGTGGTTGGTTTTTTTAACTCCATTACCAATCCTGAAGCCAATTGTTGGTTTATCACTGAACCTAGACACAGGAGTGGGTAGCAGAGGAGTGTACCTTGATTTTTAAAGCAATCAAAGTTTGTTCTTGCATCTTAGCCATGTAAAACACATCAGTGAGAGTATTCAAAGTAAACATCCTTATCTGCATACTAATCTCATCCTTCAAACCCCCCAAGAACAAACTAATGGAATGTTTCTCATCCAAATCCACCATATTCAACAATGTTTCAAACTTCTCTTGATATTCTTTCACAGTTCCCACTTGTTTTAATTTCTTCAATTCCATCAATGGATCCTCAAGATGTAACACCCCGTGAACGACACGACTTAAAATCATTGAAATTTAAACTTTTACGCGGAAACGATTTGACTTAAAACTGACTTAGACTAGTTCTCCAAACTAATTCTCCACTAGTTCTCCAAACTAGTTCTCTAATAGTTCTCAAAACTAGTTCTCCGCTAGTTCTCCAACTAGTTCTCCAAACTATTTTAATCACTTTACAAACACTTAACCATATACATTGATTTTCCAAACATTATTGACCCGTTTGACTCAAAATGGGTTAAAATAGACCTTGTCCCAAACACCCCTTTTTCTGCATAACCCTTTTGTGTACTTTTGACCCATTTTCCGGAAAACAACTTCTATAACATGACATAACACCAAAACTTCCAGAATTCATTAAAACATTATCTATACTACATTATAAAGCATTTGGGACTTCCCATAAAAGGAAGTCTTAAAATTTTAAGACAAAAAACATTACTATAAAAGGAAAATAGAAAATTAATGTAAAATCTGAAAATTTATGTCTCATTTAAACCATATGTAACCGCCCTCTAATAATAATACATTTTAATGAAATTGTTTATAAGAAAAGTTCAGTAAGTATAACCATTAATGCTAAAATTTGAAAAATAAAAATGTTAACCATTTACACTATTAATAATTTAGACATTCTACTTTTGAAAAACACATCTCTACTACTTTATAGTATTTGGGACATGCTAAATAAGTTAGTTTAAAATGAAAAACATTTGCTCGCTACAAAAATAGTCACCGAGTACCCACCGCCGCATTGCGCGGATACCCTTCTAGTAAACATCTAATATATGCATAAACTTGGTCATAATGACTCGCGGAAAAGTGCTTTACAAAGTAACGGGTGTTATGCCAAACACCCGTTTTGAACCGTTTGCATACACCATTTAAACATAACTCTTTAACATGCTTTAGGACCTATAAAATGAGTGTTAAACCATTTCAAAGAGTTGACATTACAAACATTTAACCCATTTAAAACTCCCGGGGAACAACTTTGACTTCGAGCTCGGTATTCTACCTAAGCTCCTATTTGCATACAAACCTTCTAACATACACTCTTTCAATCTTTAAGCCTTTTCCATTCGCTTTGCCTTCTTCACAATTGAACCTACAAAACGGTTAAACAACTAAACCATACGCTTTCGCTTAGTAAGTAAAGCGGGTATAATCTATCATGAAATATCATTCAAGTATCATACACAACATAACTATCCAGTCTTCGCATTACGAACCGCTAACGCATACCTTAGGCCACTTAACGTCAATTACTCGTTACTAGCCCACTCCCGAGCTAGTTTATCTTTCTCGCTAGCTAGGCCAAACACTTACACATCAATCATACAATAAGCTTAACAATTATAAGCACATAACATATAACACATGAAATCCACATAATGCTAGCTTATAACCGGTTTATTTACCTTAGCTCCAAGCTAAGCTATCACTATATTACCACAATCTTCATCAATATCATCATCCATTACTTTCCATAGCTAACATCTTAACCATATAATTATAACATGCACTTAGTACATAATCGAATGTCTATAACAATATTACATAAACAACCTCTAATCATCATATAATCATATTTTGATTATATGATGATCCAACCCATAAATTACTCAACTTTAACCCATAATAAGGTAATCCCATCATTACTATAACTCTTTAATTATTTACATGATCATATAATGATCATATCCCAAATTTACCCATCTTCCTTCAATTCAACCAAAGGGCAGTGACGGAGCCACATTGAAGGTGGGATGGGCCATGGCCAACCCAAACCTTTTACCAAGTACATGTAGTATGTGTATATATTCAAACATATTTAACCTATTTACTTCACTAATTCACTTTTGGCCCACCTAGAACCGGTCCATCCAAATTGATATTAGAATAATAGAAGGCATCAAATTGAAACTTCGAAGTCCAATAGCGTTTTTCTTGTTTTTGTTCAACGCTATTTATTTTTATATTAGAAGGCATCCATTTAAATTTGTTGTGTTTTTACTTATATAAGGAAACCAGTTACTCACTTTTGTTTTGACCCTGCTTACTTTTAATCTAATTATTTTTGTTTATAAGATTTTAACATTTAGATAGTGTTTTGTTTAAGATAATTTTAATGATGTCTTGTTCGGTTTAAATGAAAAGCTCTTATATTAGTACCTTTAAAATTTGTTAATTTGTTTCTTTTTCGAATTCCATGTTTATTTATTTTGGCCAACCCGAGTAAAAAATCCTGGCTCCGTCATTGCCAAAGGGGTTTTACCCAATTACACTATAACATCATAATTAGTGTTTAAAAACACAATTACCCAAAACCCCCAATCTTGGGTATAAGAACCCTAGCTTTTAATATATAATTAATTCACCAATTGAATACTTACTTTCATAAATATCATTATTAAAGCTTCAACACTTGATACAACACCTTAATTCTTCATCAATTTGGCCTCAAGACCATTTCCCCTTTTTCCCTCCTTTTCTCTATCACGACACATACCACACCCCCACCATATTCTGGAATGTGTAGAACTAAGTAGAAGATAACTATTAATAGTATAGTTTGCCTAATTGGCACATTAGGCCCTTTAAGTTCTGTTCTTTCTATTATGGCCACAATAACTTTATTACTCAATTACCATTTGACAACATTAGTCCTTTAAGTCCATCTTTATTATAAATGTGACACATCATATTTTCTATAATCATTTACATAACATTTAATACTTATCATTTGACTACCGGGTTTGACCAACCAATCCCGTGAGTCCTTAAAACTTATAAAAGTCGTAGTCAACTTAGTCAAATGGCATTATTGTAATAAATTGATTAGGCCCAGTTTCAGGGTGTTACACAAGAACTGCACTGAATCTTTTTAACACCTCATTTTCATATACCTCCCATGGACAATCATCACCAAATATTTTACAAAACTGTTGATGCCATATTAGAGCTTTGTCATAGACATGGATTGACACCAATTCTATCTTGTCCCCATCTTCCACACCATCAATTTTAAAGAACTGCCTACACCTGTACACCTAACCTTTAACATCATCACCATTGAATTTGGAAAATTCAATCTTTGACATTCTGCCATACCCTCTACCACCATTCCTCCCATTTTGACTACCACCACCATTAGTATGCTAACTATTCCCAGTACTGGTTCCATCTCCATTCTTTAACCGATTGATTTCTTGATTAATAGCATTCTAACTAACCAAGAAACCATGCATTCCATCTTTAATTTCAAGCATTGCATTCTTTAATTCATTGACTGCTTGTTGTAAAGAATCCAAAGTTGGAGCAGCAGTCATTGCATTGGTATCAACTATTACACATCAACTTATGTAATTGGTATCAACTATTACACATCAACTTATGGAATAATGACTACCAATGCTATTCTTGATCACTCAAATCAAATGCGACTGATCAACTTGTTCAATACTAGAGGATTTAACCACTTATGGGCTAGTCTTGTGATCGTGCAAATATTTGACGCTAATCTTATGTAAAAAGAATAGTGGAGGTCAGTGGTGGCTGATCTCGCCAGAAAAGTAACTGAATCTTGCCGGAAATTGACCGGAGAAGATGATCAGAACTGAAAATCAAGAGCCAAGAAAGAGCTCTGATACCACTTGATAGACACCAATAGGGATCAATGAGATCCGTTAAAGGATTCTAACTGGTTTGACCAATCCAAGAATTAGAATAGATTGATGAAATAACAATTAGTTATCAAGGCGGGAAAAGTTGTTGTTTATTAATAAGAGTGATTACAGTTGAGAGAAAATGAGATTACAATACAATGACTAATTGATGAATAACAGATACAAGTATTTAAAACATTATTTTCCCACCTAAAGTTAGTCAGAGGTTTCTGGAGGATATCACGTGCACCTCACACACATGGTAAACCACTTGTGTGGCCCTCACGTGCTAAGCAACATAACCAGCTCTTGTGGTGACTGATTAGTAGCTTATCAGTCTGAGCCGAACATTTTAACTTTGAGTGGATTTAGGATTTACTAGTAACTACTTAATTTGGTATTTGGTTTAAACCTTTTATCTAGATCTTGTAAGTATCCTAAATGATAAACGGTGTAGAAGATCCAAAAACCCATACCGGTGGTGGGGTGCGGTCGACCGAAGACATGGATCGTGCAATCAGTGATCTCACATCTAAATTCGAAAGTATGTCCACCGTACTTGAAGAGACCCAATCGGCGATCGGGGGTGGTAATGGTAAACATCCAAACCGGGAGGGTAACAAACGTAGTAACCTTAGATTTCGTCTTAACAATGAGGGTTTCTGTCACAATTCGCAATTTTTGATCATTTCTCAAAACCATTCATGTTTCACAATTTCAACATTTATCGTAAACTTGGTTTACTTGTTCCAAATTCGCGTAACCTTTATGGTTTAGCGGCGAATTCATGATCATATCATCACGTACATTTCATATGGACTAAGTTTAGTCTACATTTCATTAACATCATATGCATCATATTAGCTCATTCATGGCATTTCATTTCACATTTAACGCGTAATTTTTATATTTAAATAAATGTTATCGCGTGAGTTATTATTTTAAATATTTAATCCGTTACTTTCAAAAATGATCCCGACATATTTTTAAACTCACATTTAGTTTATAAAAACTATATTTTGACTTTACCTAGTGTTTTAAATTTAATTGGTATATAAATCGTTAAAGTTATATTATTACGACGTTTTTCTTAAAAACTACTCGATAATTATTTTATCACTCAAATTTCACAAGAAATGTATTTTTTTTACAATTTTTATGATATCATTATACTCTACCTTGATTTATTAAAAAGTACTTTCACCTAAAATTTCCTTAAATATACAAATGTATATTTAATCTTACAAGTATTCTTACATGTACAATTACTTATACATTTTTATCAAGAACATACAAGTAAATACATATATATATAAAAAAAAAAAAAAAAAAGATATTTGAGAGACAATTGCCCCTAAAAATCCGGCCATAGGGGATTTCATTTATGGATTGGTAAGGTTTTCTTGATTTCTTAGATTATACACTACCTAAAAGTCTACTCTTTCACTTACTCATCTCATTCACTAATAATTCACAAGTAGTAAAAATATCTTTCTCTCTTGTTTCTCTCCAACATAACCGGCCATCAAGAGTGTATCCAAGGGATCATCCAAATTTTTCTAGCTCAAGATAATTACAATCTAGATAATACTCTTTATTAGGTTTTGAAATAAAAACCAAGAGTGTTTAAGTTTAACCTTGTTCTTTGCACCTCATCATATCACTTGTAAGCATCTCATGTTGTTTTTCATCTTACATATTCATTTCATACTCATCTCATCATTTTTGAGCAAAAACATGCAAGACTTGTGTTGTTTATACCATTTTACATGATTTTTAGAGTTATTTATATATAAAGTCATCCTATAATTATCCCCTTGGTATTCTTTGGTCTTGATGATGTCTAGGAACCCATGACACCCTAAGAAGGTGTATGGTAGGATTAGATTAGCTTTGGAGTTGATTTGAAGGGATTAGAATAGGTTTTGTCCGAGAAAAACTATTTTCGATAAGTATATATTGTGTTCTGTCCTTATTTTGATTTTCTGGAAAAACCGACAATAGGCACGACTTTTTGGCCTTGATATTTAGAAAATATACTTTAAAACGAATCCGTGGCCGCTTGAACGGATTAAAACGGAGTTATAACGAAGAAGTTATGGATTTTACAAGTTTGACGACGAAACATATATTTTTCAGAAATTTCAGCATACTATTTTTCTTTTGTACGGGTCAAAAACGAGCCTTAAGCTTCACAAATTATTTCGACTTATCAAAAATATATTAGTATGCTTTGATACGAAGCTAAGGACGTATTATACGTAGAAAACGGATTTGAAACGACAAAGATATGCAAGTTTTCATAAAATTTCCGTAACTATTATTTTCTGAAAAACTATATTATTTTTACGATACAAGTGTTACAGTAGCTGTAACGACCATGTTGGAGGCTGTTTTTGACTATGATGTAGAACTTTTTGGAACGAATTGTCTTCTAATAAAATCAAGATCACCGAGCATATTTTTCAAAACGACAAGCCGTTTGTATAGCGGAGTTGTAATAAATTAATTACGGATGTTTAAACTTGGCCGAAACTCACTTTTTATACAACAATTGTACAAAATCACCATCTTTAACCCTTATTATCTTTATGTTCGAGACCTTTATGACGAAAACTCCTGAACTGAAACTTCTAGATTTCGATACAAACTTTCCAAAACCGTCGAGTTCGTTTTCTAACGATCGACGTACACTATTTTACGACTAGTTTTCCAAAGCCATTTTTGTTACTTTCAAGAAATTTCCGACGACATTGTTTTGCGACGAAAAGTGATAATTTCACCATAAATCATTATAAGACCATTGTAGGATGACATTTTGACGTAAAATCTTGTAAAGTCATTTTTGAAGGGTCAAGACATCAAAAGAGTATTTTTCGACGATAAGTAATATTTTTCAAAACTCGCAAATGGTATAAATAACATACGAAATGCATGCATAACATTACATTGCAACTCATTACATATCCTATCATTCATTCTAGGTCGCGGATAGTTTCCGAGTCTCACTTTCGTGCACTTCATTTTGTTAGCATATCCATCAAACCAGGTGAGTTTCATAACCCCATTTTCAATTGTTTTATACTACTTTTGGGGGAGATACATGCTCAAACTATTTTCATTTACTTTCACAAGTACTTTAAACTCTTACATATTACTGTGAGTTCGTAGCCCCACTTTCTATTACTAAATTGTTTTACAAACTCTTTGGGGGAGATACATGCTCAACTATTTTCATTTACTTTTATAAGTACTCTAAACTTTTACTGATTACCGTGAGTTCATACCCCACTTTTACTCGTTTAAATTCTTACAAACTATTTGGGGGAGATACATGCTTAAATACTTGTTTCACTCTTGCGAATACTAAAACCATTAATACAATTGTGTTACAATATACTTCTTATACACTTTGGACATTGTGTGTGTATTATTGCGATATGTGCCTTAATGTGCTAAACTAGTTTTCAATTATGCATCAACATACAAACTTTAGCAACTGGTTAACTCCTGCGGGAGCCGGCAGAGAGGTATTGATAGTACTATCGGGCTGACGCCCCCACCCTTGGTCCATGATGACGTGACCTGGGGTGAATATAATCTGTTATTCAATGAAACATTACAAACAAGTTAGACTCGTCGAGAGGTTCAGTTGGCTGTGATTCTTTGCATTAAGTACTTGTATATATCGTATGCACATATGTCCTACTTACAAACAAGATTGACATCATGCGCTTGAACATAAACTATACACATTTTGGCAGTGGGTTGTGAACACACAGGTTGCAAGTTTTGTATGGGCGGAACTTGGAACTGAGTGGATTTACAATGCCTTTGCTGTGTGAACATTTCTCAAAGTATTTCAAATCATTTTATTTCAAACTTATGAACTCACCAACCTTTGTGTTGACACTTTTTAGCATGTTTTATCTCAGGTATCTAAGGCATTCACTTCATGGCATGCATATGGACATATCATAGAGTCGTGGTGACGACGCGTCTCACATGGGATTTATACACTTTAAAAACATCGTTTGGCTTGTATCAAACCTATTTCCGCATATATTGATTTTCATTGGGACCTACATTTTGTAAACTCTGATTATTTTTCTTAATCAAACGATGTATTTTCCAAACGACACTTTAGGTCGTTCGACATAACTGTAACTTTGATGCTATGACAGTCCTCCCCCAAGGTATTCAATTCCGCTGCAAAACAGGTAATTTGGGGGTGTGACAGATTGGTATCAGAGAATCGGTTATAGAGAACTAGGTTGCATCATTGACCCTAGACTATAACCACATCATCATAGCATCTCATCATATCATTATAAGTGCATATTCTTTATACATGCGGACTTATGACTCAACACCAAACATCATATGAGTCGATTAGTCCAAGCATTGCATAGTTACTCCTAAATTATACATAGCCTGATCACCTATGTCTAATTCAGGAAGAATCATGCAATGAAGGGAGTAGTAGTCTCATATGTGTAAGCAATTCCGTAATCAAGCCAAATTTTCAAAAGATTTTCTTCAAACCACTTGTTTCCAGTTTGATCCGAGTGACAGTTCTTGTTTGATGAGTTGCAAAGATCGAGCTAGAAACAAGTCGTTACCTAAACCGATTTAGCCTAATCGTATGACAGTTCTTGTTTGATGAGTTGTGGGATTAAGTAAAAATCGGTTACCAAAAAGTCTTTTAAAAACTTTGCTTGAGAATGGGAAAGCTTGTCTCATCGAGCCTAATCATAAGAAAGCATGTATTTAGGATGGGAATTGCTCACGATAGCACGGGAACGTATCTTGTGGGACGAGTAACTCATATGCATGAGCATTGACATAATCATTTAGACCATACATGAGCACAAACTTTTAGAACCCTTGTCGCGTTTTGGGCCATAGTATCATTAATCGAATCACGGGGACGTGATTCCGCTGACATGGGAAGAATGTCACAATTCGCAATTTTTGATCATTTCTCAAAACCATTCATGTTTCACAATTTCAACATTTATCGTAAACTTGGTTTACTTGTTCCAAATTCGCGTAACCTTTATGGTTTAGCGGCGAATTCATGATCATATCATCACGTACATTTCATATGGACTAAGTTTAGTCTACATTTCATTAACATCATATGCATCATATTAGCTCATTCATGGCATTTCATTTCACATTTAACGCGTAATTTTTATATTTAAATAAATGTTATCGCGTGAGTTATTATTTTAAATATTTAATCCGTTACTTTCAAAAATGATCCCGACATATTTTTAAACTCACATTTAGTTTATAAAAACTATATTTTGACTTTACCTAGTGTTTTAAATTTAATTGGTATATAAATCGTTAAAGTTATATTATTACGACGTTTTTCTTAAAAACTACTCGATAATTATTTTATCACTCAAATTTCACAAGAAATGTATTTTTTTACAATTTTTATGATATCATTATACTCTACCTTGATTTATTAAAAAGTACTTTCACCTAAAATTTCCTTAAATATACAAATGTATATTTAATCTTACAAGTATTCTTACATGTACAATTACTTATACATTTTTATCAAGAACATACAAGTAAATACATATATATATATAAAAAAAAAAAAGATATTTGAGAGACAATTGCCCCTAAAAATCCGGCCATAGGGGATTTCATTTATGGATTGGTAAGGTTTTCTTGATTTCTTAGATTATACACTACCTAAAAGTCTACTCTTTCACTTACTCATCTCATTCACTAATAATTCACAAGTAGTAAAAATATCTTTCTCTCTTGTTTCTCTCCAACATAACCGGCCATCAAGAGTGTATCCAAGGGATCATCCAAATTTTTCTAGCTCAAGATAATTACAATCTAGATAATACTCTTTATTAGGTTTTGAAATAAAAACCAAGAGTGTTTAAGTTTAACCTTGTTTTTTGCACCTCATCATATCACTTGTAAGCATCTCATGTTGTTTTTCATCTTACATATTCATTTCATACTCATCTCATCATTTTTGAGCAAAAACATGCAAGACTTGTGTTGTTTATACCATTTTACATGATTTTTAGAGTTATTTATATATAAAGTCATCCTATAATTATCCCCTTGGTATTCTTTGGTCTTGATGATGTCTAGGAACCCATGACACCCTAAGAAGGTGTATGGTAGGATTAGATTAGCTTTGGAGTTGATTTGAAGGGATTAGAATAGGTTTTGTCCGAGAAAAACTATTTTCGATAAGTATATATTGTGTTCTGTCCTTATTTTGATTTTCTGGAAAAACCGACAATAGGCACGACTTTTTGGCCTTGATATTTAGAAAATATACTTTAAAACGAATCCGTGGCCGCTTGAACGGATTAAAACGGAGTTATAACGAAGAAGTTATGGATTTTACAAGTTTGACGACGAAACATATATTTTTCAGAAATTTCAGCATACTATTTTTCTTTTGTACGGGTCAAAAACGAGCCTTAAGCTTCACAAATTATTTCGACTTATCAAAAATATATTAGTATGCTTTGATACGAAGCTAAGGACGTATTATACGTAGAAAACGGATTTGAAACGACAAAGATATGCAAGTTTTCATAAAATTTCCGTAACTATTATTTTCTGAAAAACTATATTATTTTTACGATACAAGTGTTACAGTAGCTGTAACGACCATGTTGGAGGCTGTTTTTGACTATGATGTAGAACTTTTTGGAACGAATTGTCTTCTAATAAAATCAAGATCACCGAGCATATTTTTCAAAACGACAAGCCGTTTGTATAGCGGAGTTGTAATAAATTAATTACGGATGTTTAAACTTGGCCGAAACTCACTTTTTATACAACAATTGTACAAAATCACCATCTTTAACCCTTATTATCTTTATGTTCGAGACCTTTATGACGAAAACTCCTGAACTGAAACTTCTAGATTTCGATACAAACTTTCCAAAACCGTCGAGTTCGTTTTCTAACGATCGACGTACACTATTTTACGACTAGTTTTCCAAAGCCATTTTTGTTACTTTCAAGAAATTTCCGACGACATTGTTTTGCGACGAAAAGTGATAATTTCACCATAAATCATTATAAGACCATTGTAGGATGACATTTTGACGTAAAATCTTGTAAAGTCATTTTTGAAGGGTCAAGACATCAAAAGAGTATTTTTCGACGATAAGTAATATTTTTCAAAACTCGCAAATGGTATAAATAACATACGAAATGCATGCATAACATTACATTGCAACTCATTACATATCCTATCATTCATTCTAGGTCGCGGATAGTTTCCGAGTCTCACTTTCGTGCACTTCATTTTGTTAGCATATCCATCAAACCAGGTGAGTTTCATAACCCCATTTTCAATTGTTTTATACTACTTTTGGGGGAGATACATGCTCAAACTATTTTCATTTACTTTCACAAGTACTTTAAACTCTTACATATTACTGTGAGTTCGTAGCCCCACTTTCTATTACTAAATTGTTTTACAAACTCTTTGGGGGAGATACATGCTCAACTATTTTCATTTACTTTTATAAGTACTCTAAACTTTTACTGATTACCGTGAGTTCATACCCCACTTTTACTCGTTTAAATTCTTACAAACTATTTGGGGGAGATACATGCTTAAATACTTGTTTCACTCTTGCGAATACTAAAACCATTAATACAATTGTGTTACAATATACTTCTTATACACTTTGGACATTGTGTGTGTATTATTGCGATATGTGCCTTAATGTGCTAAACTAGTTTTCAATTATGCATCAACATACAAACTTTAGCAACTGGTTAACTCCTGCGGGAGCCGGCAGAGAGGTATTGATAGTACTATCGGGCTGACGCCCCCACCCTTGGTCCATGATGACGTGACCTGGGGTGAATATAATCTGTTATTCAATGAAACATTACAAACAAGTTAGACTCGTCGAGAGGTTCAGTTGGCTGTGATTCTTTGCATTAAGCACTTGTATATATCGTATGCACATATGTCCTACTTACAAACAAGATTGACATCATGCGCTTGAACATAAACTATACACATTTTGGCAGTGGGTTGTGAACACACAGGTTGCAAGTTTTGTATGGGCGGAACTTGGAACTGAGTGGATTTACAATGCCTTTGCTGTGTGAACATTTCTCAAAGTATTTCAAATCATTTTATTTCAAACTTATGAACTCACCAACCTTTGTGTTGACACTTTTTAGCATGTTTTATCTCAGGTATCTAAGGCATTCACTTCATGGCATGCATATGGACATATCATAGAGTCGTGGTGACGACGCGTCTCACATGGGATTTATACACTTTAAAAACATCGTTTGGCTTGTATCAAACCTATTTCCGCATATATTGATTTTCATTGGGACCTACATTTTGTAAACTCTGATTATTTTTCTTAATCAAACGATGTATTTTCCAAACGACACTTTAGGTCGTTCGACATAACTGTAACTTTGATGCTATGACAGTCCTCCCCCAAGGTATTCAATTCCGCTGCAAAACAGGTAATTTGGGGGTGTGACAGTTTCTTTGGAAATCATGTGCGTAACCAACCTCCTAAACAAGTTTGGAGGCATGATGACGTCATGTTTTCGGATGAGGAAGGAGAAGAAGAAGCTTATGAGGAGTTTGGTGTTGGTTTTAGGAGAAACGACCAAAGACATGGGGTTATGGTAGGAGGGATTGTCAATCATCGGGGTTATGGTGAACGACAAGGTTATCGGGTCAAGTCCGAGATTCCCAACTTTGTTGGAAATCTTGTACCAACAATACCATAATTGTGTTCAGGGGAAGAGAACGATAACCGAATATACGGGTGATTTTTTGAGGTTGCAAGCTCGTTGTAACTTGAGGGAGACGGATGAACAAACCGCGACTAGGTATATAAGTGGTCTAAATTCTTCGATTCAAGAGAAGTTGAGTTTGATTTTAATTTGGTCCGTGGATCAAGCTCAAAACTTAGCAATGGATGCGGAGAGAATAGCTTCTAAAACCGGAGTTGGGTTTAGGCGTTCAACCCTAGAAAGTTCAAGTACTTATGGAGGTCGCCCCAATCAAAGCCAATTTGCACTTCTTAGTACTACTACTCCTACAACTATGAGTTCTAAGGCTAATGAAAGTGGAGTGGACAAGAACAAGGAAAGTCAACTGACCAAACCAAATCCTTATGATAGGCCAACGGGTGATAAGTGTTTTAGGTGTGGTGAACTAAGGCATATGTCGAATGTGTGTCCTAAGCGGAATACACTTTATACATCGGAGGTTGGGAATGATGGAGTGGTTGGTGACGAGTCGTTTCAAGAAGAAGATCAGTTGGAATATAATGAGCCATTGGATGGAGAGGTTGAACAAGTCACGCGTGTCATTTAACGGACTTTGTGTTTACCTAAGGTTAGTGATTCTTCGCAATGTCTTCAAACTAAGTGCTTGATTAAGGAGAAGATTTGTTCTATTATTATTGAAGTAGGAAGTTGCGAAAATTTGGTGTCTAAAGCCTTGGTTAAACCTTTAAAGTTTTTAAACTAACAAAGTTGGGAATCTCGACCTTGACCCCATAACCTTGTCGTTCACCATAACCCCGATGATTGACATTCCCTTCTACCATAGCCCTGTGTATTTGGTCGTTTCTCCTAAAACCAACACCAAACTCCTCATAAGCTTCTTATTCTCCTTCATCATCAAAAAACATGACGTCATCATGCCTCCAAACTTGTTTAGGAGGTTGGTTACAAGCATGATTTCCAAAGAAACCCTCATTGTTAGGACGAAATCTAAGGTTACCACATTTGTTACCTTCACGATTAGGATGTTTACCATTACCACCCCTGATCTCGGATCGGATCTCTTCAAGTACGGTGGACATATTCTCAAATTTGGATGTTATGTCTTCAGTCGACCACACCCCACCTCCGGTACAAGTTTTTGGTTCTTCTACACCGTTCACTATTTAGAATACTAACAAGCTCTAGATAAAAGGTTTAGACCAATAAAAATTAAGTAGTTACTAGTAAATCTTAAATCCACTCAAAGTTAAAATGTTCGACTTAACTCTATCGTAAATCGACTCAAAGTTAAAGGGTATGTTTGGCGCAAGAGATTAGGGCTGGAGCTGGGGATGAGGCTTATATTATAAGCTGAAACTAAAATTTTATTTTCATAAACTTGTTTGACAAATTAGTTTAAGTTGGGGCTTATTATTGTAAAATTACTAAAAACGACATATACTTAAGTTAACATATGTATATATTAGATATTTTTTTGAGTAATTAAGTAATTTTGATACTAACGACGAGGCTTATAAAAATTTTAGCATCATTTTTGAGACTCAAACTTAGGCTTATAACTTAAAAAGCCCCTATAAGCATTTATGCCAAACGAGACTTGACTTATAGGGGCTTAGCCAAAGACGGCCAAAATGTTGAGTTCTAGCTTATTTTACCAAACACTTGCTAAAAGCCCCATGCCAAACACCCTTTACTTTTATGTAATTTCAGCAAACTGTTAAGACTTTGACTTGACGACTTCGATCGTCCGGAAGAATATCCTTCATTTCTTTTTTGTCCTCTTTATTTACATTATATGCTTTAACAATGGATTCATCCTCTGTTGGTTGAATTACAGCAGAAAACGGTACAATCAATTACATCGGTTTTAATTAATCTCTGTTTCTTATAAATATTTTGCATCGGTTGTATAATTGTTAGTATTTGTTAGCTCAAACATATTGAGATGATGCTGTACAAATTATACTTAGAATAAAATCATAAATGGTCATAATGTTTAAACATTACTTATGTGTGTAGTTGTTTGATTTGGACAAGTGTTTGATCAAATGCCACAATGAGATTTTTTTTCAGTGTTATTATGGTTTGATGATTTTCAGGAGAATTAAAAAAATGTTTTCGAACATTGAAAAAGGATAAATTTATTAGGGCGCACATAAAGGGTTCCGAAACGTACCACATTGAAATCTTAGTGCATTTCAATCTAGGCTGGGGGTACTTTTTGTTGCATACTCAAAACAATCAATTTAAATGAACTCGTAGTTTGCATTAGTAAATCAGTTTGGCATACAATGTTGTATTTTATAGAGGAACTCTCAGACACCTTCATGACGTGTAGAACAAGCTTCCTCGCTTCTTTACAAGAGTGCTACTACTTGTAGTTGTATATTAATTTCAAATATGCTACATTTCAGACTTTTGGTTTATGCATAGTTATTATCTTTGGATGAATTGATATAAAGTGTGATGTAGTGGAAGGTTTTGTGTTAAGTACATAAGATGCGTATCAGTTTATTAGACGCTGGATAGAAAGAATTGTTTTGAACTTTTGATACCCGCAGGATGAGTTTTTGAGTGAAAGGGATTATTATATAAGCAATTAAGCATTGCTGTCTTTTTTGTGTGTGATTATGAAGCCTTGATTTGAGCACATGTGCTCATCTTTATTTTTCTACTAATCTGATGCAGGTTAGTTACGGGTGCACTTGAAACGCATATTTGTAGCTGGTTGTCTGTTAGAAAATGGTGGAGTTTGTCTCGGTTATTCTTGTTGTCACTATTACTATCACACTACTCGTGGTACGGGTTCTGTATGTTGTATATCAGAGTAGCAAGCCTATCCGTAAGGCCTCTCAGAAGAATTTGAGTACCCTTGTTGTTTTGGGTTCAGGTGTGCTTTCAAACACGCATTCTTTCTTACTCCTGCATAAAACAAGCATACATTTTGATTAATTTTGAAGCTCTAAATTCATGAGTCCGTCACATACACTCTATAATATGCTGGTGCCGTACTTGACTAGATTTATGTCACATTTGGTTCTGGAAATCTTTGATTTATCCTGAAATTCAAGCTGTATATTTTATTTATGTATTTTGACGATGGAAGTTAATTTTGTTTAAATTTACTTTCAGTTACATCAATGTCTTTGCTTTTGGTGTAGGGGGACACACTGCAGAGATGATCAATCTGCTGTCTGTTATGCAAAAAGAGAGATTTGCTCCAAGATTTTACATTGCTGCAGCAACGGATAACATGAGTCTTCAGAAGGCACGTGTTTTTGAGGACACCTTGGATGATAAGGTAGAACTAGAATAGTAGAATATGATATTTTCCTTTGATTGTTGTTTATTTATTTTCAATATAATGTCAGTAAAAATTCAAACATGATTTTACAAGTCCTTGAATCTCGTGTAGCCTACAGTTTTAGTGGTTAATTTATTTATTTATTTTTTCATCTGGTGCTGTCAAATGATTGATCTAGCGATCAACCCTCAGAGAAAGTAAATTGCATTTTTTTAATTGCTTAGGCCTTATCCAAACTCTTCTTTCTCCTCTAACTGATGCAAACCGTGCATTGAACTTTCGTTTAGTTGCCATAGGTCAATCATATTTACCTTCTCTTAATACCGTGTAAAGACATTAAGACAGATAAGAGTTATCATAACTAAGCCTCACTGTACTCACTATGCTTTAAAATTGGTGTGATTGATGAAGTCTTTAGATTGCTTTTTGTAATCGTCTGCCCTTTTATACAAATAGCCAGTTGGTGAGAGTATAGTTGTTATCTCTAATCTAATTGTTTTTAAATAGTTTTGTTCCTTTTTGATCATACGTGTGTAACAAAGCAAAAGAAGCAATTGTAGAATGTATCTTCTGTTATTGTCACTCTTAATATGACTAGTGTTGACTTTTTAAGCCCTTTGGTGATTCAGTTATTAGGTTTTTGTCTATGTCTATATTACAAATCTTCCTTTTGATACTCTATGGCTGTATCAGTCCAATGATCACGAACCTAAATGTCCAATCTCTTAAACCAAATCCCTTGCTTAGTAGCATATGTAAACTATCTCTTTCAGAGATGGGGTCTCTTCAGAAAAGGAAGTATGTAGCATCAATAACATTTTGCATCCTAAAATAAATGAAACATTATGTCTAGTATCTTCCATTATTCACAATGTCATCTGCTAACTTGCTAAATTCAGTAGTATTATAGATTATATCGGCTCATACCTCCAAAACTCCATGGAAATCTTCCTTTCCCTCCCGCCCAAAAAATTCCCATTTTGGAATTTGATACAGTAATATATCATTGAAAACTTTGTCATTGATTTAGCCAAATCAAGAAATTATGGTAGTTTAACATCAAAGTTTTATCTAGGTTAAATATTGAAATAGGACCCTTTTTATGAGACAAATAAACTGTTAACAGACTCATTTGAGGACAGAGCGAGGAAATTAGTCAAAAACTTTTCTTGCGGAAGTACTGGCAATTGGCAAATGCAAATCTTGCGTGCATTCTCTGTAACCAATAGTAAATTTCTGGTTAGAGCCTAAACGCAGAAGAACAGACTTCGCTAAAGAGGCTCATGGGGAGATTACAAGAAAGTTACTTTGAGTGTTATGTTTTGTCAGTTGAGATTTAAACTGACATGGATCTGACTTCAAGCTTCATTCTTGTTATTTCCGTAATCACATGAAACATATTATGAATTTTTTGTTTACTCAGTTGCAAAGGAAGGTTCTGGCTTTCCAAAGGCATTATGAGTTTTGTAATCTCAAATATGGATCTGTAAGAGATTTTTTGGAATACATTTTTTTTCGCCATTAAAAGCACTCGGGGAAAAATTGTGTGTAAGCTGTCAAAATAGAGCTACCATAACCCATCAAGCTACCATGATCATGCAAAGTAACTAGATTCCATGGCCTTCACTTATTACCAATATGGTACATTAAATAAGGGGGGAATTGCATATATATCCCTCCAAAGATGAATAATTCCATATATATCCTTCTTACAAGTTTTTGATGCACATAGTACAATGATTTTTATGCATGCAAAGGATATATATGCAATTTTGCATCTTTGGAGGGATATATATGCAAATGACCCTTAAATAAGAACCCTAAAGCACATTTCCTTTACTAGATGTCGTAAATTCTCGTAGTTGTGGTTCATTGCTTTTGAGTTCTGACATGTATCTAGTTTCATTTCATGCTTCTTTCTGTCACCAAGCTTGTCTAATTTACTTTGAATGATGATACCTTTTTATTCTTTTGTTTCTGAACTATGAACTGTTATATTTACCTACTTGTCTAGACAAGTTTGCAGGTGTCAGATTCTGCTCAATTTATGCAAATTTACCGAAGCCGTGAAGTGGGTCAATCATACATCACCTCTGTTGGGACAACATTACTTGCTATAGGTCATGCTCTGTGGCTCATGGTGAAAATCAGACCTCAAGTGGTATTATCTTAACCATAATTAATGTTATTTCTAATGTTGTTCTCCTTGTAACGTTCTGATGACATTTATACTCTTTATGCAGATTCTGTGCAATGGTCCTGGGACTTGCATTCCTATATGTGCGATCGCATTTGTTTTTAAGGTTTGGAACTTTGAATTCCTCAACTTTGAAATACTACTATCTCATGAAATTGCCATGCCATTTTGTATGGCATGTCCATTTAATCACGTCATTTGCTTTTGCTAAAGTTTTCATGCTACAAACTAACTGTGCCGTTGGCTCGCGTCAAGTTGGGTTTGGGTCAATAATGGGAAATTATGATTTACCGATCTGGTTGGGTTGACCCATTTTTTTAAGCTTATTTAATTTAAAATAGTAATTTGAAAAAAAGACTAAAGAAGTTTATTTATTTCAATGATAATCAAATTCTTTTATTCGTAAGATTAAGGAGGCTTTATGCACTAAAAATACACTCTGGCGACTTCCACCCCATTTTCGCTTATGATAAAATATTAAATTTTAATCACTTGACTAGTTAGAGAGAACCATGACATGAATTGACCCACACATAAGTAAATGGGTCGAAATTGACATCTCTAATATTGAAAACACATCTGTGCCCAATATTACACATGCAAATAATTTAATGATATTGATGTGGTCTTCAAGATTTGTTAAATTACATTTTAGATAATTGACAAACGGTCAAACAAGATCCTTAAGTTGTATGCCAAGTCAAAACCTTGTATTTTTCTTTTGTTGTATGTTGACGCTTACGATGACTTCGCAAATTGTAACTTCAGGTTTTGGGAATCAGATGGTCATATATTTTCTATGTTGAAAGTATTGCAAGAGTTAAAAGACTATCATTGAGTGGCTTGCTTCTCTACAAATTACGCATGGCTGATCAGTTATTCGTGCAGTGGCCGCAACTACAAAAACAATATCCACTAGCTCATTATGTGGGCCGTCTTATGTAGTCAGCTGACTTTCCTCTCAACTTTGTTTTGATTTCATTTGACCAAAAGGCCATCTACAGTTCTTGTGGTTTTCAAAGTTCTACAGCCGCATAGATTCCATCCTTCTAATTAGGTTTTAAATCCAGCCTGTAGCTTTATACGAGTGTTTTTCTTTCGAACTACAAACTCACACAGGACTTCAGCTTACAATCAGTTGGTTAGTGGGACATCTTAGATACACGTTGGATAGGCGTCAGCCAAATGCTTCGTTTATGAGTTACTTTTACAGGTAAAGGTGGTATAGGAAATATTTGTGTATGTGTCCCGTTTTTGAGATCAGATAATCTGGTATAACATAACATTGTGTGAATAGAGAGACGTGCATCTACAGATATATTTCTTATTTTGGATTTCCTCTAGTGTTATGTTATTTGTGGTTTTTTTGGCTTGTTCTGTTATAATGCTCTATTGATTCATCTCATCATTTTTGCTCCACTTTCTTCTCCTGTAAGACAAATCATCGTTGTTAATAGGTTTGATGTTACTGTTGTGATTGTGAAACTTATATTTTTGTGAGATATAACTCTAAGAGGAAGACGAGTAGTGTTGGTAATATTATGAGGTATGCTGATGATGAGGATATCGATGATATGGTTTTGAATGATTATAATTCGAAGAGGAAGACGAGTAGTGTTGGTAATATTATGATAATAGCTGCTATAACATTGAGGACGTATCATTGTGCACTGTTCGAACTTTTGATGAGCTTGGCAAGTTTTAATATATTGAAGCATAATGTACAAATGGTCTATGCGTTGACACGCTGTACAATAATAGTAGCTCGTGATACAAGTTGTTAGTGCAGAACTATCAACAGAGTATGTAGATTATTGTGTGATATTGATCTAGCCAATGAGAGAAACAAGGGATAGTGGGCTGATTTGGAGGGCATTTTGCTTCTGCCATCTCGAGTTTTCTTGATATCACCATTAACATTGCATTGTGCTCGTTCGCTGGCAACATACAATGCGGGTCTGGCATATACATATTCAGGCTCACATTGTATAGAGCACGTAAAATGCTTTAAGGACAGGGAACCTCTTCCCGTGCTAGACTCTTCGACGGTTCTTGTTCATGTCGAACCAGGCCACGTTTTGTCCTTTTTTTTAAGTATTTTGTTTTATTACGAATAATCAGTGTGTTAAATGTTAGTACATAAAATTAAAACGCTATGAGTCTTTGACTAAAGCAATTCAGATGTTTGCAATAAAATTAGACTTACGGGTTAACTTCTAACCTGTTCGATCCACTTCATTTTAGCTAGATGAATTATATGACCCATTTGGGTTTAAAATACACCCAAACAGACTCGATGCAATTACAGAGTTCCGACATAACTACTATAACCAACCATGTAGCATATAAACCTCAATGCAATTACAGAGTTCCGATATAACTACTATAACCAACCATGTAGCATACAAGCTTGTCTTTATAAAAAAAAAATGGGAACCTTTTGATGAATAAATTTATGTACATGCATTAGTCAACTACTAACCAAACATGCAAATTAGAAAGTTGCATTTAAGGGGAAATATCCGTTTAGTACACATATTATATCCATGTGAATGAACCGTAGATGAGCTAGTAGGAAACTATACATATAAATAACTAATGACTCGTAACTATTCTAGCAAACCATTAGTTAGTAGTTCGGTTGAAAGTGAAGCGGGATCAAGTTCCCAACAGTCTCCTGAAATGTGTGGGACCTCTTCTCGAGAAACCTTCCTTGCTGGAATCTGATGTGAAAACAGCTTAACCTCATGTTTTTCAAGCCATTTGATAGCATGACAACCAATCTCTCGTCTCTTGAAAATTGTTTTAAACCCATCGACTTTCTCAAGGTACCCCATACTCAATCCATGTACCTCACTATAACTTGTTAAAAACACAACAAGATCAAAACTTCTTTTGTCTCCAACTAATCCATTTTCACTATAAAGAGCCCACACTGAACCCTTCTTGGGATAAATCCTATAAACCTCTCGGGCTGCTCTTTCGCAGTCGACAACATGTGAAAATACATTGAGAGATTGAACTAGTGTTTTCTTGGAAACTTTAAACCTCCCACAAGAGATATTAAATCCTGTATTTTCCGAGCTAACTATTCCTAAATCACCATTGTTTTGTGGATCCAACCAAGCCAGCTTCACTTCAAACGGATGCCTTGACACCACTTCTTCAATCAAGCCATAATGCCTCGGCATTCCATCATCGTCATCATATAAAGCCCATATTTGTCCTTTCTTGAAACTCTTTTCCACTCTTCCTGTATCAAAATCATAAAAATCTGAGTCTTCCACTGTCATAATCTCCAAATTCTTTACATCTCCGCCTGCCTCATGTACCTTATTTTTCTCATTTACTTTAAACCTTACTTTCAATTTCCCATCATTAACATTCGTTTTCACTGACTTCAGTTCAGCTAACGTCAACATCTCTTCTTCCTCCTCCTCATCATCTTCTTCCTCCTTCTCATCATCGTTGTCAACATTCATTTCGGCTAATTTCTTCATTTCAGCTAACGTCAACGTTTCCTCGTCTTGTTTATTCCTCACAACTCTCGCACGCCTACTAACACCTGCACTTTTCGACCTAAGAATCTCCTCTTCATCCTCATCCATTTCAGCAAATTTCCTCATTTCAGCCAACGTCATTACTTCCTCATCATCTCTCCTCCTAGGAACTCTCGTACGCTTACTAACCCTCCTAACCACTCCATCCCCTGATCCACCACTCTTACTCAACCGCTCAGACCTCTTCATAATATCTCCAACACTACTAGTCTTCCTCTTCGAATTATAATCATTCAAAACCATATCATCGCTATCCTCATCATCAGCATACCTCATAATATTACCAACACTACTCGTTTTCCTCTTTGACTTATATCCATTCAAAACCATATCATCGCTAACCTCATGATCAGCATATCTCATAATATTACCAACATTACTCGTTTTCCTTTTTGACTTATATCCATTCAAAACCATATCATCGCTAACCTCATGATCAGCATACCTCATAACATTACCAACACTACTCGTTTTCCTCTTCGACTTATAATCATTCAAAACCATATCATCACTATCCTCATCCTCAACGTCAACAACACTACTCGTTTTCGTTTTCGTTTTCCCCTTCGAACTAAAATCATTCAAAACCACATCATCACTATCCTCATCCTCATCCTCAACCTCAACATCACCAACACTACTCGTTTTCGTCTTCCTCTTCGACTTATAATCCTTCAAAACCATATCATCATCACTATCCTCATCCTCACCCTCATCATCAACAAACTCAACCGCCTTAAAACTCTTCTTACAACCCGGACACATCAAACTAAACCCTACGAACTTCCTATCAAACTGATGCAACAATTTACAACCCGAACACGCGGTCCAAAACGTCTCAACCGCCACCTCACCCTCACCACCACCCTCCACATGAGCCTGCATATCCATCCTAAGTTCGGTATCATACTCATTCCTTAAAACCCTATCACTCAACACAGTAAAGGCATCATTAACTAACTTAAAGGCGTCTTCAGACCCAACAAAGGTGTTCTTATCAGGGTGTAAAGTTAAAGCTAGTTTCTTGTAACTTTTTTTTATTAAGTTGATATGACAAAAGGGTTCTAAGTTAAGGATGTTATACCAGTTTGGTTTTTTTGAGGATGATGATGAGGCAATTACGAGGATGTTGAAAGCGGTTAGCATGTTGGAAAGAGATGGGTTGAGACGGTGGGCCCGTTTGGTGTATTTGAGAGCTGATGTGAGGTCGGATGAAAGGTAGGATTGTTCTGCTAAGGTTTTCAAACGGAGTGATTCTGATTTGCTTATGGGTTCTTCTTCTTCTTCGAAGGCGTCTGTTGTGGTGGTGGTGGCGGCGGTCATTTTTTTGCCGGTGGTGGGGGGATTGCGTTTAGGAACAGGGGTGTGTGTTAAAAAGGTTTGAAAATAAAAAGTTATGGGATATGTAATAGGAACTCGTACAAGTCGTGAAGCACATAGTATAATACCATAATGCACACTATACAACCTTTCGATGTGTGCAATGATTGAAAACTCCTTGTAAGGGGCAGGGGTGTAAACGAGACGAGACAGCTCGCGAGCTATTCGAGATCGACTCGTAAACTACTCGAAATCGACTCGATATAAACGAGTCGAGCTCGAGCTACTCGAGTACACTTTCGAGCTCGAATATGCTCAGCTCGTGAGGCTCGCGAGCCCTTATCGAGCTTCAATGATATTACACTTTTACCCTTTTATATATATAGTTACGTAATATCGAGTCGAGTCGAGTTTGATATGCTCATTTTTCATCGAGTTCGAGTTTTAAAAGTGGCAATAATCGAGCTCGAGTTTGAAATGACGAGCCGAGCTCGAGCTTGAAATCCAAAGCTCGAACGAGCTCGAGTCAAGTTTCGAGCTCAAGTTTACTAATCGAGTCGAGTTTAAGCTTGGTTGTACTCGACTCGACTTGGCTCGTGTACACATTAAGGGTCCGTATAAACGTGCCCTTTAGGTTTTTTTTATTTTTTGTCAAATTGAATTTGATCATTCATAAAATATAATATTTTTTTTTTGTAAGATTTGCTAAAACCACAAAATCTTCAAAAAAGTGTAAAAGCATATAATGATGTAGCATAACAATTAGATCATTTATTATTTTTTTCTTTCATCAACTCTTTTTTATGACAAATCATTTTCTACGCCTCATTTTGTGAAAATTCTTTTGTAAATTTATGTGCTTATAGCATTTTTTATTTGTTTTTCCTTAAAGAAAAAATTGCTAAGAATTTTTTTGTTTTGAATGGCAAGAGAAAATAAATCAACAAACTAGCAAGAAGCTCGAAGAAGTTACAAACATGAGAATAAAGCGTTACAAGGGTTACATATCCACTGTATCCGCTTAATAGGACCTTTTTTTTGTCTACTAGAGATCCAAGTAAATGACACGAGCTTTACATTATCAATGATAAGTTGCTTGTTGGGTTTTTCGTAGCAAAATTCGTATCATTGCGGAACCTAGAAAGCAGCCAACGTGTTTTTGAACAACCACGTCGAAGAATATGATGTAACGGCATGAAGGGGGACTCTATCAGCAAGGTTAATTCCTTCGAGAAGATTAGCTATGGTGTTGATCCCAGTTCACCTTATTAATATAGATCTTAAATAGCTTTATATCAGAAATTATTTGAATCTGTAAGTATTACGCGGAATATAATACTTGTAGAATAAGAAGAATACAATGAATTCACAACTAAAAGCTTCAATATTATTAGATTAATAATACGAGTGATCTTAATATCACTAGGGTTTACAACCTTGAAGCCGCCTTAAAAACTTATATTTTACCAATGACCAAATGCCTCCTTTTATATGATAAGGAGTCTTACTAAGTTACACTCATTTCCTAAATAATCGTATATTCTCTATTCTTATCTAATACTACATTATAGGTACACGTCATTCCTAAAATACAAAACAAACTGATACTCCAGCAGTAGATACATAAAGCTAGCAGTAGTTTCTTCAAGCCTAGCAGCAGTTACCACTTAGTGTATTCTCACAATTCTGTATAGCACCACCCAACAGTAGATAGAATAGACCAGCAGCAGTTTCACTAACGCCAACAGTAGTTGACACTTAGAGCAATTTATCAGGAACTTCAGAAGCAGATGACTTTCCCAAAAGCAGTAGTTTCCATAAAACCCAACAATCCTCCCCTAAACTTGATATTTGCTCCTCAAATCATCAAGTTTCCTTTAAGCATGAACAACCACCAGGAGGATGCTTCCAAACACACTACTTCTTCTTTTTAGGATCCATGATCTTCTCATATTTTCTGATCAACTTGTAAGCTTGATCATCAGATAGGAAATGCCTTTGAGTTCTAATCATGTTGGGTGTCAACATCTGTCTAATAACATCTCTATTGGCTATGAGTTGAGGATAATCCTTCTCCATCAGCATACATACCACCACTCCATGAGCAAATACAACATGCACCCCACAATCTTGATATGAATCCCATCTCTGAACAGTTTTGTTTCTCAACCTTTGCCATTCTTGATCTTCATGAGCTAGTTCAAACATGACATTCAGATAGTTCCAAATGACTGCATCATAGACCATCTTAGGATAAGGATTGTGCTTCTCCTTGAATATCCTCCAAATGTCTATAAAATCCTGCCTATCCAGATGTTCAACAAATTGACTAAATATAATGAATCTTTGAACCTGCCCATTTGCTCTCTTGATATCCCATAATGTCTCACTCCCCAATTGAATACCTGAAACAACATCAACCACAGGATGTTTGTTACACCCCAACCCGACAAGGGTAGAAGTGTCACATTCTGGTGTCATATCAGAACATACAAATAAAATTTTACAAGCGAAAGCATTATAAAATAAATTACCAAGTCATATAACGGAAGATTACAAGGAAAATACAAAATCCAATATGTTCAAAACGGAAATAAAATCTGAAAACAATAACTCTTCAAATTAAATCCAAAATGATAAAGTAGCTAAGGTCGGTCTACTCGACTAATCCAACTCTCAGCCCAACAAGCCCATCTTCAAACCTAAAAACCTGCCGCATGAAAAGAAATGCGGCTGAGCTTAAAAAGCCCAGTGAACAGATATAACAAAACGAAAGCCACATAAAATCAGAAATGCGAAATGAAATAAGGAACTGATAACAAGGTCGCAACCGAAGTCCGAAAGGAATCAATGAGTCAATGAGGATCCTGCAGAAACACAATTATACAGATATCCAGAAAGAACAGATAACAAGGAGAACGAAGCAAAGCGAGGCATCGATGACATACAAATAAACACATACAACAGGCATACAAGAAATCAGGAAATCAGACAACACATAAGCCAAACGGAAATCTAAAAGCTAGCGGAAGCAAGTAATTAGAAAGTGAGCATGGCAATCATACAAGTCAAGTAACTACAGTTAATAACATCACAAGTATCACTACAGTAGAAATGCTATCAGTAGCCAGACATGGTAACCACACGTATCAAACATGAACTCAGCATGAACACTACAATTGAATGACTTAAGGACATAGCAGAGCAAATTGACAAGTTAACAAGCCATACCACATAAGTCGAACCATTTATCCAATCATACAGTAACATAAACAGTAATGTACACATGGCAGATCAACAATAAGCGGGAAAAGATACTAACAGATATTCATAGACCACGAGGTTAACAAAACAGAGTTTACATGATAAGCCGTCAAAACAATCATTTATACACTAACATGGACCAGACGAATCAAAGAGTCACATAACAGTATGGTAAACCGTTTTTCAGTTATTAGCATGTCAATAGATGAATCAGACAATCACATATTAATCATATAGTAGCAGGGCAAACGATTGTCACCTAAAACATGTAAAAGCATAATCAAATTCAATAACCATAATAATAATAACCCGGTACATGAATGGAATGGTAGAAGAATAAGTCACATAAGGGTACAGGGTAACGCGCAGTCAATACAGAATATGGTGCGTTGGGGTAAACAGATGGTACAATATAAGTATATCAACAGTGTAAGGGTTGTCAGAAATCTATCCCGAGCCAACAGTAATATCAGTAGTGGCAATAGCAGCCCAGTAATCAATAGTAACCATCGTATTCGGAGGGGTGACCTCGGAATACCAGAAAATAGGAGGGGAGACCTCAGTATGGAGTAGCTAGCTCCCAGACTGTGAGGGGGTGTATTGCACACACGCACCACATCACCATAACAGTATATATATCAGTAACAGTACAGTACAGTACATATCTAGGATGCATCCATACGCCCCTGCAGACAAATAGTGGCCATACAATATATATCGAGCTCATAATCAGATAACAGAAAGGGACGGTGTGTAACATCACTCGTACACACTGGAGTCATGCCATTGGTGCATCAATGACACGGTCATGGTACCTCCATGACTAGTTAACAATATTTGGCCCGGGTATAAATCTGAAGGGTCAAACAAAGGTCCACAGTGTAGCAATATATATCGGTCATCATAATCAGAGGTTCAATATCAGTAGGTCACAATTCAGAGGTTCATAACAATAGTCCAATATCAAGGGTTCAGTAATAGAGGTTCAATAACAGAGGTTCAATCACAGAGGTCCAATAACAAAGGGGTCAATAGCAATGGTTCAATATCAGAGGGTCAATAGCAAAGGAAATCATAGCAATGAAATATCGTAAGCGAACAAAGTCAAAGGATCAAAAAGTCATGAGAAACCCCTACTGAAAAGGGATAGAATATCTGTACCTTAACGCCAATGAAGGGAAAGCAAACGAATGAATGAATCCGAAGACACAACGCCACGTCTCCTTCAACTAATCTACACGGATTACGATTTGTTTAATACTTATTAGCTCATTTAAGTTATAACGGATTGATCGTATTAATATTCTTAGAGTTATTAGCATATAATCATTTTTAGTAATGGATGAATTATCAATATAATAGTTTAGGGTGTATTGTGTCGTTTCAATATAGTTCAAGGTTTGCATGTGACAAACTATTAAAGGTTCAAACTATTAACTATTAAATATTTAACATTAAACCAATTCAAATATTTCATACAGTAAACCATTTCATTAGGATTTTCATATCTTGACATGCCAACTTCGAGCTTGATCGCGGTTCAAACGGCTTACTGACACAACTAGATAAACGCATATAATGACTAGCCCCATACTCTATTTCCCGAAACACTTTCAACACGACGACTAACGTACCCAAAATCCCGCGAACACCCTTGAAGTTACCCCACAAGACTAGTTCATACGTATTCCATTTTATATATATATTTTTTTTTACTCTTCTACTTTTTTAAAGTTGACATGCATAACCATGGTTATAAAAAGGAGATAGCATGAAATACTTGAACTTAAATCCATGCCTCACGTTGACATGCATGCTTTACCCATTTGCCCAATCAACTCACGCACACCATTTTTAAAACTCAATCTCCTTCGGCACCCAACACCTTGTGTGCTAACATTTTTAGTCGTGGCCTCCTTTCCCCAAGATATACTATACGACAAGAATAAACACTAAACGAGACCCTTAAAAATTTGTAGCCGATTCGATTATCACAAGATAAAAACACGTACGTTCAAGACTCGTTAGACTTGTTATTAAACCATGATGGTGTCGTACATCTAGGGTCCAAAATAGATTTATATTAAGAGTTTACATGCCAGAATTCCATTCGATACATATATGTCAAGATCATGATTCTTATCATTTTATGCAACAAGCATAATTCGTTACTTCATGTGACAAGTTTATCATTTTATGTAAAATTCGTATATAGGTGATCGTATGGAAGAGATAACACGCGACAAGTTCAAGAAAAGAAGATGAGGCGAGATATAGGATATGTTACCTTGTGAACAAAAGAGATCAAGAACCAAGATCACGACCAAGCCTCTCCTTGGCTTACAATACCCACGACAGAAAATGGAGAGCCCACGACTAGCTCCCTTACACACGACCAAGGTCTCCTTTACGAGTCAAACACGATCAAAGCACCCTTCAAGCACCTTACGAATTTTTCTTGAGTCATGAATTCGAATGGGAGGGAGGGATGGTGTTGTTGCCGTCACTTTTGGGATGGAGAGGAACAAGGGTTTCTTTTGTGTTATTTTAAATTGGTAAATGGTAAATGTAATAAGAGAAATTTGGAAATAATTAAATGGTGATTGATTTGGGCGTGAAAAAGGCCGGCCATGGGGGAAAGAAATTTGACTAATTTCTTATTTATCATTTATCTTAAATGGTGATGAATTTAGACCTCCTTTTGGTACAAGTAAATTTGTACATGATTTAACATAATTTGGTACCTTAGAAATCATTTAATTATGTAACATTTAATTATAGACATAAGCAAAAATATTTTAATCATAGTCTTGCGTAAATAATTTATGATTCAACGTTAAACGTATTTAATGAGATTGACATGTTTTACGAGTTTTCATAATCATTTAACTTGAGGGGCAAAATGGTCATTTCACACGTTTATGATTTTTTAGGGTTTTACAATGTTTAACCCCCAAAGGAGTTTCATTGACAGCTTTAGGTCCAGAGTACTTGATCAAGGCGCAGTTTGAATATAGATCTTGCACTCTTTCCCTGTCCTGTGGGTCAATCTGCTCATCTTCCTGCTCATACACTTTTTCACTAACACTTGGTCCTTCTTGCTCAGTGTCAGATTGCTCATAAGCTTTGGACTTTTCAGCTTTCCTCTTCTTTCTCCCCACTGATTTCTTCCTGATCTCAGGTCTCTTAACACCAATGGTAGTCTTCTGTTCTTCATCCACAATTTCTTTTTCCTCTTGCTTCTTTTCCACCTGAGGTTGCACTTCCTCTATCAATTTGTCTTTGGATTGAACAAATACATCAAATGATACTAAAAATTAAATAAAAATATCACTTTTATTAAATTAAATTAAAAAAAAAAAGTCATAACAGAAATGAATAATCTTTCATACTCAGGTGAAAAAGGTAGATGGGTGAGTTTTTAGTTAGGATGAAATGAATGAAAAAGATAAATGAATGCCTTTATATATGGGCAAAATAGTCATTTAAGAGATTTGACAAAAGATAACAGACGTTGATTAACAGAAAATGGTTCAAGAGACTTATTTAGCCTATAAAAAGCTTGTTTTGTACTCTCGACGATGAAAAAGGCAACTTTTGTCCCAGCGTGATATTTCGAGACAAGTTTAGAAACCAAAAATGTATTTTAGTCTTAAAATAGTCTCAAATGAGGATGACAAGTTATGTTGTGAGAGAACTGACAAAAGATTTGATCCTTGTTTTCCAGTTAGTTGTACCCCATTTTTACTATTTGGCTTAGGAAAAGAGAACTTCTCTTTTTCTTGGTAACCATAGCCTTCATGGTTGTGCTTGCTATGTCATAAAATATTCTCAAACTACGACTTATCATCTTTACATATACATAATTTTAATAACACACACAATGGAGATAAGCGATTTTTAATAAGTTAGGCCGGACACAGTCGTGACCTGGGTCACAGGGTGCCACATCAGCTTTCTTTTTCCGGTGACCAAACACGACCAATTTTTTTTTCTTTTTTTAATTAAATATCAAACGGTAAATAACAATTTTTGGATTTTTGTTGCATGCAAAATCGGTCGAAATATTAACCGATCTCTCCAAATTGGTATCCCTCAACCGATATTCACCTTTTTCCCATAGTGGGGATGACCGAATAAAATATCGGTCCCTGTGCTTTTTTTTTGTTGACCGACCTAACTTTTAACACCCACTGCATCCAGCCTTATGTCTTGATATTAATTGAGGGTGTCTTTAAATACACCAAGCTTAATAATGCCTTCGGTACTGGTTTACAATTTTTATTTATTTATCTCCCAACATGTTTGATATAATAAGAGTATCTAAATAAAATATTACTCAATGTATATGTGTGTGTATGTGTATATATATATATATATATATATATATATATAATATATATATATATATATATATATATATATATATATATATATATATATATATATATATATATATATGCTTAAAATTTAATTATTTTATAAATACGTAATGTTGTTGGACTAAAATATCTTTACTTATAAAAGTTAATGCAATCAATCAAATATTTAAATACTTAATTACAATTTAATTCACAACTTTCTTCATTCTCACTTATTTCACACCCCTATATACATAAAAATATTGCATATATATACCGACGCTAGTATACACCGTCACTGTTATGCGCCAGTAATTGTCTACGCCCTCCGTACCAAAATAATTGTCTACTGACAAAAGCCACACAGTCGAAGAATATACCAAGCTTAATAATGCCTTCAGTACTAGTTTACGATTTTTATTTATTTATCTTATAACATGTTTAATATAATAAGAGTATCTAAATAAACTATTACTTAATGTATACTACATATATAAAAAAATACATTTGCAATAAAATTTAACTTTTTAAAAATAAGTAATATTATTGACTAAAATATCTTTATTTATCTAAGTTAATGCAATCAATTAAATATTTAAATACTTTATAATTTAATTCACTAACTTTCTTTATTCTCACTTATTCGACACCCGTATATACATAAAAATATTGCATATATATACTGACGCTTGTATACACCGTCGCCGCTACACGCCGGTACTTGTCTACTCCCTACGTACTAAAATAATTGTCCACTGACAAAAGATACACAGTTAAAGAAAAACATAATATTTACTATTTTTTTTCTTACTTTTACAAAATGACAATCTTAACAATTAATTAATTTATTTTTTAAACTTTGTAATAATAACCTAAAGTGAGGGTAACATAGTAAACTTGATCAAAACTTAATTTCTATTTTTGGTAGTGGATGATTAATTTGAAACAATCTGAAAAAGAAATGTGGATTATAAATTTACTAAGGATAAATTAGTTTTCTTAAAAGTAAGTTCCAATGCACGCTTAAAATATGTTAATTGTGAGTTGGGTCTGGCAATTAGACAACTGGACAAACTATTTGGACCTCTATTTCTTAGTGTGACCTTACCTTCATCTTTTTGAAGTCTCCAATAAGCTGTTATTTGGACCCCAACTAGTGGTGACCTGTCTTTATAAACGAGTCCATACTTCTTATCTTCTCAATTCAAAAATACTCTTGAGTCACAACCAACAACAACAACAACAGACCCAATCCCGCCGAGGCAGGGTATATGGGAGGTAAAATGTAGACAGATCCTACCCCTACACCAGGGTAAACCCGTGGGTAGAGAGACTGCTTCCAACGAGACCTCCGGCAAGTGCATGTGTGCAGGTGAGAAAGTAAAGAAAATAAGAGCAAATGACATAAAACAATATGCAAAAAACGCAGCCAAAGAAAGCACACCAAACTAGCAAACAAAGCATAAAGGGGAGAAAGAAAACCGCGCACAAGCACACACAGAGAAGCCAACAACAAAGCGCACAGAAAACAAAGAGCCAAGATACACCTAAAAGCAGACCAACTAATGGGGGGACACAGAGCAAAGCAAAACAACACACGGGCCAAAAGCTAAGGTAAAACAGGAAGCGCCTAAACCAAAACGTAAGGAGCAAGAAAAGGCAGTCAAACCTAAGGGGGAAACAAGAAAGCAACGCAAACCACGCACGGGGCCTAAAGGTACGACAAAGCAAATAAGAGAAGGGGCAATGCAAAAGGGAGCGACAAAAGTCAAACACCCAAAAACAGCCTACAAAACACAAAGCATCTAGCAAAAACTACCCGCAAATCCTAATTCTATCCCTCCACCCCTTCCTATCTGAGATCATGTCCTCGGTCAAACAAAGCTCCATCATGTCTAGCTTAATTCTATCCTCCCACCTGAGGTTGGGTCTACCCCTCCTTCTCACACCATCAACCACTAGCGCTTCGACCCTTCTGACTGGCGCTGACTGTGGCCTCCTCTTGACATGACCGAACCACCTCAGCCTTCCTTATCTCATTTTTGAAACAATATTTTCGACCTCGAGTTTTGCTCTAAAAACTCCGTTCAGGATCATGTCGAGCAAGATTTTACCACAAGTCCATCTTAGCATCCTCAGTTCTGCCACCTCTACCCTGTTAGCATGAGCCTTTGATATGGGCCAACATTCAGAGCCGTACAAAATAGCAGGTATAATCGCCACCTTATAGAATTTTCCCTTTAGCTTTAGGGGGATGTTCCTGTCACAAAGAACTCCTAACACCGCCCTCCACCTCGCCCACCCTGCTCTAATTCGGTGGGTTACGTCCTCATCGATCCTCCCTGATTTGTGTACAATCGATCCCAGGTATCTAAAAGACTCCTTGGGTGGCAGGATATGGTCACCTATATGAATATCAATTTGTTCGTGGTGCCCTGTCTCGATCCTCCCAAAATCACATCTCACGTATTCAGTCTTCTCTCTGCTCACCCGAAGACCGTTGTCTTCAAGAGCCTTCCTCCAGTGCTCAAGTCTAGTGTTTAATCCTTCCGCGGATTCTACCACCAAGACAATGTCATCTGCAAAGATCGTGTTCCACGGTATGCCCTCTTGTACCCCTCGAGATAATTCATCCAGAATCAAGGCGAATAGGTAGGGGCTAATTACGGATCCCTGGTGGAGCCCAACTTCCATAGGGAAAAACTCTGAGGTCCCCACCGTAGTCCGTACGCGAGTCTTAGCTCCCTCGTACATATCCCTAATGACTCTCACATATCTCTTTGGGGTTCCTCTGTCGATAAGAGTTTTCCAAATCAACTCTCGAGGGACACTGTCATAGGCCTTTTCAAGATCAAGGAACCTCCATATGCAAGTCCTTTTGTCTTTCTCTATACTTCCCCATGAGACTTCTGAGTAGGTGAATAGCCTCAATCGTGGACCTTCCCGGCATAAAACCAAATTGGTTCTCGGACACCCTCGTCTCCCTTCTCAACCTTATCTAAATAACTCTCTCCCAAAGCTTCATGGTGTGGCTGAGAAGCTTAATGCCCCTATAGTTGCTACACTCTTGTACATCCCCCTTATTCTTGTAGATGGGGATAACTTCACTGAGTCTCCATTCTTCTGGCATCTTATCCCCGGAAAAGATCTTGTTGAAGAGGCAGGTCAACCAATCTAACCCCTATCTCCCAGACACCTCCAAGCTTCTATCGGGATTTGGTCCGGCCCTACCGCTTTGTTTCTTCCCATCTTCTGTAGTGCAACCTTCACTTCTGGTTGACTAATCCTCGAATAGTAGCACTCTGTTCCTTGGGTAGGGTTCTCTTGGTCCGCTCTGCCTTCAGCGTTTCCTTCGTTGAAAAGAGAGGAGAAGTACTCCCCCCATCTCTTCCTAATATCCTCTACGTTCACAATAGTCCGTCCTCCTTCATCTTTGATATACTTTACGCATCCCTGGTCCCTCCTTCTTCTCTCTCGGGCTTTAGCAATCTTGTAAATATCGTTAGACCCCTCTTTGGAGTCTAATCTCTTATACAAATCCTCGTACGCCTTGTCCTTTGCCCAAGCTACTGCCTTTTTCGCTTCTATTTTAGCTACTTTATACCTCTCTTCTGCCGAGGGAATGTCAGCTTGTCGACCCTCTCGGCACAGAAGAAGCTCTCTGAACCTAGAATGTTTCTCCGTGACTTTGGATTGCACTTCCTCACAGAACCACCAAGATTCCCTGTTGCCCTGTTGGGACCTCGCTCCCTCTCTAGCCACCCCAAAGGAATCCTTTGCAGCGTCTTTGATAATGCCGGCAAGAGCGTCCCACAACTGGTCGGCATCTCTAGCAGCTAAGTCATCCGACTGAGTAGCGAGTCCCTCCGAGACCTTCGCTCTAAACGCCTCTGCCGCCTCACCGTTCAGTTTCTTCCAAAGAATCCTCGACGCCCCGATCACTACTCTCCTTGGTTGTTGCCTCTCGAAAAGCACGTCAACTGCTACCAATTTATGTTGGGATGAGCATGTGATAAGGTTTTAAAATGTACCATTTTGAGGGGTCGTTTTAGCCCTTATTTGATCACCTTTGTATCCGTTATTGCTTAATATCGTTCCTTTTCACTTTTTAGGTCTCTTGAAGGCAAAATGCTGGAATGGCACTTATTTGGACGAAAAGGCGCGAATATATGAAGAAAATGGCTAAAGTCAAAATCGAGACACTCACAGCTACTGAAATTAGAAGGCGACGGCGTCAGGTGCTAATGGCGACGCCGTCCCAAAATTGTTGTGACGGTCCAGAACCCAAAACTCGTATTTTCAAGCGACGACGTCCAGTTGTAAAAGAGTAGGCCGTCGCTACTCAGACGGCCTAGATGCAATCCATACGACGTCAGAAGCTGAAGAGGACGGCGTCAAGGACATAAGGTGACATCGTCGCAAGGTTAACGTGGCCAAGACGAAACCCTAATGACGGCGACACGACGGCGTCACGAAACATAAGGTGACGCCGTCGCACATGTAATCTTATATATAGAATCCGAATTTTTTAGTTTTAAGGAGAGTCTTTTGGAGTGAAAACCTAAAAACCGAACCTAAGGTGTCTTGTACAGTATTTTAGGGTTTTAAACCCTATCTTACATCAAGATAAGTATTTACTTCATTAATTCAATTATGTCTTTGATTATTTGTGTGTATGCTTGCATGTTCTCCATGTCCGGCTAATTTATTTGTGTGTTTGCTTAGGAAGTATGAAACTTAATTATTGAATATTGATTGGTTGTTTCTTATCTTAGTTGATAGATGATCTAGTAATGCGATAGATCATTCGTTGTGTACTTAATGCTTGATTCATCTTTGTGAACCTTAGAATATAATTACCTGAGTAGTTGTAGGCTAAACCATCCAAAGAGTGCCTTAGAGTAAGAGTTTATCATCCCTAGTGGGTTTGTAGACGAGACCCTTTGGTAAGTTCAAAGATTTAGGGAGAAACGCATACCCTACAACTTTAGACACATAACGCAACTAAGAATAAGTACGTGACAACTCAACCATCAATAGGAGATAATTAAGGAGTAGTACAACCTAAGTAAACACATCTTTAAACTATCATACGAGCACACATTAATTAGACATAGACTCCCACAACCTTAGTTTAGATAATTAGATAATAGTAGAGTAATCGGTAGAAATACCAACCCCCCCCCCAAATCCAATACCCGAGATTCGTACCTTTCCATTTCATAACACATAAAAAGATAAAAAATTAATCTTCCTCAACCTTAACCTTAGCGTAGTAACTCCTTACTAGCATTCCTATTCCCCTAGAGAACGATATCAATACCCGTGGCTTACCCTAATTACTACTCTACAACGATTAGGTTCACTGCCTAGGGTGTTATAAAACTTGCTCGAAGAAAAAGGAAGTTTCCTTGACCCCGAACGACGCGTGTAGCGTTATCAAGTTTTTGGCGCCGTTGCCGGGGAATAGAATAGCTAGTTAGTAGTCCACCTCGTTTAGGTTCTTTGCTTGATTCCTATCAAGTAAATTTTTCTCATTTTTAGCTTTCTCTTAGTCTATCCCCCTTCTTCGTGACCTTTGTTCGAAACACCCATCACTTTTCATCATGGAGGATGATAACCAACCACCACTCATCAACCCACCACCAAATGACCCGCCAAGAGCCCGTACTCTTGGTGAATACTCAAGACCAAGCCACCTAGGCTATAGGAACACCATTGAGCTTCCCGACCAAGCCCAAACTACGGCCCTGCGATCCGACACCATCCGGTTGGTGCAAAACGGATGTGCATTCCATGGACTTCGTTCCGAAGATCCAAATCAGCATCTGAGGGATTTCCTCAAAATTGTCGATTCCATCGACCTTGATGCTACTACTCGGGAGACCACGCGTCTGCGTCTCTTCTAATTCTCTCTACGGGACCAAGCTAGTAATTGGCTTGACCGACTTCTCGCCGGATCCATCTCAAGTTGGGATGATCTTACCTCTCGCTTCCTTGCTCAATTTTTCCCACCGGGGAGAACCACTAAGCTTAGGAATGACATCTTGATGTTCCAACAACGTCAAGGTGAATCTCTCTACGAAGCATGGACCCGATTCAAGGACTTACTTCATAAAGTCCCTCATCACGACATTGATCTTTGGCTCCAAGTCCAAATCTTTTATGATCATGCCAACTTCCCCACTAAGTGATCCATTGACCAAGCGGCCGGTGGAAAACTTAGTGATCTCACCGCAGAAGAATCATGGGGTATAATAGAGGACCTCGCCCTCTATGACAACGAAAGTTGGGATGACCCCCGTGAGCTGCCCAAAACCGTTAAGGCAATCTCCTTGCCCCCTTCCGACCGTAGGATGATCGAACTTGAAGATCAAGTTAGATTCCTCATGAGCTCCTACGAAAATCCTAAATCTTCACACCATGTGAACAAGGTTTCTTCCTCGTGTGAGCCGTTTTGTGATCCTCATAACACGCGCACTAGCACTCGATCCCCTGAACATGCTTCTGTTGACTACGCATCCTCACGTATTAATGGAACGGGAGGAAGATTCCCTGCAATACCCGGACCTAGGAATTTCAATGAAACCCGAGAGGCATGGAAAGGCAAGCCCGACTTCTACTGGGGACAAACCAAAGAATTCACCTCCAATGATTTCTCATGGCCCCCACCTAACGGTCCTAACCAACAAAACGTCGAAGGGATGTTGCAAAACCTAGTTGCATCCCAAGAAACCCAAATGGCTAAGCTCTCGGACCACTTTAACCATCAACAAGCCGAGATGGATAGGAAAATAGACAACCTTTTGAAAGCCATAACTAATAGTGATAAGAAGGTTAGTGCTATCTCAACTCCCGAGCCTGCAGGTATAGAGATTAAGGATCCAAGCAAGCTAACTAAGCATGTCCAATTCGTCAATACCATCGCCTTAGTTGAACCTAATGAAACAAATGACGAAGAGGACTATACACTTGTGGATGATGAAACACCCGAGGAGATAGATGAAGTAGACATTGACTATTTCAACAAATTTCCTACGGAAGAAGAACTATCTCGCCACCCTCACTTAGTGCGTGACCTTCGTCACATGTATGTTAGGAAAAGTCCTCGAATCAAGTTTGGGAACCCTTGGAATCTTAACATACCGTGTTTCATAGGACACCTTTTTGTGGCAAAAGCCTACATTGATCGCAAGTCCCCAATCAACATAATGACTAGCACCTATTACAATTGGATATTGAAGAAGCCTATTCCAACTAGGCAAGACCCCAAGGATCCTAATGTTAGTTGCAACTTTCTCGGAAGAATTAAGGGATTGCCCGTTTATGTAGGTAGTTTCACGTTTCCTACGGACTTCATAATTGTGGATGATATTAGCACGGCCATAGACCCTAGCTTATCCCATGTTATTCTAGGAAAACCTTTCATAGAAAGTACCGGGATGACCTATGACCCCTCGTTAGGAGTAGTGCGATTCAAGAATGAGACCGATGACATAGCTTACCAAATGCCGTTTAAGATTGAGAAGTTTTCATCACTCTCTAATGATGAAAAGGAACTTAAACTGTCGGTCTATTATAGGAATGATGAGGATAGGGAAAAAGGTGTTGATTATGTTATGGCTAAGATTTTTGGATTCTATAAGGATTGCTTGAGCCTAGGACTGGAATATAGGAGCGATTGGGGAGAGGATGAACTCTTAGAGAAGTGCATTTTAGGGCACTTCTACAACACGGAATCCCCCATTAGAAACCGTCAAGAGGGCGGTGGTGAGGAAACGTAGGAGCACGACTATGAGTCTAGCTACAAGACTCTTAAATAAAGAAAAGCGCTTCGTGGGAGGCAACCCATGCTTAAATTGTTTGCTTGTTAGTGTCATATATCTTTTATTAATTGTTTATCCTCATGTTTAAATTTGTAAAAAAATGCTTTATTTTGTTTTTAACCTCGTCTTAATTGCATATAAAGGTATTTTACATAAAGGATAAGTGTAGGGAGGATTACACACGTTTTCAAAAAAAACGTAAACATGAGAATAACAATTAACTAAAAGATATTTATGTTTGTTTGTTCGAGTCAAATGCTTGTATCGAGTCATAATGGATGTTTTGCAGAAATTTTTTCCAGATTCTAAAGATGTCAAATTTCCAGAATTTTTTCCAGAAAATCGCAGTCCAGTTTTTGTCAGGATAACCTGACGGCGTCAGGATTGCAACCTGACGGCGTCAGGAAGGAGTAAAAACATCAGATTACTTTTTTCTCGTTTTCTGAGCTACTTATAAATTTTTGGAATTTTCCAGGTCTTAATTTTCTTAGAAATTCTGTAAACATCCATTCCACAAGCATTATATCCTAGTTTAAATCGAGTCTTATATATATTATTACCGCCGATTTTACGCGAAGGTTTCGTTTGTTTTCTTCAAGTGTGCATGTTTAGTTTGTCAAGAAGAAGTTACATAAGATTGGAAGGAGCTTTTCACGCAATAATTCTTCTTGAAAATGATTTAACCACCACTTTACACGGATCCTACCGAGCTAATCAGGGGAGTATTAGTTTCTTTCATTTTTAATTACCTTCTTTTATCATAACTTTGATACTTTCGGGGAACATTGGGGACAATGTTCAGTTTAAGTGTAGGGAGGGAAAATAAAACGGGAAATTTGAAACTATGCTTATCCTTGACTATTTGCTTTGTCCAAATGTGATTGTGTAATAAACCATGAGGAAATGTCGGTTAGGGTAATTTTGGCACCAAAATTAAAATTTTTCATGACATATAGGAGTGGGCCATTAGTCTTAACAAAAGCGTCTCATGGATAGGAAGTTGCATGACTAGCACAAAAACCCTTTACCACCCAAATTCCACCAAAATGTGAGGATCGCCCTTAGATTAGTAGGAATTAAAGCATTCATCTTCAATGCTTAGAGTGTGAACCGGTAGTATATTAGATTCTAGAACTTGTTTTGTGATGCATTCCGAGATCGCAAGTGAGGCTACACTTGTGTAGTTAGGAATAACTAAATGATAAGAGGCATTAGGATAACCCTTGTTTGATACCTGTAATATAATTACTTCTTCCATATCGGTTGAGTAATTCCCCCACACCCTTTGCGTTGTACTCATCTTTAGTACACGATACCCCTAGTTAACCCCTCAGAGCCTATCATTTTCGCGGTTCTCGTGATGTTTCGGTTTTTCCGGAATATCAATGAAGAGCATTGTTTACACCCCACCCCCAAATATACACCCAAATCACCTTAGCCTACCCCTTATGCACTCACTTTTAGTGCAAATGTTTGTTATCACCCTAAACCCTTAGTTCAATTATCTGGTTGCTTGCATAAGTTGCTAAGTCGAGTCATATCCTTTGTATACAGTTTTGGGATGATTGGGATTCATGGGAAAAGTTAAAGTTTAAGAAATGACGGGAAGGGAACGTTAAAATCAAATTCCCTTTGTTTGCATAATAATGTACCCCAAGTGTTTTGATCTTTTCAAATCGGGTCAAATTAGTGTTAGAGTAATAAAAACTCAAGTGTAGAGATGTGCCTATAAATCCCTATTATTTTGATGTTACCGTAGAGGATGGTAGAGTAAAAGTGTATGATTAAAAAAAAAAAAAAAAAATCGAAAAAAAAAAATATAGAAAAAGAGAAAAAGAAAAAAATAGAGTGTAAAAAAAAAAAAAAAAAAAAAAAAACATACGGGCTACCATCCTGCATCTATCTTTGAATTTATGTTTACTTATTTCAGTTATCTAGAGTTTAGAGTGTCGAGTCTTAGCTTAGCAACGCCATTCTTCATATGCATTTAACATAGAGATTTTTGACTTGCCACCACTAAATAGCCTATCCCACCAAACCCTTGTTTCCCTACCGTAAGCCTAACATTACAACCCTTTAAAAGACCTTTTTGATAGTCTTTCCTAGGTGCTTACGCCAAAGCGATGGAGGTTTGATCTATTCTCAAGCCTATGGTAATCTATGTACTAGGACCGGTTAATGAGTGTTTATCTTCCATTTCCTATTTGTTATATTTCATATATACACCCGAGAGAGATGTGAGTATCCAAACATCCCATGTGAGGTGCTAGTATGTAATTTCCGTGCTTGTTATGACTTTTGCGGGGCTTATATGTATTGTGGACCGTTTTGAATTAATGCCTCATGACCCCTAACTTATAAATTAATTGGCTAAAAGCACATTTGCTTGAGGACAAGCAAATAACAAGTGTAGGGATATTTGATAAGGTTTTAAAAGGTACCATTTTGAGGGGTCGTTTTAGCCCTTATTTGATCACTTTTGTATCCGTTATTGCTTAATATCGTTCCTTTTCACTTTTTAGGTCTCTTGAAGGCAAAATGCTGGAAAGGCACTTATTTGGACGAAAAGGCGCGAATATATGAAGAAAATGGCTAAAGTCAAAATCGAGACACTCACAGCTACTGAAATTAGAAGGCGACGGCGTCAGGTGCTAATGGCGACGCCGTCCTAAAATTGTTGTGACGGTCCAGAACCCAAAACTCGTATTTTCAAGCGACGACGTCCAGTTGTAAAAGAGTAGGCCGTCGCTACTCAGACGGCCTAGATGCAATCCAGACGACGTCAGAAGCTGAAGAGGACGGCGTCAAGGAAATAAGGTGACGCCGTCGCAAGGTTAACGTGGCCAAGACGAAACCCTAATGACGGCGACACGACGGCGTCACGAAACATAAGGTGACGCCGTCGCACATGTAATCTTATATATAGAATCCGAATTTTTCAGTTTTAAGGAGAGTCTTTTGGAGTGAACACCTAAAAACCGAACCTAAGGTGTCTTGTACAGTATTTTAGGGTTTTAAACCCTATCTTACATCAAGATAAGTATTTACTTCATTAATTCAATTATGTCTTTGATTATTTGTGTGTATGCTTGCATGTTCTCCATGTCCGGCTAATTTATTTGTGTGTTTGCTTAGGAAGTATGAAACTTAATTATTGAATATTGATTGGTTGTTTCTTATCTTAGTTGATAGATGATCTAGTAATGCGATAGATCATTCGTTGTGTACTTAATGCTTGATTCATCTTTGTGAACCTTAGAATATAATTACCTGAGTAGTTGTAGGCTAAACCATCCAAAGAGTGCCTTAAAGTAAGAGTTTATCATCCCTAGTGGGTTTGTAGACGAGACCCTTTGGTAAGTTCAAAGAGTTAGGGAGAAACGCATACCCTACAACTTTAGACACACAACGCAACTAAGAATAAGGACGTAACAACTCAACCATCAATAGGAGATAATTAAGGAGTAGTACAACCTAAGTAAACACATCTTTAAACTATCATACGAGCACACATTAATTAGACATAGACTCCCACAACCTTAGTTTAGATAATTAGATAATAGTAGAGTAATCGGTAGAAATACCAACCCCCCCCCCAAATCCAATACCCGAGATTCGTACCTTTCCATTTCATAACACATAAAAAGATAAAAAATTAATCTTCCTCAACCTTAACCTTAGCGTAGTAACTCCTTACTAGCATTCCTATTCCCCTAGAGAACGATATCAATACCCGTGGCTTACCCTAATTACTACACTACAACGATTAGGTTCACTGCCTAGGGTGTTATAAAACTTGCTCGAAGAAAAGGAAGTTTCCTTGACCCCGAACGACGCGTGTAGCGTTATCAGCATGTCACGCTTGGGAAAATCCTGCAGTCCCTGCATGCTCTAAGATCAATTCTGTGGAAAACTAGAAGGGGGGGTTGAATAGTTTTACCAATTTAAAACTTCCTTTTAAATATTTAGATCGACTTATGTCAATCTATTTGATTGTTTATGTTGGACGTTGATAGATGGATATACAAACGTGAAATGAAATATAAAGAGTAAGAAGCACATCACCACAACACAAGTTATTTATAGTGGTTCGGCTACAAGGACACCTTCCTTGCCCTACTCCACTCCCCGAGTCACCTACTCGAGAGTTCGTAAGCACTACACCAACTCCTTGTGGCGGAGAAGCCTTCACAACGTCGCTTAACCTTTTTCCGGTACAAAGCTAAATACCGAGTTCTTTCACACCAAGGCGAACCACACCTAACACAACGTCGCCTACCCTTTATACGGTGCTAGGCTAACCACCGAGTTCTTTCACACCTTAGGATAACTAATCCTTCACAACGTCGCCTACCCTTTATTAGGTACTAGGCTAAGCACCTAGTTCTTTCACACCTTAGGTGAACTACACCTTCACGACACAACACCTAATCTCAAGGAGATCTACTCCTTGTTACAACACCATCAAGGATATCAACATCCTTGTATATAAACAAATACATATATGTATAACGATGCACCTCATCGATTATACGACCTAGGCATTCTTCCCAAATGCTACTTGATTTGATTCTTTGGCATCCTTCACTAATGCCTTTGACACAACGCTTGGCACCCTTCACTAATGCCTTCGTCTTGACACCTTTAGCATCCTTCACTAATGCTTTGACACGGATGATGAGCACCTTTCACTAATGCTTTCATCTTGACACTTTCGGCATTCTTCACTAACGCCTTCAACCCAACATCTATGGAGAAAGGAAGAACTATCAACAAGAGAACCTTAGTAGTCTTGATGATGACGAAGCATGGCAACTCATGGACTTTGAGCTTGCACGTCTTCAAGAGGTGGTGATCTCTCCTTTAAGAGGAACCTAGTAGATCACACAAAAACAAAAGACAAACTACATAGATCACTCAGATATGAGGTTATAGGGTTAGAATACTTTGGGGAAGTATGTGTGTAAAATCCCTCCTCGAGAGGAAGAAATGGCTCTCTATTTATAGAGGAAATTCTCTTCTGTTTCCCGGATCCCACGGATCCCTACCACAAGGGATCCGGCTAGCACAACGCTAGTGATCCGTGGTCCGCTCCTCTTTGCCCATGGGTATTTTTGGTTATGGGTCATGGGTCATGGGTTATGGGTTGATCCATGGTTTTCTTTCTAGATACAATGAACTTGGTTAAGTGGTATATATAAAATCATGGGTTATGGGTCAAAACCATTTGCAAGTATTTACCCATTTAGTATATACTTGTATTTACCCATTTTAGCATACACTTAGTTTTTACCCATTTTAGTATACTTAGTTTAAGTATATGTTTAACCCAATATGTAAACACTAGTTGTTGTACATATGTATCTAAATCATAAAATCACTTATACTTGTTTTAGTGTTTTATGTGACAACTTAAGTGTGTTAGAAAACTATTAACTCAAACTATTTACGTACTCTATTAGTTTCGTTAAAATGATTTTACATTTGTTATCGACAAAACATTTAGAAGATCGTAAAATATAAATAAACGTTTTTACGGCTTATTTGTATTAACAATCTCCCCCTTTTTGTTGATGACAAAACATAAAATTATTTTAAGGAAAAAGCTAAAATTCGTAAAAATTTGAATTTGTAGTTTACTTTCTTCTCCCCCTTTTTGTCGAAACAAAAAGTGTTAAAAGAAACTAACACAATTTTTATAAGAAAAAAAATGTAAAAATGTAAAGAGAGCAAGTGACGGGAATGGTACTCGTCTTAACACCCCTTGACGAGTCCATCCCTATGTAAGGGCGTCAAGGACATAACGTAAAATAAACTAATTGTGTTTGCAACTAAGTTTGCAAATGATTCGTCTAAGTGACGAGAACGTGCTCCCCCTTGAATATTGCAATGTTGCAATGGGGTGTCATGAAGTGTAACCCAAAATTGGATTAAGTTGCAAATGATTTTGCAATGTCGTTTGACACAAAGCTCCCCTAGCTTTATGGTGTCAATATCTTCATGTGTATTTTGAATAACTACAAAACAAAGGTTAGAAAAACAAGAGTATAGTGCATAATTTCCTGCAAAAGAGACTCACGTTAGTATAAATTTGTGCTCCTGTACCACGGATCCCACGGTTCCCTTTAAGGAGGGATCCGTCTAGTTATCTGGAAGGGATCCGGCTATCTGTTGACAGTATCTTCAGCAGTGAAGAAATGTCAAGGAATGCTATTTTGAGAAAATGAGATATATGTACAATATATCAAGCACAACAAAGATAATCATAGCATATAGGTATTCATTCAATAAAACAAGAGATACACAACCAAATCTCTAAAAACTAAGAGAATGAACTTTAGCCATATAAGCACTACTAATGCTAATGAATTACCCCAAATTTTAGATTCAACTAAAATCTTTAATGATGAGATGAGTTATCCTAAACATTCTCAGTTTGAGCTTGTAGTTCATGTATTAATATATCTAGTTCATGTTTCAATCTTTCAACATGTTTGCAATGATCGCACTCTTTGTCATGGCTTTGAGTTTCTTGAAGTGGAGGTTCAAGTGAAGTGGGTTGAGGATCTTCAAATGATTGTGAGGTGGCTCTAGGTACTAATGAAGTAGGTTGAGTTGTGGAAGGTATAGTAGAATTATGTGATGAAATCCTAGTGGAAGCACTCTTCTTGTGAATTAGTTTGATTGGTTTTCTTAGTGTGGGAGAGATCCTAGCTTTGGTGGACTTACCCGAAGGTGATTTGGTTGAGGAAACTTCATGCATGATTCTAGCAAGTTTCTTGGGTGGTTCTTGAGTGGATAAGTTAGCACTAGGAGCCTTAGTCATAGTGATGGTGCTAGTAAGAACTCTTTTAGTTGCTGATTTTGAGATGTGATTTGAGAGTGGTACCTTAATTCTAAGGTTGTTTGGTTTATAAAGGGTAATTTGAATTAGGAAATTAAATTTTTGGCCATTTGAAGGGCTAAGCATGATTTTGGGGTTTTGATCAGTTCTATGAGGATAATTAATGAATGCTAAAGGTGGTTGGAGACCCAAAAGGTGACTTGAATTCAAATATGGAGCTGGTTTATGCTCTCTGCATCTACGGATCCCACGGATCCCTCTCAGTAGGGATCCGCCTGGTTAAAGACCAGGGATCCGGCTGTCAGACAGGGTCTAGGTGAAATAATTATGCTTTTGTAAGGTTAGTTATTAATGGATTTCGAGAGTTTAACTTAATTTTGAAGTCTTTAGCTGTTGGATATCTCAAACCCTTAACTATAACAAGTAATGGTGTTTAATGATGATTTTGGCCAAGAAAATTTGACTTTGGCTAGTCTAACTATATGTTTGACAATGATTCCATTTAATTTGATGTGGAGAAGTGGTGATAACAAGTCCTAGAACTCAGATGATGTCCTAATAGGAATTTACTAAAATCCTTAAAAAATAAAAAGAATTGAAAAACAATTTTTGGCCTTAATTTTGATTAAAAGGTGATTGAGATTAATTTGCTAAAATTGAAAGATATACCTAACTAAGTGCTATCAAGAGTGATAGATAATGTGTGAGTGTTAGAGCGGAATTATGGTGAGTTTTGACTAGTAGAAAAATAAAAAATATTTCAAAGATGTATCCTAGATGATGAATAATGATAATGGTTATCAAATAACCAAAATGTCATTATTACGAAATCATAGTGTAGTTTCTACAAATAAGTCGAAGAATACTATTTTTGTTAATGACTTTAATATAGAAAACTATTAGAACAATTACTAATAAATCATGCAACTATGATTTCAATAATAAAATTAAAAGCAAGTGATTAGTAATCATACCTTGGCTAAATATTCTTTTTGCGAAAGGAAATATTTAGATAAGTTCTTTATGCTCTTCTTGGTAGCTCCAAGCTCAAGTATGGATAATGCTTAGAAAAAAAATGTTAGAGCATTCTATCATTGTCCAACAATAAACAATATAGTGATTTTAAAATATGATGAAGATAATCCTTCTTTGTAGTTTTCAAACATTCACGGATCGTATCGAGTCTTTAAAGTACAGTATACTTTAAGGAACTTGGTAACGAAGCTCTGATACCAATTGTGGAAAACTAGAAGGGGGGTTGAATAGTTTTACCAATTTAAAACTTCCTTTTAAATATTTAGATCGACTTATGTCAATCTATTTGATTATTTATGTTGGACGTTGATAGATGGATATACAAACGTGAAATGAAATATAAAGAGTAAGAAGCACATCACCACAACACAAGTTATTTATAGTGGTTCGGCTACAAGGACACCTTCCTTGCCCTACTCCACTCCCCGAGTCACCTACTCGAGAGTTCGTAAGCACTACACCAACTCCTTGTGGCGGAGAAGCCTTCACAACGTCGCTTAACCTTTTTCCGGTACAAAGCTAAATACCGAGTTCTTTCACACCAAGGCGAACCACACCTAACACAACGTCGCCTACCCTTTATACGGTGCTAGGCTAACCACCGAGTTCTTTCACACCTTAGGAGAACTAATCCTTCACAACGTCGCCTACCCTTTATTAGGTACTAGGCTAAGCACCTAGTTCTTTCACACCTTAGGTGAACTACACCTTCACGACACAACACCTAATCTCAAGGAGATCTACTCCTTGTTACAACACCATCAAGGATATCAACATCCTTGTATATAAACAAATACATATATGTATAACGATGCACCTCATCGATTATACGACCTAGGCATTCTTCCCAAATGCTACTTGATTTGATTCTTTGGCATCCTTCACTAATGCCTTTGACACAACGCTTGGCACCCTTCACTAATGCCTTCGTCTTGACACCTTTAGCATCTTTCACTAATGCTTTTACACGGATGATGAGCACCTTTCACTAATGCTTTCATATTGACACTTTCGGCATTCTTCACTAATGCCTTCAACCCAACATCTATGGAGAAAGGAAGAACTATCAACAAGAGAACCTTAGTAGTCTTGATGATGACGAAGCATGGCAACTCATGGACTTTGAGCTTGCACGTCTTCAAGAGGTGGTGATCTCTCCTTTAAGAGGAACCTAGTAGATCACATAAAAATAAAAGACAAACTACATAGATCACTCAGATCTGAAGTTATAGGGTTAGAATACTTTGGGGAAGTATGTGTGTAAAAGCCCTCCTAGAGAGGAATAAATGGCTCTCTATTTATAGAGGAAATTCTCTTCTGTTTCCCGGATCCCACGGATCCCTACCACAAGGGATCCGGCTAGCACAACGCTAGGGATCCGTGATCCGCTCCTCTTTGCCCATGGGTATTTTTGGTTATGGGTCATGGGTCATGGGTTATGGGTTGATCCATGGTTTTCTTTCTAGATACAATGAATTTGGTTAAGTGGTATATATAAAACCATGGGTTATGGGTCAAAACCATTTGCAAGTATTTACCCATTTAGTATATACTTGTATTTACCCATTTTAGCATACACTTAGTTTTTACCCATTTTAGTATACTTAGTTTAAGTATATGTTTAACCCAATATGTAAACACTAGTTGTTGTACATATGTATCTAAATCATAAAATCACTTATACTTGTTTTAGTGTTTTATGTGACAACTTAAGTGTGTTAGAAAACTATTAACTCAAACTATTTACGTACTCTATTAGTTTCGTTAAAATGATTTTACATTTGTTATCGACAAAACATTAAGAAGATCGTAAAATATAAATAAACGTTTTTACTGCTTATTTGTATTAACAACTTCTTCGCACCAGCAGATAATCAATCTGGGTGTTGTGACCCCCACTCCTGAAGGTGATCAAGTGGTCATCCGTCTTCTTGAAGAAAGAGTTCGCTATTACCAAGTCGTGAGCGGTAGCAAACTCTAAAATTGATCGTCCTTCGTCGTTCCTAACTCCGAAGCCAAACCCTCCGTGAATCTCCTCATAACCATCAGCTTGCGCTCCAATGTGGCCGTTCAAGTCACCACCTATAAATAAACAGCGGTCTGATGGGCACTCCCTAACGCGCTCGTCGAGAGCGTCCCAGAAGCTCTTCTTCTCTGCTTCACTCCGGCCCACATGTGGTGCGTATGCGCTGATAACGTTGACGGTCTCCCCGTCAATAACCAAAATAATCTCCATGATCCTATCGCTACTCCGGGTCACTTGCACTACATTATCCTTAAGCCCTGCCGCCAAAATAACACCAACTCTGTTTCTCGCTGCCCTAGAGCCCGAGTACGATAGCTTGTATCCATTAACCTCCCTCGTGCTGGAGCCCTTCCATTTAGTCTCCTGGAAGCATGCTATATCAACCTTATGTCTCCTCAACACATCCGCGAGCTCAAAGAGCTTACCTGTTAAAGACCCAACGTTCCAACTACCACCCTAATCCTACGCGCAGACGCTACCCTATCAGGGACCCTACCTACCCCGCCTACTCCACTAACCCCGTCTAACTCTCCTACCCCGCCTACTCCGCCAACCCCGTCCACCCCGCTCACACCGGCAAGACATGACCTCAGGTTACCATCACTAACCAAGGGGTCTATCCTAGTACCAACAAACTACGAGCAAGAAAGTGCAACAAAAGGAGCAAAACAAGGAAGCACAAAGGAAAAAATTGTTTTGAACTTTCAACAAAATGCAGTTCAACATTGTTAACATCCTGAGAAGATATGATTTTGATGAAAAATCTGGCTCACTTTTGTTTTGGGAAAATATGGGGGTCGGAAACAATTGGTCTCTTAGATTGGCTAGTCAACTAACAAATAAAGAAAAGAAAGGTCTCAAAAACTACATAAAGAATTGCCTCAGTCTCCGTGAAGTTGGACCGGATACACAGGTTCAACATGAATGTTTTGCACGCGAAGCTGCTAAAAGAGGGGGTCCAATTCAACGGCCAAAACACCGTTACCAGTTCTCGGGTCAGTTAGCTGTCCCTGTTTTTGCTCTGGGGAAACTTGTGGGAGTCATTGAGCTAGTGACATTTACCCCTAAGAAAGATTATGGTCCTCATCTTATCCAAATCAATCGCTTATTGATGGTTAGTTTTTTTCATTTGTTAATATTTTTAAAATTAATTTTATATATCACTCTACTTTCATGATTAATTTCATATATATTTAAAGTGCAAGTATTGAATGCATAATATATACTCATTTTGTCTCATAATTATTGTTTAGTGTTAACTTTTGAAGTCTTTATTTTTCAACTTTAGTCTTAAATATTTTTACTTGTGTTATATATTAATTGATGCAAAATATATGATTGGATTGAGTTTTAAATGTATTTTTATTGGTGTAATTTTTATCAAGTATTATATAACACAAATAAAAATATTTAAGATCAAAGTTGTTAAATAAATACTTCAAAAGTTAACATTAAATAGTAAATTACCAAGTTGCCCAAAGAGTTGAAGTTGTTAAAGGGCCACGTCATAGCCAGTTGGTCCTACAACAGATCCAACAAACACACACGTCAGCACCACAAATCCATCTTGGCTCACACATCATCATCATCAATTCACTTCACTTCGCCGGAAAAAGAGGTCACCGGAGACTCTGCTTGCCCTAATTATTTGTTCACTGTAAGCTATTCTAATCTACTATTGAACTGTTGTTTATATTATTATTTTTATCTGACTGTGATGAGCTGTCAAGTGGTGTTATGTTGCATGGTTAAGTTTTAACTAGATGTAGTCTGGTGGTGGTGTGGTTGTGTGTCACGTCAGCGCCACGTCAGCATCCACTCCGTAGTATGTTTGTGTTATTGGTTGATGTTAATACGAGTGGATGCTGACGTGGCCCTGACATCACCCCACCACCAAACTACATCTAGTATGTTTAACATCAACCAATCACACAAACATACTTAAGAGAAAATCACCAAAATTTCGTTGGGTGCATTTTATATTGTGACCACGCGCGAAGCAAGGGTGGCATAATAAGGGTTGACGCGTGGTCATGGTGCTTATTAAGCCCATGTGTGTTTCGGAATAAATTTACATTTGAAACCCCCAAGTTATGAGACCGGATGTAATACGGTTTATCTATTATAGAAGTGGCAATTTGTGCCCAAAATTAAAAAGATTGGCTTTTATCGGCTAATTTGTAAAAGATTTGGGCGCATTTAGCCTCCTACTTTTTTTGAAATGGGCATGTATGACCCATATAAAAGTTAAATGAGCAATTAACTGGCACATGTTTTTTGGAGAACATTGAAATTGTTTTTAAATAAAAAATTACAGATATAATATATTTAGTTATTTAAATATAAATGACGTGTTACGTTTGGGGATTTTTTTTCGTCGTTTTGGGTCTTTTCTAAAGCGATTCGTATAACATGAGCCCGTTTGGCCCGTAATCGACCCATTTGGACCCGTGGCCCAAGCCCGCCCAGCCTGCCCGTTTTGCCACCTCTAATCCATTCCCACCACATGTGGACAGTGCTCTTATTCCGGGCAGTCTAAGGTTATACTTAGCTCATTTGAGTTGCAAGCATGTCAATGTGTATTTGTTTGTGATCTTTGAATTTTGTTTATTTAATATGTATGAGTTGAAATATAGTGTTAGGGGATGGTTGTAGGTTAACTTGAAGTGGTTCTTGTTTGAGTAATGGGAAGTAAAGAGACGGATAAACACGCCAAGGAGTTGAAAGACGACTCCACAAAGGAGACTACAACTTCCCAGGTTAATTTATTGTCGTTTTCCATATGCAGGATAATACATATTATTGACGTTGGTGACTTATATGTGTTTGTTGTCTTTAATTTGTTCAGGAGCAGTCCTCGGGTAATGCAGCAGGGGCGGTTCAACCAGATTGGACGGCGTTTCAGGTGTTGAATCTGTAACACTTTTAAGATTTGGTGATTGTAGCATATATGATGCGAGTTGTTTGACTAAATCTAGGTGGTATATATGCATTGAACAGGCTTATTCTCCTATGCCTCCACATGGCTACTTAGCATCAAGCCCTCAGCCTCATCCCTACATGTGGGGGGTTCAGGTACTATGATTCTTGAATCATTGATTTTGCGGTTAACCTATATTATGGAACTATAAATTAGGCTTATTTTTTTTGCTTTTTTATGCTCATGTGTAATCTCTGTTTATAACCTGTCGGCCCTCTTTTGATTGGGATGGTTCTTATTTTACAAAGTTTGCAGTAGCAACTATCATCACCTTCTCTAGTGTTAGGAAAGCTAGTTTCATGTTCAAAACTGTTTGTTAAACTCGAACCATAATAAGTACCTCCTCATCTCGAAATATCTGCACAAGTTTATTTGATGCCCCAAATTTGATGCTACTCTTGTTACAGGGATGAGTCAGCTGTCCTTTTAACTTGATATCATAAATACTGAAAAAATCAGATATCTTAATTCCTGATCATTATATCAAAATGGAACTTTTTTTACGTCTTCTGATATCTATGTGTACTTGCAGCATCTTATGCCACCTTATGGTACTCCACCTCATCCATACGTTGCCATGTATCCACATGGTGGCTTATATGCTCATCCATCTATGCCTCCGGTATTCTTCTTATCATTTTTTGTACTTTTGTAAAATAAATTTTTAGAGAAGACACTGATGCGAAAACCTATTGTCAACTTAACCAGGGATCATATCCGTATAGTCCATATCCAATGCCCTCTCCAAACTGTGTTCCTGAAGCTTCTGTAAGTGGTCTGACCTAATAAGCTTTTTTTTTTTTTTTTTCCCCCTCCAATATAAAGATGGTACGAATGACATTAGAATTTGCATGTAGGTCAGTACACCTGGGAGTATGGAAGTGAATAAGGAAAAACTTCCTATTAAAAGATCGAAGGGAAGTCTTGGCAGTTTAAATATGATTACGGGCAAGAACAATGAATCTGGCAAAGCAGGAGCATCTGCTAATGGATCTTATCCTAAAAGGTAACTATGAATAAACATTTTATGGCGCTTTTGATATGGTAACTTTCAACTTCAAATAGAATTCACGGGTTTTACTGATGTTGGATTTGCAGTGGTGAGAGTGGAAGTGAAGATTCTAGCGAAGGAAGTGACGCGAATTCTGAAAATGTAGGTATTCTTGCAAGTACTTATGTACTGCAACCTGTTGAATGGATGTATGTGGGCCAAATATACATGTGCTAGGGTTTCTCATTTGTTTGATTTATTATCTAAGTCGAGTTGCATATAATAAGGTAGGTTTTCTCTGTGATGGAAATTGCCTACTTGCATTTGTCTGTTTGTTTAATCCCGTGAAAGACACACTCTCACAACTACTTTTCATTCCATATTTGGTACTTTTCCATCTCTAATATTAGATCCACATGATGGTCATTTTAGTGAGTTTCAGGAGCCTAAAATAGTAAAATGGTTGGCGAGTAAATCTGGCTAAACTAAAATAGTTTGCAAATAGTATGTTTATAAAATTTAACTGGATAGAATTTGAATTTCCCCGAGTATTTCAATCTTAGTATTTGATTTCTTTTCACTTTAGCAAGACACAGGTTCATATAAAAGAAATTGTTCTGCACTTTTATGTTCCTGAATCGGTAACCATTTTTGCGTGTGTGCAGAATTCACAAATAAAATCTGGGTCCAGACAAGATTCTATGGAAGGTTTGGTGCTTTGAGCTTCTTACGTGTGCATTGCTATGTGTTATTATAACAGTGTGGTTGACTACAGGTGAAGCAACTCATAATGGAAACAGTGTACATGGTTCTCAAAATGGAAGACTAAACACTTATGATTCAGTGATAAACCAATCAATGGCAGTCGTGCCAATGTCAGCTACTGCGGGTCCCACTACTAACTTAAATATCAGTATGGTTGCTGCTGGGGCAAGGGGGAACATGCAGCCACAACCATGGCTAAAGGTGCTCCTTAAAATTCTTTTTCTTTTGTTTGATTGAATTTTTAAGTATTATACTTTTTTGTTCTTAAGCTTCAGTATTCATTTATCTGTACAAATAAGGTGGACTCAGAAAAAATCATTAAACCTTTGAAAATGCATATCTTGATTAAAGGTATAACGTTATTCTTTTAGTAATTATTCTACTAAATACGGCTTTGCTTTTCATATATTTGTATTTGAGCAGTTTAACTTACTATAGAAGTTCTGAAGTAGGAAAGAAGCCGTTTTTGATCTCTACGGAGGCTCTTTTTCTTAATTGGTCAAAGTGGAGCTTGACATATTACATATAATTACTTATTTATGCTTGTTGATGGATCGTGTCATATCAGGTGCCTAAACGAAAGAAACCGAACATTGATTGATAAATTTTATTTCAGGATGACAGAGAGCTAAAAAGGCAGAGGAGGAAGCTATCCAATAGGGAATCTGCTCGTAGATCCAGATTGCGCAAACAGGTACAATGTTTCTTTATTTTTTAAATTATAGCTCCTAAAAAAGATGTTTCTGTTAACTTTATGTGGGAGTCAGGCGGAATGTGATGATTTGGCTCAAAGGGCTGATAGCTTGAAGGAAGAAAATGCTTCTCTAAAAGCAGAAGTGAGTCACATTAGGAGCAAATATGAGCAACTTCTTGCTGAAAATGCATCTCTTAAGGTAACATCCAACTCTCAGCTATTCAATTCTTTTAAACTTCTTCAAATGTTAAGCTTTAATTTGGGCCTCCATGTTAAGATGGCCATAAAACAAGCATGACTAGTTAGATGGCGAGAGTCGCAGAAAAGCCTATTGATATGAACCTGAAAATTGTGAATAACTAAAACACACTAATGTGACGCTTCAAAGATTGTTCAGTTTTAGTTATTCTTTTGTCTCTTCATATATGGTGTTTTGGTCTTTGACTTATTAATAGCTAAATAAGTGTTAAAAACTTGGAAGTCTCAAATTCAAGTATCCATTAAATGGAATTTCTAGTTTCAGCATGAACTGATAATGTTTATGCTTCAATGACTTTAAAACTGATTACAAGTTTATAGATGTTGGGCCCATAACCAAAACCACTGATATGCAAAATCTCCAAGGTTTAGGTAAGAAAAGGAAATCCTAGATTGGTTCGATGTAGGTGCACAACCGACTGAACTCTGTCCAGAGCTAATTTGGTAATTTTGGCTATAATTTGTAGGAGAGACTAGGGGAAACTTCTGGGCAAGAAGAAGCAAGATGTGGGCGAACCGAACACGTGGAGAGTGGGTAACAATGTTATCGTGTTCCCATAATATCTAGGGGATTTAACTTAAGTACTTAACCGAACCATCAGGATGATATGCGCTTTTGCATGGTAGTATGTAGTAGAAAAGCCATTTATGCTGAGCTTTTTTAGATGGCAGGATATTTATCAGATCCTATTTATTGTAACAATCCATTGTTCTGAATCGGCAGATCTTTTAAGGTTGTGGAAGCCTAGATAACTTGTGTAAAGTGTGAACTTCATAACACACCCTGTATTCTCGATTAGTGTTAGCTTTTAGCTGTCTGGAAATTTTATGTAGTACTACTAATTATGCTTGATAAATATGTCACGTGGTATAATTTTCCCTGAATTTTGTTAGTACTGCAAACAGTTTAATTTAAAAAAAATTAAAAATAAATAAATAAATAAAATAAAATAATTTAGTTAATAGTAATGATTAGAATGTTGTAACCATTTAAAGTCGTAACCTTATCTTTCCTGAAAATAATGAGCGAGGATGCCGTAACCTCCAAGAAATACACTCAGGCTTAATGTTAAGGTTTACCTTTTTGATCTGCTGTAGCTGAAGTATAATTTAAATTATCCCTTTTATTTATTAAACAGATCTAAATTTATGCATCTAGTGTACATATAACTTACCACAAGACCATATCATATTGTGAGGTATAAAGAATGTTTAGCATCTCCAACCTGAAGAACATGCCTCCCCAAAGCAACCTTCCTGTTGCCATTTTCGTCAACCACACTCAGATGTTTACAACTATCCACTTCAAATCGAACGAAATTAACCTCTTGTGGAGCCAACAAAACCTTCTTAAAATCCAACAATTGCTTTTGAGGTATATTATGAATCCCTTGAGGAGGATAAGAAAACAATAACACGCTACAGCTTCCCTCCATCCTACCAACATTCTTCACCCCAACCACAACATGAAATCTTGAATTCTTACAGTTGCTATCATCCAATTTGATCGTATGACATTCAAAAGAATGATAAACATGATCTTTATGTTTAGAAATTCGTACCACCGTTGGTGCTTTAACCACCCACTGACTGAACGCAGAATAACTCAGCCCGTATCCAAACGGATAAACTGTTTTGCCTCTATAGAAGCGGTATGTGTAACCAGGGTGGCCCCGACTGGGTCTGGTCTCATGTTCATGTTTGTCATGTTAACCGTTTCTGCAAAAGATTGTGGATACCATGTCATAGGTAGTCTTCCACCTGCAAACACATTCGAAATCCCGAACTTCAGAACATTTCGTTGCTTGGTAGCAACGATCATATATACTTGTCGCTAATTCTAGCAACAAACAAATTATGTTGCTGATAGCATTTGACAATGATTTGATGTGCAAGAGAACACTTTTTGAGAAAAAAGTGTGAGTTTACTTGGATTATGTTGTCCAAAAATAATATCAGCTAATGCAGCTCCACCCGCCTCGCCAGGTAACCCGACCCATAAAATGCTAGTGATCTTTGGGTTATCCTTTGCAAATGTGATATCCATTCCACCTCCCGACATTATAACAAGAATTACTGGTCCTTTAGATGCAGATGCAACCTCTGTAATAAGGCGATTTTGTTGTCCAGGAAGACTTATACTAGTCCTGTCCCGACTCTCGGCTTCTATAGATAGATCTGTACCCATTACTAGGACCACAGCACTGGCTGCAGCTGCTACTTTCTTTGCTCCATTAATTCGGGCAGTCGAACATTTTGTGTTCCTACAGCCGGCTTGATAAACAGTCTCAACGGATGCTGATAGCCCTTGTAAAGGAGTTGTATATTTGCATGGTATCCCTGAACACTCAAATCTTATCAGGAAAAATAAACGTAATTTTAATGGGCCAGTTCGGGTTCCCCTTGTTTTCTTTATCTAAAATAAATAAACATCTTAAATGTTATCGAAGGCTCGTTAATAATATAAATACCAACTCTAACCTGCGTAGTTGCCAATCATGGTTGCTGTGACATTAGCATTAGGCCCAATTACTGCTAGAGACTTGATGTCACGTGTAGATAATGGCAAGGACCCAAACCTATTTTTAAGCAACACAATCCCTTGCCTAGCAGCTTCACGTGCTAGTTCCTGGTGGGCTGAGGTGCATACATCTTTCGGGCCAAGGTTCCCATACATTTGTTTTTTTGGGTCACCATCGAAAAACCCGAGTCTCATAAGTGTTGCAAAATTGTTCGAAACAGCCTTATCGACCACCAATTCTTTAACTAGCCCAGATTGGATAGCCCCCAAAGTGTTGAACCTTAAATAGTTACCACAATTGAGGTCTAAACCAGCATTCAGTGCATCAGCTGCAACTTCCGCTGGGGTCTTGGCCCAATGCTGCGTGTTAAACATAATGTCTAGTGAATCACAATCTGAGCTTATGTATCTGCAAGATCACAAGTCTAGGAAAGTGTCACATTTGAGATTAATATATGTTTGTAGTGTTTACAAGCTATTAACAAAAAATTACCCGTTTAGTTTCCATTCTCCCCGAATAACCCCTTTCAAAAGATCTGAATCACCACAAGTTGGTTTGCCATTAACTTTGTTATAAGAACACATGACACTTGCAACATTCCCATCAAAAACACAACTCTTGAATGGTGGTTGAAATGTATCCTCCATATCCTGCTTTGTAACCTTAAGAAAATAAAAAGAAAAGAACTTCAGAACTTGATCATAAGTGGTAACACACTTGTAGAAATAACGTAAGATGCGAGATGGCGTCTCCACCCACCAACCATATGTTACGGATTTAAGTATCATCACTAACATATATTTGACTATTTGAACTAGCAATGGACTAAAAATACACCGTTACAAGTTCAGTTTAACACCGAGCTTTTCAATTTATTGCTAAACGGGTGGAATGCTCATTTAGCAACAGAATTTGACTGTCCGCATAAATGCATAGAACTTACAGATAACTATTGTAACAATATTTACTTTCCATAATAAAAAAGAATATACCACAGCACTGAAATGGTATCGATCAATGCCTTTCCAGTTATCAACATCATAAGCAGTGTAATGCTTACAACATGCTCCAACTTTTAATCGTTCTTTGTCACCATCATCTCTTTCTTGCAATCCTTTCACATAATCCACAGCATATTTACTCGTTAAAACCGGGTCTTCCCCAGGAGTCTCCTGCCCTCTTCCCCATCTCGGGTCCCGGAAAATATTCACATTTGGCGACCAATAGGTCAACCCTGCTAACCCGACATTATACATTGCTCTAGCTTCTGTCGAGACCACTTTCCCAATAGCTTTAAACAAAGCTTCATTAAAAGAAGCCGCGGTTAGTATGACTTGAGGGAAGCTTGTGGCTGCAGGGACCACATTAGAGAAATAAGTTGCGGGCCCCACATTGGAAACGCCGTGTAGAGCTTCTGACCACCAGTTGTAGCCCGGTATTCCTAGACGTTTAATGCTGCTAGCATTGTTAACTAAGTATCCTATTTTTTCTTCTAATGTAAGTCTGTTAACTAAATCATTGACTCTTCTTGTGACATCTAATGAAGGATTACAGAATGTAAAGTTTTTTAAGGTCGGGTTTTTGTCAGTATCACAAGCGAAAAGGGGCACGTGTTGGGTGAATACAGTGATATTGCATGACCAAAGGATGGATATAAGAAGAGCAGTGGCTATAGTGTTTGTATTTTGAAATGCCATATATAGATGGTTAATGAAAACCTATTTTATGGATAACTAGACACAAACTCAAAATTAGTATTTTGAGTAACTGTATATGCATATGGAATTTTGAAACAATTATATTTTTATCTTTAAAGAATAAAAATGTGATTAATCTTATACCAGCTTTAGTATGATACATTGACTCATTAACACACACAAGTTGCATGATCTGATATCGTTAAACCATAATGTTGTGCGTAAAGTAGACGGAAAACAACAACACTTCTTCCTAACAATCATGTCACAGACAGCAATCTAACGTACGATCAAACATAAAAATCAATAACAAAAAGAATGTGTAGTAAAGCTTGATTGATGATATGATATACATACATGTCTAACTAAGGTGTTTACCAAAGTTAGAACTTAAAACTCAGTTACTTAACATTGTATTCTAGAATTGTATTTCTGGAGAGAAAAAGTATAATTTGAAAGGAGAGATAAACCATGAGTTAACGGTGAAAATTGTACGAGTAATTTTTTCGCTATATACAGTTTATTACAACTATGGCTGATCAAACCACATCGGGTGACCCAGTGGTTTGGATGGCCACAATCGGGAGAAAATTAATCCCCATATGCCTATTGAGGTTCACCTGCGGTCAGTGACGGATCCATGGTATAACTATGGGGGTTGATGCTCCTCATGGCTCGTCGAAATAGTTAAGATTTTAGTGTAGTTTTCTTTTTAATTTTGACATTTTTCGAAAGTGACTCCCACTAAAAACTCAAATTGCCCTTATCTACTTACTAAAACCAAACATTTAACACTTTAAAACTTTATAAATTCTTCATATTTAGGTAACACCGTAGCGATGCTCGATTTATTATTTCGATTCTAGTTTTTTCTTCCGCATTTTGTTGCTATTGTCAACAAAAAAAAAAAAAAAAAAAAAAAAAAAAAAAAAAAGAAAATGCCCCCCACAAGCTATTTTTTTAGTTTCGTCACTGCCCGCAATGACTCTGAGCTATCCAAAATGATAGTCGCTCTGTGATTAGTCGGCTCGCAATATCAAGTCAGAACCAGGTAAAAAAAAATAAATAAATAAATAAAAAAATAAAAAAAACTATGTGTGATCAATGGGCTTTTATAGGACTTTGATAATTGATACACATCATATGATGATGCAAAAAGTTACGGTAACAAAGGAATCCTAAAGCCCATAAATGAGGTATAACTGGGAATGGGCTACAACAATCACCCGAGTGGGATAATTCAGTTTGAACTTTGAAGTTTTCAACATATGTTACAAAAAAAAATATATATAAAACTGAATGAAAGTAATTAATTAACCTTAATAAAGTGTATTTAATTACTTAGACTAATATTTATAAGCATTGCTTATTATAACTCCTTTCTTGTGAACCTATATATGCAAGGGATACCTTTTTGGTCTCTCAGTTTACAGCTAACAAGTTCAGAAGATAGAACGAAGGATTTCTAAGCAACGAGACACACTGCTCTCCAATCATTTCTCTGAACATGGATCGAACAAAGGTCACAAAATAAGTTTTCTCTTGCTTGCTTAAGAAACTTTCTTTTACATAATTGCATGCATGCACCGATTTAGGGAGGGTTTTGTATTAATGAAGATTTGAATTAGATGTTTCAATTGCAAACTAAAAGATCATAAATAAATTAAATAGGTTTTTGGATTTAAACTTCTCCGTTTTATAACTCGTTCAACCTAGACGGAAATAAGGTTTTCACTATCTTCTCGATCATTCTTTAGCCCTTGATGAACTTAACATTGTAAAGGCTATAACCTTTCAGAAACATAGTCAACAAATGTTTGGCAACCCAATAACTAAAATGACAGTTAATTTAGTGAATTTCATTAAATAATAATCAAGTTTCAATATTGTTCTACTAAAGTCACTTAAAGTTTATTTTAACTACAAAAACCATTCAAGTTTAATTATTGTCTCTCTAAAGTCACTCAAACTTTATTTTCACTACTTAAATCATTCAAGTTTTTTTTGAGTAAAAAGGGATCGGTAAATATATTACTTAAATTAAGGGGATGATTATTATTAAAGGCACAATTGATTAATGCATGTCTAAACACATTAATGGCAACTCTAAAAGATAAATTTTTACCAATTTTTTTATGAAAGTCACTAAAGTTGGACAATTTTAAAAATTGAGTGGTTTTTTTAGTTGAAAAAAACTTTGAATGACTTTAGTGAAACGGTTTTGAAACATGAGTGGTTTTATAGTTGAAATAAAGTATGAGTGACTTTAGTGGAACAATTATGAAATTAAATTACTATTTAGTGACATTTCTCTTAATTAAGTTTATTAGAAGTTTATAAAACCGCTGTGTTAACGTTCTATTGAAAAGCTAGAATTGTCAATTATTAAAAAATCTATATATAAAAGGTAAAAATTTAAAAGTTCTTTAGAAGCTATTATTATGATTTATTTACGTTTTGTTATGCATAATAAAAACAATTGAACAACATGTTTTAAAAACTTAAAGAAGTAGGTATAAGAACAAAAAATGTTTTAAAAACTTAAAAGAAGTAGATATAAGAAAAGCAAATGTAAGGTGAAATAAAGTTATTCAGTTTAACAAAAAAGAATTAGAATTGCAAGGTTAGTATGAATTTTTTTTACCATTATACTAATGATGGTACTTTGTTGTATATGTAAACCTTATATTAATGTGTTGTATTAAAGTAATATTACTCCATAAATAAATTGTATGTATGTAAACCTTATATTATAATTGTATATATAAAATAATAAATTGATTACAAAAGGTTCAAAATACAGAGTTCCCAACCCAAACTCCAGTTTTTAATAATCGATCATTTTGTATTCAATAATATTATTGCAGTGATTTAGTAGTGAAATTTAGTTCATAGATTAACTAAATATAAATGATGAAGAACAAATATATTGCCATCAGAACAATTGTCTTCAAATTTTCCATCACGAACATGAAGAGCTGCATATTTAAAACCCCACATAGTTCGACGTTGTAGTGTTTTTGCTGTTTCCTTTGGGCTTTCCATCTAAAATCTTCATACAAATTAATCATGTGATTTTCTGGTTCAATCTTTTTACCTTTAAATTCAACCTCAATATTTATTCCCATATCTTGAATGATATGGATCCTTATAAGTTGGAGCAAGTATACAATTGCTATCATGATGAGAACACTTTTCATAATGTGATTCATTCTTTGTATGTGTTATGGTATTGCAATTTTAAATACTCCAATATATAGGGGTAAAATAGATTTTATGGTATAGTAACAATTCATCCGTTTAGGAAAATTCGTTGACATTATTTTTATAATTATAGATTTTCCTAAAACTAAAACATCATAAAGGAATCTTAATTAACTCTATGATTGTATGTGTCACCATCAATTATGATACGTATACTCTATCTATAAAAAAACTATGAATTGAATTAAATAACTTTTGATATAATGTTATTTCCTTGTTAGTCTTCATTAACTAATATGCCAATTTTATGTGTATGTGTATTTCAAGTTTTACTTACAAGTTGCGAGAGAAATTTACCACTCCAATACATAATTGATAGCATTACAATATTAGATGATTAGATTAGTGGATCAAACCTAACTGTGGGATTGAGTCTATTAGGTTTAAGGTTTTGCTTGTTTATTTAATAAATTATGTGTCTATTATAAATACATGTCTAATCTTCTTATATAATCACACAAAATACAATCAATAATATATCTATTTGCTATTTTACATGATATCATAGCTTTAGAAATGATCCAACAACAAAATTGGATATCCTCTGGTTATCGCCTACTAGCCGGTGATGTGAAGGTATATTTTTGCTTTATTCCTTTTGTTTAATTAGGATTTTGTTTTTCATATTTAATGCATAAACTCTAAAACATAACTGTTAAAATACACAGAATATGTCCAGTTACCTACAATCAATTATATTTTTTTTCCTCATCAAATTGTTTTCCTTGTCTAAGATCATTGTCGTTGACAACAAAAGTTGACTAACAATTGCGCTCCCGCCTAAAGGCAAAGCAAATTCCTATTTATTTTCTAGACATAGAGCTTGCATATCATAACTGGCGTTGATACATAAAATCATAGAGCTAATGAAGATTCCAATCCGATGTGTCAATTTTAGAAAAATCCATAATTAAAAAAAACAATGTCTTAAAATTTTCCTTTACGGATGATTTGTTATTATACCATAAAATCTATTCTAACCCTATATATTGGGAGTATTAGAAAGTTGTAAAATTGCAATACCATAATGCATACAAAGCATGAATCACACTATGAAAATCGTTATCATCATGATAGTAATTGTATATTTGCTCCAACTTATAAAGATTCATATCATCAAAGACATATGAATAAATATCGAGGTTGAAGTTAAGGTAAGAAGATTGAACAAGAAAATCATAGAATTAATTTTTATGAAGATTTGAGTTGGAAGGCCCAAAGGAAACAACAAAAGCACTACAACACCGAACTATGTGGGGTCACAAATATGCGGCTTTTGATGTTCGTGGTGGAAAATTGCAGACAGTTGTTCCGATGGCAATACATTTGGTCTTCATCATTTATATTTCGTTGATGTATGAATTAATTTTCACTACTAAATACAATGATTTTGTTGAATGCAAAAATGATCGATTATCAAGAACGGGAGTTTGAGTTGAGAACTCTATGTTTTGATCCTTTTCAATTTATTATTCAACAATTTAGAGCAAATTTCGTGCAGATTAATTCTATTAAAAGGTATGTCATTAGTTGGTACATCAATTAAAATAATGGATGAGCAACTAATATCCCACTACAAACATGAAAAGATGCATATATGGAAACCCACTAATATTCAACACCGTAATGTTATTGTTGTTCGTTTAAACCTTCCCATTGATCTTTAAGAAAAGAGTGTTGATATTCACACCATTTTTTCTTACACATACACCACACTGTACGACACTCTAATGCATACTGTACAATACCGTAATGCACAAATATAATGTATGTATAAAAAAAATGGTGTGAGTATCAACCCCTTAAGAAAAGCTCCCCACAATTTGTTTATATTTAAAATCTTAGAAATAAAAGGATTATTTTATTACCCTCGATTTCTCAGTTTCTTCTTCACGAACGATTCGTTTGGTCTTTAGAAATTATAATGACTCCATTAGTCAGTTTATGTTACGGTGCAAGTCGACCTTCGGCTAACATACAAAATATAAACAATAAACCGAATTTACAAATATGATTATATAAAATAAAAAACAAAAATAGTTGCACATAACTAAAAAAAATGACAAGTTAAATATATGTACGTACTATCATCCCTAATACATTCTCATTATTCGTATGACAAGCAAAACTAATTTTCCTATTATTTTAGTAGATGCATTTTAATGTATTTATAGTTCAAAATTAGATGCATATACATATACTAGATGTATTTCATCAAATTAAGTGAATCATATGTATTTTTCGTTATCTACATGTCATATGTGGTTCTAGCGATACTTTGCATATTTTCCACCTTCAAAATCACTTTGAAACACTAGGCGATGCCTCTAAATGAACAAAGTTGCATCTAATTTAAATCGATGCATCTCAAATGTGTTGTTATAATTACTTCTCATTCTTCTTATTTTAAGTCTCTTTTCAGCGGATCCCTTTAGCCATCACCTGAGGTTCCACGTTCTTTATTTCTTATCAACCATTTTTCTCTCCTGTCTCATCTTCCAAAAGTCTTTCGGTCTTTCACTTGACTCCAAGAGTAAATCCAACCCTACCACCAAACAAGATGAAAGATTAAACGTAGAAAGTTTCAATTGTTTACATACTTGACTTAAATATATATTCCACTTGCATGTCTTCTGGAAAAAAAGTTAAGAGCATGTTCTATTACATGCAGAAAATTTCAATGGTTTAAAAATTTCAATGGTTTACATACCGGGTGACCCTTTAATTTATGTACATTGTGGTGGTGTTCTTAAGATATTTATTAATTGCTATTAAACTTTAATGATATATGTTTCGCAATGAAAAATAAAAAAAAAAGTATTTGATTTTTCGCGAATATGCATAATTTAGAAACCAGTACGGATATCTAGTTAGGAATATCGAACGTTGCTGCATGAAGTAAAAATAATGAGCCAAGAAAAGGGAAGTAGGCATGGTTGACTGTGGTGGTTTCATACAATGCGAAGCGGAACATGCATGGTTTTATAAGGCAGATATGCAGTTCTTAAGGATGTTTCTTACCTATGGGCCTTTGGCCTAGCAGTACCCGGGATGTAGTTAAGGTGTTCTTGTTGTCGTGGAATACGTGTTAGCGTAGGTGGGTAACTACAACTTTTTACTTGATATTGATATTGATAAGTAACTACTGTAACTAATTTTGAAAATAAACATGGCATTCCTGTGGCCGGAGTAAATTTAACTCTTGGCCTCAATCACAGAAAATCATTAGATGTTACTGTACATTACTATCAACATTGATTTAAAAATTGCATCATAGTTATGATGCATGATAATATAATGATTTAAACATAATCTTTAGAGAAGCAATAACCAAACAAAGATAAACATAGGATGCCCATAGTATAACTTTTGTATAAAAACACACGACATTATTACATTAAGGAGAAGCCTTATAAGTAGACTATCACCTTAACGGCTTAACTGAAATTATACTCCGTAGTACATTGCACATTTCACTGCATTTATTTCATCTATATATATGTATTTCAAACAGAACGTTTGATTTATTAATTATTATACAATGGCTTAAGGGCAAAATATAACATTATAGTTGGTTCCACTAGGACATGAAAATGTGCCAGTTTGATCAGCTTTGTAGCTTAAAGCATCTGGGCAACGAGTTTTGAAAAATCGTGAATTGTCAGTTGGCTGGCAACTCTCTATGTATTGTCCCAAACAACAATCCTGGTCGGTCTTGAACACTGTGCACGGGTGATTACACCCACCACGAGTTCTTAAGGCATCAGGACACTCACCATTGATATTCGCGGTACATTTGGCACCTCGTGTACACACACCAGAATTAGGGCTAAAATCCATTGGCAAATTGAACCCGTCAATAAGAGACATATCAAAGTAATCATAGTTTGCATATTGGTTAAGAGCAAACTCGGCTACTGTGTTAGGTGGTGCACCAAAGGACTGGCATTGAAATAGCCCATTACAGTCACCTGTCTCGCAGCTACCTCGACCTGATGCATCAAAGTTACAATTGGTACGAGGCCATATACGGGCTGTTTTTGTGCCTGGTGGAACATCTAAAGTCCAAGTTTGGCCAGGTTCCAGGCGTTGGCCTCCACCAACTGGCACAGCACCAGCCCATACAGTTTGTTGACAATTGTTTCGAATGGTGAAAACTGCTGCATTGGAAAAGTGAAAAAGAAGACTCAAAAAAAGGAAAATGGAGACGTTGGAGGATGAGGCCATTGTATTGTGGTTATGTTATGGGTGCATATACACTAACAGTAAGTGTGGTTTATATAGGGAGAATTGGTTTGGAATTTTTGGGATGATATAATGGAAATATTAAAAGGGTCACAGTCACTGGGTCTTCATGTTCAGCGTACATTATAGTTTTAATTTAATGCAGTATTTGGAATGTGTTAGCCGACTGCCAACTTGCACTAGAAACATAAAGTAATTGGCAGAGTCATTCCAAATACCAAACAAGTCGTTGGTGAAGAAGAAACGTAGCTAGAAATTAAGTACTAATAAATTGATCCTTTATTTCAAACATTAAAATCAATCTCGGCCTAACTTCACCATGGAAAGAGGGGAGATCGATATCAGGTGTGTAAAATAGTTGAGGATCAATGTGTTGTTCACTCATTTACACAGGGCTGTCTCAGCCATAAACCAATAAAGCAATCGCTTTATGCCCCAAAATTTATAAGGCTCCAATTTTTTTATATATAAAGTTGTACGTTAATGGCTAACGGTTAATAATGTCAATACGAAAATGATAATCCGATTACTCAGAAGATAAATAAGTAAAATTTAATATGAAGCTAAACTATTTAGGCCTCTCCCAACATTAAGACGGCCTTGCTCGTTTAATAGTTTATTTGTAATATATTCCTCCAACTTTCTACTGCTCGTTTCTGTTAAAGATAATAGCTTAGAAAGATTTGGTGCAGATGACAGTTGCATCATACTAACAATGCTCTAATATATGTAAGTTTCTCAATCTGTAATAATTATACAGATAGTAATTATCGACTTAGCTATCATATGAGGTTCCACATTCTTTATTTCTCATCGACCAATCTTCTCTTCTGTCTCATCTTCGAAAAGTCTTTCGGTCTTTCACTTAACTCCATGAGTAACTCCAACCCCACCACCAAAGAACACTAATTGTTTAACGTAGAAAATTTCAATGGTTAAAATACTTGACCTAAATATTCCACACGCAAGTCTTCTTGGAAAAAAGTTATGTTTTAGACTTTTAGAATATGTATTTTCTATTTTATTATATGTTTTTTTATTAACGGCAATCTATATAAAATATCAGAAAGAGACCTAGCAAGAAGCTGCTCTAAGATTACAAAGAAAAGGAAAGAGTGTTACATGGATTACTACTTAACCACTCGATTTAGTTAACCACTCAAGTGTGAGAAAAACGCTAATGTCTATATATCAAATCTCATTTCTTGGTCTTTTGGAGGCAAAAGTCATGTCGTTTCTAAATATCCACATAACCCAAAGTGTCGTTTAGACCACTAAATCAAAGAACTTGCGGTTGAAGGATGGAATGGGTGCTCGATCTGCTAGTGTAATGACATCGTTAACACCCTTAGTTGTAATATTTCGGATGTTCCACCATTTAAGAACATCCAAGCATGTAACTTTGGCCATTTCATTGTATGTACAATTGTACATTGTGTTATTGTTCATCTGAGCTATATTATATTATTAAATTATTGGGTTGTTATATATGGATTCAAATTTTGTGATGTTTCACACTAAAAATGCAAAAAACAGTATCTGATTCGTTTTCGCTGATATGCATAATATTTAGAAACAGTGTATGGACAATTGTTCTGAATATCAAACATGGCTTCGTAGGCTAAACGAAAAAGAAGAGCCAAGAAATTGGAAGTAGAAATGTGGTTGCATACAACGGGATGCTGATCATGGTTTTTGAAGGGTAGAGATGCGGTTTCTTAAGGTTGTTTCTTTTGGCCAATTGTTTCTTGTAGTCAAAACCATATTTGTCTATCTAGGTATCTTTAGCAAGATCTTGATCTAATATAATCCTTTCTCTGAGCTACGTTAGCCATCGGCCAGATTGCACTAAAACCAAATATAATCAACTTGTATTATTGATGCAAAGCAATAGACCCGTAACATGTTCAGTCCTAAGTTTTGTACTTTCGTTCTTATTTTCTCCTTGATCTTGACCCGTAAGAAGTAACAACCGGCTAATTTTGAAACTAAACATGGCATTCCTATACTTTAGTATGAAAATTGATCAAGTTTGAGCAGAAATAACTATGTGAAGAGGTCAAACTGGTCAACTTTGGACGAAACATGCGAATGTTTTTCTAAAATTAGTATACAACTAATTATAAAACTAATCAAGTTGGTCCTTGATTACTCTGAATGCAAATGCAAACCAAATCACATAAGAACCTTACATAATATTACGAAGTTTATAATCTTTATTACGTAGTTGTCAACTGCACCAAAGTGGGTGTTCGATGCAGTTACAGTTTATCATGACGAGCCTTATAATTAGGCCACTTAGACTTATATACTGTTTATTCCACCTGCTATATTTTGAATACTATTGGAAGGACAGAATACAACCCTATAGTTGGTTCCACCTGGGCACGTAAATGTGCTAGTTTGGTCATCCTTAGGGTAACTATATGCATCAGGACAACGATCTTTAAAAAATCTAGAAAAATAAGTCGGCCCGCAACTTCCAGAGTTACAACAATATTGATCAGTCTTAAACACGGTACAAGGGTTATTACACCCACCGGGAGCCCGTAATTCGTTAGGGCACTGGCCATTGATGTCTGCAGTACATACAATTCCCCGTGTGCATCCACCAGAATTTGGGCTAAATTCTATTGGCACGTTGAACCCATCGATAAGAGATATGTCAAAGAAATCAAGATTATTGAATTGATTTAAAGCGTATTCGGCCAATGAGTTAGGTGGTGTGCCATAGTTTTGGCACTGTAGGAGGCCATTGCAGTCACCAGTCTGACACCGGCCTCGACCTGACCCATCAAAGTTGCAATTGGTTCTAGGCCATATACGGGCTTGTGACGTACCTGGTGCGACATATAAAGACCAAGTTTGGCCTGGGTTGAGCTGTTGGCCACCACCAGGCACTGCACCAGCCCAAACGGTGTAAGGACAGTTGTTCCGAATGTCAAACATGGCTGCATCAGCTAAGTGAAATAGAAGAACAGAAAGAAAGAGAGTGGAAATGGTGGAGGAGGTCATGGTAGGTTATGGGTGTTTGCATATGTAAGCTGACCATGTTTATATAGGATGCAGATGGTGCAGTGATGGCTAATGTTCTCAAGATGATAATGAATATAAAATTTAGAGGGTTGTTTTCTTTTGAACAATTGCTTCTTGTATAATCCTTATCTAAAACTTTGTTAGCAGACAACCACTTGCATTAAAAAGTAATGAAATCCAAGCATATTAATATATTATTTAATGTGATTATGCAAATAAAAGCCCTCTTGCAGAGCCCACTGAACCAGTTTTTTTCGTAAATGCCAAGTAAATTGTCTTTAGTCATATTGAGATGAGTAATCGTAAATGTGTGTAAATCAGTTAAGGTCATAAGGTGCACTGTCACAACAAGGTTAACACAAGAAATCTTTAAAGATTTGGAATTGCCTAAAATCTAAATAGTGGCCAATCTAGTTAGGCAAGCCTACCAATCCTAAATATCATAATTGATAAGACATTCAATGATTCAAACCATCAACAAATGTAAGCGATGTATACCCGATAATAACTCTGATATAGCTTGTTTAATTATCATTTTAAAAAGAGAAACGATGACAAAACTTAAGATTAACAATTTGGTATCATAAATTCCTATCACTTACATAGTTTAAGCTTCTTGAAGAATGTTGAAACAATGGATTTAGGGTAGGGTTTGGAGGCAAGACAAGTAGGATAGTTTTCAGGTTGTTCAATCCAAAGCTTATGGGCAATGTTATTACTTGTAAGCTTCTCCGACAAATTCTTTAACTGCGTTTCTCCTTTCACTTCAAGAGTTACCTGCACAATCCAAACCCACAAGTTTGTTAGTAAGTCCACTACTAAAAACTCTATATGTAACTCTTAATTCACCCTGGTGGGAGATATAATCCCACATTCATTATGACATTTATCATTTTATTAGCTTCTATGACTGTTTTGTACTAGCAAGACATTCAAAATAACTGTATTCCTACATGGACATATAGTTTTTTTGAAAAATTAGAGGAAACTTCAACATCAGAGACTGTATGCTAATAGCATCAAGATTATATATCAATGTTTGTTTAGACAGACTCGGATCATCTGTTCATAATAAAATACAGTTTTGCTAAAGGAACCAGCTTGGGAACAATGAAACACAACTCATAACCAGATCCTAATGAGCTTAACTCAACCACAATCGAAAAGAAGTTTGTACCTTGAGCCAGAAATCTAAGACACAATGCTGCGACATTATCTCTACCTATTTCAGCTTATAAAGTCACTTTTGACATAATTCTTAAGTTTTTCACAATTGCTTGGATATGAAATACTACCATACATCTATTTGAATACTACTTGATTTTCCAAAATACCCTAAATAAGGGAAAACTTTGGACCAAAATTGTTGCCACCAATATTTTGTAATAACGACTTGTAGGCAAAGCGGCATATGTTCTAGTATCTCGTTAAATATTCGCCAATATAACATTATTATATGTAGTCCTGGACTTACTAAAAAGAAAATAGTTGTATCCTCATTATGACGAAGATTATGAGTGAGAAAGATTGAGGGATACACCTAATGTCTCAAATACCTTAAAGCACGTTCAAAATTTGTCATAAAAAGAAGCTACACATCCAAGAATAATCTCAACACACTGTTTCCTCCCATAGAGTCTAAACTTGACTAGCATGATGCCTCATATTATTATTCTTAGAATCGCTAATCTAACCCAACTACATTGAATGTAAACCCTTTTTTTTTTTTTTTTTTTTGGTAACCATGGTTTCCGACCTTTTGGCCGACTAACCCACATGTTTTGAACCCACCGCCACACAGACTCAAACTAGGTAAAGCCCTCCCTTTTCAGGAGGTTGGCGTGGCCACTTCATGGTTGTTTGCACCTATCAGGAATTGAACTTGAGACCTCACACATCTTAGAGTGATAGCACTATGCCACCCCAGAGTGGTTTGAATGTAAACTTGTTATCATGTTCATTGTCATAACTTTTAGTTACATGCTTCTACACTTAATTAATCAACTAAACCATTTGGGCATTGCCGGCTTTGGAGAAATATAAGGTCATGGGTTCAATACCAACTCAGGGGGCTAGGTCATTGGGGAAGGGTCCGTAGGCACCAAAAAAGGGTCCACTCAGGGGGGGGGGGGGGGGACCTAGTCACCTAGGGGGTTCAAAAACGGATTTTTGCCGCCTAGTGTAATTTTTTGTTAAAAATCCTAATTTCTCATAAATGAACCTAGTCGATACATGTCTTAGGCTAGAAGGCAAGGAGAGTACTGACTCACCTTACACCTCAACGCCACATCAACTTTCTCCCTCCTCTCTCTTCCACTCACCTTTATGCGGACAAGGGACTCACTTCCACTCACCTTAACTCACATTTTTTTTAATAAAAAACACATACAAACCCATACAAACTAAACGATAATATATATGTGCACATTCATCAACTAGGTGAACCACTCACCTTAATTTGCCTTGATTCAAGTGCCTAGCGCGTGAGTGGCTTGGGTGTGCATGGTGGTCACTCGTGAGTGGAGGTAAGGTGAGTGAGTCACTCCTCCCTTCCCTTCCAGTCTTATTTCCTTTGTACTTGTTAAAAATTTGTACACTTAGAGTCGTGTGTCCGCCCTTCGGGCCACTAATAAATTTAGAACACAATCATAATACATTGAGCACAATTTTTTTTGCGTATACCTGGTTTCCGACTCGACATTCCGAGCCGACTAATCTCAGGGCACTTTCGTCCTAAGAGGCACAATTAAGTTACAACTAAGTATATTATTATATAGTATACCTTATGCATTGAATCGATATTATCAGGGCTGCAATAATCCATAGTATGAGGATCATCTTTATGTGACCAGATAGCTGCCACGGAGGCATGGCATCCTTGAGTCACCACACTCCCTAACGGCCACGTGTCAATCAGGTCTCTTCGGAGTACCACGTACTGGACTAGTACATCGCTGGTGGTCGGGGTTTCTGTTGTGTTGTCGGTGGCGGAGGACATGGTGTGGCGGCGAAAGTGGAGGCTAGGGAGTGTTGTCCTGTGCGACGTCGTTTTGAAAGGAGTGAAATGTGGGATGTAACGTTGTGAGTGGAGAGTGGCCATTGGGTTAACGAGGGATAAACTGTAAAATAAAAAGTCAAACTCGATACAATTCGTAGTTCGTAGTCCATACTCCTAGGGCAAGCATCGGTGTAAGATCGGACCGTACCAGAACGGCTAAGATTGAGACTAAAATAGTTCAAAAATTTAAACCGAGGACTAGATTGAATATGTTTGGTCCGACCCGGGTTGGTCCGGTCCAGTCTTGTCATTCGGTTGGTCGTTCAAGAAGACAAAATGGTTGGTTTGTACGCCGGACCGGACATAGATCGAAATAAGGAAAAAGTTGAGACCGAGACCGGATCGCTGGTCCTTCGGTTCGGTCAGTTTTCGATCGGGACGTCGGTTTTCTTCGGTCGGTTCAGTCGATTTACTCAGCCCTAATACGTCGTCCTCAAAATGCAATCTCATGGCGCAAGACCCACCCCATATGTGGCGTTTTCGCACCTCACGCCGTCCCTACAGTCAAGTCGTCATTTTTTTTTTAAAGTGAGTTATGTGTGAGACAGAGAGTGTCCTATGACACAATAAATAAAAAAGAAAATGTTTTGTGTAATGTGATAGATTGGGACATTATAAGAAAAATTGCTAAACTCACAACAGTTTTTCCATAGCACGAAAAGATATCTTGTGCTCTTAGGATTATTTACATCAAAAACATAAAATAATCAAAGCATACTATATATCACAAACTCTTTTAACAAAAACTAATTATCTTACTATATATAATACATCACAAACTCTTTTACATGTCATAAACTAAGACTTGAAATCCACAACTATTTGATTAAAGAGCTTTGCATACAACAAAAAAAGTATCATTAGAATATAAACTCTTTAATTGAAACTCTTGATTGAGATTATTCTATTATTAATTTTTTCCAAAATATTTAACCATATGTCTATATATGATATGTTACAATTAACGCATTATTGCATTTTATAATAAATCAGGTCACATATAGCTACTACCATTTAACACTAATAAGTGAAAAGGATTGTGATCATAGTTTTAAAAGGCTCGTAAAGACTTTGCAAAAGCGTGGAGCTTGGTCATGTCGGCACGCTATGCCGGGATGCCGTTTTATGCTATATTTTTATGTAAATTCGATATATATGAAATATGATATAAATGTATAAGTATTTGCATATTTTGTGCCGTCTTATGTCACGCTTTATAAACGCAAAAGCTTCGTTTTGACCGCAAAGACGTGAGACTTGATCATACAACCATGTCACGCCTCACGTTATTTATAACCTTGATTGGGATGGAAACATGTCTTCCTTTACAATATCAATATGTCATATACGCGAGGATTGACGATGCAGGTCTCATGCACGATTGTACTTAACGATTAGTATTACAACGCGTATTATAGGATGTGATTATTGTGCAAAACATACGGGCGGCCTTCTTCAATGATTAATCTACGAAAGCCTTTTTCTAGCAAACAAGGTTCATGACAAAATTACCAATGATTAAGCTTCTTCAAGTCATTTAAAATGAAGCTTAAGCTTCAACTTAGTTGAAGTTATTTTTAGCAATATTAAGTATGTTAGCTCAATTGATACTTGGACTCCTATGACTCTTGTAGGTCTATGATATTTGTATACTAAGATTGCGTTTAAAGGTGAATTATCTGATTATTGTATTTTTAAAACGCAATAATTTAGTTTATAGTGCTTAGATGAAAAGTGATTATTTGCATTTTTATGCCTCAAAACTGGGTTTTCAAAAAATAAGTAAAAAAATGCAATTTCAAAACGTCATTTGTAAACACAAATTTGATAAACCGCACTTTTACCCAGACACCCCCTCGAAAAATCCTTCACCATACCAACTTCATTTACGAAAAAAACAAAACTCGAATACCTCGACGTGTCAAGCGTTGGTTGCACGCGAGGCATAATATACAAATTTACGCAACATTAACACGCACTCGCCACAACCACACACCTTTATCTACACAATGTACAAACAATATATCCATAGAACCTGAAACATTCTAGACGATCGATAGATAATATCGCCACGTGTACAAAATTCTCCCAGAACATTCTCGACTGTTGATCAATCAAACCACTTCACTTTCTATAAATAGTAATAACACAGTTATAGTTAATAATTTTGCAACCCTAGCTAGTACCTTCCATACATATCATCATCCTTGCTATTTCTAGACAGCTTTCAGTCGGTTTGAATATTGCTTTCCACGTATATAAAAAGCTCGTTAGCGTACTTGGTTTGGATATCTTGTAATAAGCTAAGTAAGGGATCATGTGTTTGGTGTTTATGTGTGATGAGAATGAGATGATCATAGGACAAAAACAGGCACCAGGAGCATGTCCATATTGCGGTGGGATGATTCAAGCTGTGGATGTTGAAAGCCAGTGGAGATTTTGTTTTGTGCCTGTGTCTTACAAGACTAAACGCAAGTATTATTGTACTCTTTGTTCTCGACGTCTTATTCTTCAGTATTAGCTAGCTGGCTATGGTTTTTGTTTTGTTGTTTTTGTTATGTGCTGTAATTTGGATGTTCAAATTTCATTTGTTTTATGTATGTTGATTAGGTATGTATGAAATATGAGTGATTTTTGTAGATTATTGGTTTATGTTATGTTGCCATGTATTAAATTTTTGTGTATATCTTGGATGTTATCAGTTACTTTTGTCTTCAAGTCATATGTGAGAGTTCTTTTTCGAAACAAAATTAGAGCTTTTGGTTAAATTATGTTAGCGGTTTCATCAGCTATTTTAGGTAATTATAATTGTGATTTACTAAATGCTAATGTGATTTTATATTAATTTGGATAAAAGTAAAAGAGATGTGGAATACACGCTTGTTTGAGTTTCTATATTTTCATGAGTTTCTATATTTTCGATCACGACATGGGTTAAAGGTTTGCGCTCCCTTGCAGCAAGGGGCACTCCCCCGACCCAAATGCATGGTATATTGGTGCCTCAAATGAGTTACTCGTTTTTCCATCAAAACCAACCAACCGACACAACTGTTGACCAACATTTATGACTATTGGGATCCAATCGTTTCTAACTACCGCCTTTAAGGCCGGTCCTGATCGTGACCTGGGTCAACCAGCGTTACGTCAGCTTTCTCTCTCCAGCGACCAGACATGACTCGGATGACTCAGTCGATGACCCAAGGTTTTTTTTTTTTTTTTTTTTTTTTTTATATATAAAAAGAAAACAGAGAGAAAAAAAATGGACGAGACATGTACAATATCGGGTGGAATTTAGCTCGATGTCAACAAAATAACCACGATGCCTGATGTGGCAACCGACCCCCACAACTGTGACGCCCGATGTGAACATCGGTTGAGGTCAAATTTTTGGGTTGCCCAACCGATCGATTGGGACTAGCCTAACAAACCATCTGTTTAATGGCATGTCTTATGTCTCATTTGACATTTACGAAAAACAAACATTTTTTTTGTTTTGCTCTGCATTCTGTGTTTAGAAATGAAGTGCTTAGATTATGTTATCCTAATAAAGATTTTGTGTAACCTAAACAATAAGAGTCAAAATACTTTATTTTAAAAGTGGATTATAGTCGATTCAAGCTCTTTAGCCACACCATGAAGCTGTGGGAGAGAGCTAGTGAGAGGAGGCTGAGAAGGGAGACGAGGGTGTCTGAGAACCAATTTGGTTTTATGCCAGGAAGGTCTTCGATTAAGGCTATTCACCTTCTCAAGAGCCTCATGGAGAAGTACACAGAGAGAAAAGGATTTGCATATCGCGTTCCTAGACTTTGAAAAGGCATATGATAGTATCCCACGAGAGTTGATTTGGAGAACTCTTTTTATAAGGGAACCCCAAAGAGATACGTGAGAGTCATTAAGGATATGTACGAGGGGCTAAGACCCGTGTACGGTCCACCATGGGGATCTCAGAGTTTTTCCGGTGAGAGTTGGGCTTCACCAGGGATCTGCTTTAAGTCCCTACCTCTTCGCCTTGATCCTGGATGACTTATCTCGAGGGATTTAAGAGGGCATCCCGTGAAGCATGATTTTTGCTGACGACATTGTGTTGGTGGCAGAATCAGCCGAATGGTTAAACATCAGACTCGAGCGCTGAAGGGAGGCTCTGGAAGACAACGGCCTTCGGGTGAGCAGAGATAAGACTGAATACCTGAGATGTGTCTTTGGGAGAAGCGAGTCAGGCCACCACGAGGATATTCGTATCGGCGACCAGATCCTGCCACCCAAGGAGTCTTTTAGATATCTGGGATCGATGATTCACAACTCGGGGAGGATAGATGAAGACGTAACTCACCGGATCAGAGCTGGTTGGGCGAAATAGAAGGCGACGTCGGGAGTCCTCTGTGATAGGAACGTCACATTAAAGCTAAAGGGGAAATTTTATAGAGTGGCGATTAGACCGGCTATGTTGTACGGATCCGAGTGTTGGCCCATCTCCAAGACCCATGCTAACAGGGTAGAGGTGGCCGAACTGAGAATGCTAAGATGGACTTGTGGTAAAACCTTGCTTGACATGATCCCGAACGGAGTTTTCAGAGAAAAACTTGGCGTCGGAAATATTATCCCGAAGATGAGAGAAGGTAGGTTGAGGTGGTTCGGCCATGTCAGGAAGAGGCCTCAAACAGCACCGGTTAGAAGGGTCGAGACGCTAGTAGTAGATGGAGTGAGAATAAGGGGTAGACCCAATCTCAGGTGGGATGATAGACTTAAGCTAGACATATCGGAGCTTCTCTTGTCGGAGGACATGACCTCAGATAGGAAGGAGTGGAGAGATAGGATAAGGATCTGCGGTTAGATTTGGCTAGGGTCTTAGGGGGTTTAGGTGGGTTTTGGTGGGTTAGGCTTTTAGGCGTTTCTTGGCTGCTTTGCCCCGGCTTTTTCGGTCTTTGGCGCCCCTTTTTTTTCTCTGCCATAGCTTTAGGCCCCGTGCGTTGCTTTGCTTTTGCTTTGTGTTTCTTAGGTTTGCCTGCTTTTCTTGCCCTGTTTTTGTTTTTTGTGCCCTGTTTTTTTTGTTTTTGGTGCCTTGTTTTGTTGCTCTGCCTAACCTTTAGGTTCGTGCGTGTTGGTTTTTGCATTACTCTATGTTGCTCCCTTTTGGTCTGCCTGCTTTTTCTTAGGGTTTTGTTCCTTTGTTTTTTTGTTTGTGTCTTGTTTTTGTCTTCCTTTGCCTGTGCTCTCTCCCGTGCCCCTTTGCCTTATTTTACTTGCTTTCGTTCCTGCTTGTGCTTGATGTTTTATTGTCTTTTTCTTTCTTCTCTTCTCCATCTCACCCGCACATCTGCACTTGCTGGAGGTCTTGTTGGAAGCAGTATTTCTACTCTCAGGTTTATCCTGTGGCAGGGGTAGGATCTGTCTACATTTTACCTCCCCCATACCCCGCCCCAGCGGGATTTGGGTTTGTTGTTGTTGCTTTTTGGATTATATTCGATCCAGTCAAATATTTGAGATTATCAATACACCATAATATAAATTTCTTACAAACTAAAGCCACTTAGGAGTGTTGCACGACTCGGTTATGCTAGTTAGGAACGAACTCTTTGCCAAGCTGGTAATGATGAAGATATGTCCACCGTATGAAATCGAGGTACCAAAATGGCTTTGTTGATGATACATGAGGTTGTTGATTAACGTCTCATTTAAATATGAAATATAGGTGATAGGTCGTATATAAGCAATAAGAGTGAAAATTTTGTATCAAATGGCTTGTAGCCTAGTCGTACCGTGCGAAGTCTTTCTTCTCAAATACTTGTAGTTGTAAATTCAAGTTATGTTAACGATATAGAAGGTATATAGGTTATATAATGTGAAATTTTTATAAAAGTAAAATACATCGTTCGTACCTAATCTTGTACCCGCGCATCACGTTGAACCAAAAGTTGGGATTTTCATCGCTGGGAGTCATTTTTCCAAGTTTCATAGTCTAAACTGGTCTTTTGACCATTTTTTCGTTAGTCAACCACATCCGTTGCTGTTTGCTTTGTCTTTAATCTAAGGGTACAATTGTCATTTTACCACTGTCCATTAATTAATATTACCGTGTCAGGTCCACTTGTTTACCGTGGGCGCTACAGTAAAACCTTGCTAGTAAAAGGAAAAGTTTATCACCACTCATCCTTTATCTTTCCTATCCCCTAAAATCTTATCCTCTTCACAGACTGTAAAATCGTAAAAATGGTGCTTTTTTCATGCAATAAAAGGGTTGTCCTTCGAACATGCTGGAACAACAGGAACCCAGGAAGGAGGTTCTATGCCTGTCCTAGACAGGTTGGGACACTTAATTTTATTCATTTTATAGTTTGCTTGTAGTGGTTTACCTTAAATGGGTTGATTATAGTAATATCTGTTTAATTAATTGTGATTTTATACAAGTGGGTTTAGTTGGTGTTTATGCTGTAAAGAGATGCTAACATTTTGATTATCAATTTTAGCCTACAACATGTCCATTCAATGGGTGGTACGATCCACCCATGCAAAGGAGAGGAAGGGATGTGATCATCTACTTGTAGAGAAGCATCTACAGGAATGAGGCGGCATTACAAGAATGCCAAGCCGCCCTCATTTATGAGACTATGGAGGTTGTCAACGCTGGTGACTGGGCAAACGAGCTAGAGGATGCTCACCAAGCAGCCTTGGCTGATCTCCTTGTTGAGAATGAGAAAGTTTGTCGTCTGAGGAACTTTTGTGTCTTGTCTTGGATAGTCATCTTCTTGGTTTTTCTATAGGGTTTAGAAAGTTACTGGGTTTTGTGTTTTAGATCGGTGGTAGATGGTCTGCAATGGGTAAGTTGTGTTTAAGAAGTTTTAGTGTAGGTTGACTAAGAATATTATATTTCTTTTATGCTTTGGTCCTTATACTGTGCAGCCTTTACTAATAGGTCATTCCTCAAAAATTCATATATCCGCCTCACTTGCCACACAAATACTAGTAAAATGATCAAACTCATATCACAGATACAACTATCAAAGATGGATGAATGATCAGAGATGGATGAACAGACACCACTTTTGAGTATCAACATAAACTTGATATGGTGTTGTTCATTTATTTTTTATTCTTTATTGTTGTTTATGATTATAGAATAACAGTATCCAACTCAAAACACAGATCCAAGAAAAACAGATCCAAATATCAAAGACGTGTGAAGTTTTAAATATGGGTGAACAGTAATTGACTTTGTAAAAGTCAACAGTAAATATGCGTATGAACTTGTAACAATATGTAGAAATACACGGTAAAGTAGCAAATCAATACTATAAAAACACATTTTTACCCATAAACTAACATGACATGATTTCATACATAATGCAAATGGATATATTTTCAAATGCGTAAAATTTTGTAGTCTACAAAGTTCAGAAACAGACATTGTTTAAAGACAACAAATAATGTTTAGGGGAATACATATTCGATAGAAAACATTGGCTTTTATATGCTTAACCAACATTTTTTTGTGGTGAAGACAGCTTTGCTGCTATAATCTTGGTCTTGGTCCAAAATTGTTTTGGAGACCCACCAAAAGCAGCATCAACTTGACTTCCAGATTGAGACTTAACCACATTTGGTTGAAAATCACCTTGAGATTGAGCATCAGTTTGACACTGAGGTTTTTCATTTCCTTCAAAGTTGTGACCTGTAACCTTTGCCTTCTTCTTTGTTGTAACTTTTGGCTGGGATGAACCTGTTTTTTGAGACTGTTGTGTACTGCTTTGACTTCCTTTTACACCTCCTTGCCCAAGACATGTTTTCTTGTTGTGTCTAGCATTGCCACATATACCACAAACCACAATCTTACTAGATTGTGACAAGTTACTGATTTAATCACTATTATCATTTTCAGTAAAAGCCCTAGTTCTTTTCTTTCGTGGCCTACCTAATGTTTTATGATGTTTAGGTGGAAGAATGCTTGTAGGCACTTGTGACTTATTCCAATGTTGATAACCATTTATTGGTTGGGTGTAGTGTTTATAAGTTTCTTCCCAAGTCTTAAGCAAGTAATATGGATGAACCCATGATTCAACAGATCCTACTTGCATTCCATTGAAGCTCATATATCGATGGGTAGCAACAACATGTTTACATGCCATACCTGTAAGCTCTCATCTTTTACATGTACAAGCCCTAGCTTCAACATTCACAAAACACTTATCTCCCCATCGACTGACCTGATATTTATCTCCTTCAACCCGTAAAATGGTGTACTTATAATCCTCTTTCTTTATCAAGTCTAACATGAGTGTTGCCTTTGGTGTTAATGGTCCGACACACATGTGAATCACATTCACAACATTCACTATTCTTTTCATACAGTATTCTCTAATGTATTCCAAAGCATTAATGATGGTTTGGTGCCTACCTCCCAATAGTTTCCCATTGAACCACCTCACACATGATATTAAGTAACACATCAGAATGAGCCCTCCCTACACATTTATACAAACAACAGTGTTTAACAATGTCGTAGAACAAAAGATGTACACTTAGACATAAATTTGGTTAGTACCTGAAAAATGCGACATTGACCAATGGGTTGGTGGTATCTTACTTAACCAAGCATGGGCAGGTTCGCTAAACCTCTTGAATGCCAGCATGGCTGCCTCAAATTGTTGGATGGTTGTTGCTGCTGCACATCTCCACAAATGTTCCTTGTATGCTCTAGCATTCCATTGCAGTTTCATATTATCATGGATGTGCTTCAAACAATATCTGTGTTCAGCACTAGGGAATATTGCTGCTAATGCTGGAATGATACCCTAAACAAATAAACATCAATTCATTACTAATAAAACTAGCATTTATAAAAAATACAAGTGAATATAATCAACTAAAAGGTAACATCACCTTTTGCTTGTCGCTGATAAAAAGTGTAGTTTGAGCTTGGTAGCAAGTCAAGATCATCTCTTAGACATTCAAGAAACCAAATCCACGAGTCTTTGCTTTCAGCTTTTGCAATCGCATAGGCTAAAGGGTATATTCCATTGTTGCTGTCTATACCGACTGCTGTAAGAAGTTGGCCAGGAAAAGGACCCGTCATAAAAGCACCATCTAACTCCAACAACTCTCTTTGACAAGCTTTATATCCTTCCTTCAAAGCACCTAAGCATACATACATTCTCTTGAAAACTCTGGTTGGACTTGTTGCATATGTTGCAGTTTGTACACTTATCCTAATTGTTGTATTTGGGTTTGTTTTCTGCAACTCTTCAACATAGTCTCTTAAAAGGGTGTATTGCTGCTTATAATCACCCCTAATCTCATTTTCTGCCGTGTTTTTTGCCCTTAATGCCTTTTGCATAGACACTTGAACTTCAAACTGTTTATTGAGCTGATCTTGAACATCCCTGATTGGAATATCTGGATTGACTTGAACTTGGTCAACTATTTGCTTTGAAAGAAACTTGTAATCACAAGCTTTAATCTCTCTTGATTGCAAACATTTGTGTTCATCCCTGAAAGTTCGAACAATCCATACATCTTTAGCTATATTTTTGGCTACATACAACAACCATGTACAATCTATTGCTTGATCCTTGAGTGATCGCAAATATACATCCCTTCTAAGGCCTCTAGTTATCGGACCAGTTTTCCTCTTTGGGGCTGTTCCCATCCCAACACCTTCACTTGTACCACAAACAGGTATTTTTCCAACACACCAAACCCTAATTCTCTGTTTTTCATTCTTAATGAGTTGCAATTTCCTCCTAGTCTTTATTGAAAGCAGGTTGATCTTATATTTCACTTCTTTTGCAGTTACAAAAGTTTGACCACAGAAAAAATGTATTTCATCCTCTACTTGTGCTGCCTCACTTAACTTTTGTTTCTTGTATGCCTTTATTTTTTTCTTCCTAATAACATACTCATCCTCATTCTCAGAACCACTTTCAAAATCATTATCATCTAACAGATCCAACTCACTTTTCTTAAAAAAATCATCTGGTATCTGGCTGGAGCTACCTATATATGGTATCTCTGTAGTCTCAGTCACTTTGAACAGATTAACATCAAAATCACGCTCCTAAAAAGTATTAGCCTCATCAACAACTGTGTTTCCATCACGATTGTTCTCAATATCATCATCATCTCATATAACTATGTGTTTCACTCACATTGTCATCACTTAAAGCTTCATCGATTTAACATACCTGTACATATTTACCCTTTTGGATATGCCCAACAGGATTACATATTTCCTCCTCTTGATGACCTAACTCTTGATCATTTTGACATACCTCTTCAGGACTATCTATTTGGATATGCTCAACATGTTTATCTATATGCTGGTTGACATCACCTACAACATCTTCAGTCTGACAGACCTCTACAGATGAAAACAAGGGTTCTGTTTCTGGCATCTGACTAGATTGTACCAAAGTATTGACTTACAAAGGTTGATGTGTAACCTGACATATATCCTCTACCACAGATTTATTAACAATGTTTTATAAGAACAATTTCTTTGAGCAATATGGAATAATAGCAAGAGCTGCCTTTTTCTTTGTTGCATCCACATCAACAATAATTGTCTTAATTGACTTTGGTGACATTTCATCAACATCCAATGTTTTCTTACCATTTTCAACATAAACCTCTATCATCTTATGGTCATCAACGAGATCGTTCAATATTTCTAAATTTGCACTCTCACTTAAACCATCATCTAAATTACTACCAGGCTTAACAAAGCAATAGTAGTTTTTTGAACCAAGCTCATAACGCAATTCATACATAAGAACATCCAACTCTTCGACTGACACACAATCAACATCAACCAAATCAACTAAATTTTTCATACCTTCAACGTAGATTCTACCAGGCCAGTATTTAAATAAACATTTGTGATGAACCCTTATGCTAAACATATTAGATCTACCACCTGAAAACATGTCAATATATGTTTAGGGCATTCTAAAAAGTTAATTGCCAAAAAATAAATACCCCAATTAGAAATTCCAATGTTTATAATCAAAATAAAAACAGTACCATATTTCTTCTTAGCAGAGTCGTACAAGATGGTATCATCAACTGGATAACCTGGATGTCTTCTTACTTTCCATAGAGTAAAGTCCATGTTTTGGTTTTTTGATAAATAAATACGGGTTTTGTGACATGCAATTAGGGTTTATTAATTATGATAATTCTTGTAACGAAAGTTCTGGGACGAAAAATAATACAGTCTATGTGTTTATGGGGTGGGAAGAGGGTTACATTACATGTGGCAATAATACAGAAATTTTTAATTGAAATAAGGAAATGAGAATTGTGCCCTTGGACTAAAGACAAAGCAAACGGCAACGAAAGTGGTTGACTAACAGTAAAATGGCCAAAGGACCAGTTTAGACTATGAAACTTGGAAAAAGGACTCCCGGCGATGAAAATCCCAACTTTTGGTTCAACGTGATGCGCAGGTACAAGATTAGGGACGAACGGTGCATTTTACTCTTTTTATAATAATGGTTTGAAAAAATTGTGGTCGGACAAAAAACTAGTTGAGATATCTCCGTAGGTCAAACCATGCATGTGTAATTGAGCTAAAGCGGATCCAAGAGCGAGACAAAATTAACTACGCTAATTGTCAAACTAACAAACAGTCTTAACAAAGAAATTTGATGCCCTAGTTTGTACATTGAAAAATTTGAGCGTCTTTGTGGAAATGTTGAACCATAAGTAAAGTTTTGTGTTTGTAGTGTAGTCAGAGAGACAGAGACAGACACAGGAATATTAGGAGGGTGTTGCACAATTTTTATTTATGATTATGAGTACTAAAGTTGCATCGTAAGGTGTAAGATATAACTTTTCACATACACATCAAACCATAACACAAGGTGGCGTATAAGATGGAATTCTAGAGAGAGAAAGTTAGAGGTTTAGGGAACTTAGTGAGAGAAAGTGAAAGATATTATTATGAGCTCCAACTCTCTACCTTGGAAGGTAGAGAGTATTTATAGTCTTACATAACTCGCCACACTTTGGGCTGTGGATCAGGCATACAGTGGGTAAAGACCCGTCCGTCCTCCACGGTGTTACTTAACTAATATACTACTTAACTTAAAAAGAACTACGACTACGAGCTTTCTAACGATTACATATACTTGAGGTGACCGACTCTTTAATACCGGGAATTTCTAATTCCTAACAATCTCCCCCTAAGGGAGGTCACCTCAATTATGTACCAAAATTACATTGAATACAAATAGATATAACATTTAACAATTGATCTTGCATTCTTGATGTAGTCCTTTGCTCTTAAGCTCGTAGTCATTGATACTTCACAATGCATGTTTGGTAACTTCAAGTGGAGGTCTTTTACTGACCCACGTGATGATGAGTTTGAGCCATCTTTGGAGATCATCAGCCATCAAAAATCTCTGAGACATCCATTGTGGTGTTGTGACTTTGGGACCGACATGCTCACATTCTGGATCATGATTTCTTCTCATCAGAGTAGCGGAAGCTTTAGTTGATTCATGATATTGGCAGCAGCGTAACAGAAGCTTGGTGTGAAAATATCAGAGTCATTGATGCCCTAATCATGATTTCTTTTGAGATGAATGTGTTAAGTGAGCATGCGGCTGTGGATTGACCGCTTCATTCTGATCAGCTGCAAACGTCGGGCGTACCTGCATACAACAGTTAGCAATAAATCGCACGAAAGTGTCTTTGATCACTTTCGATAAATTGAGGTACACGGCCCACGGTTCCCCGTTGATCAGTACAAGTACTGCCTGTGATCAGGTAGGATTCCTAAGAATCTCCTTGACAGGGTTTCGCAGCTGTTCTAGCTGTTCTCAAACCGGAACGTCTCAAAGAAGACAACACGGAGTGAGTGAACCAGCGAATTTTAAGTCCACTGATTGATGAAAAGAGATTTGAAAAACAATCGTGTATTGCTCAATAGAAATTGTTTTTTGCAATACAACTAAGGTTTTATTGAAAATCAATTATCAATCATATAAATACCTTTTGGTTTGAAAAATGAGTACACGATCGATGTGCTAAAGAAAAGAGTTTATAAGCACAAAGACTGGTTTTTCAAAGGTATCCGTCAATCCCTAACCTGAACCAGGATTGATTCAAGAAATTGAATCGCCCCATTGTTTCTGTTCAGTTGTCACATGGTTGATCCATATAATAGATCACACATGCCACCTACCAGGAGCTTGTTTGATGTTGGCTCCAGAAGGCTTTCCATCTTCATTGTGAGTGTGTAAACACATCACTCAGATGTTCTGGCAATACCACAAGGGTAATGCGTAGGACTCATGATATAATCTCTCTTTCCACATTGTGTGAAACAGAGAGTCTTCATTGAAAGTGTCCTAATGAGATTTATTGATGATCTCGTGGCTCTAGACTCAATTTGTGCATATTTGGATCCTGTGCCGGAGACTAGGGAGAGGGTCTCCTTTTTCAATATCAACAATCTCTAAGAGAAAGTCGATAGATAATGTCGGTTCCCCGTGAGAATGAAACAAGCCCTTTTAAGAGGAACTTGAGTGGTTTGGAAAGTTGAAGTGCAGTGCGTCACTGGGTCCATGACGTCTTGTCTTCAATACCGATGTTACCATCAGTAGTATATGAATTGAACCCGGTTTCTGCCCTAAGGTTGAATAAATGGAGGGCTATTTATTTTCACCCTTTCCTCATTCAATTCTTTTTAATTCTTCAACCCCTTCAGTGCTTACCAAGACTTCATAGCTAATACCTTGTTGGGTTTATTCCAGTACTAGCTCAGTCTTAGTCGGCACTCTTCCCATATCTCATTTTTTTTCTCCTTTTATCATCATACCTAAGGACTTCTACACTAACTAGTGGATTGTCCCTGGGTAGATCCCTCCGGTTCAGGCGGATCATGGGAACCAATACCTAACCTTATCATCCTTATATCACCGTACATAAAGTAAAGTTGGTCGGTCAATTTGGTATCGTTCGTCTGCCATTGGATCCAATTGAAAACCATTTAAAAAAAATCAATTCAGATACTTGTGATATATTATCAAAGCATTTTGTACCTGAATTGTTTTTGATATTTTTAGAACGAGAACTCCCCCTCAACATGTGCATCAAGTATTTGAAAATGTTTTGCACACGGAGGCAAGAGAAAGAATTAACTTCTTTGATTACCATTTTCTAAAAGATATCAACATCACTTCCCTCAACAAATCAAGTAGATATAGCATTTCCGGGAAGGATGAGGTTTCCATAAATTTGCTCCCCCTCAATATGTGCCTCGAGGTTTGAAAAGAGTTTTGCACATACTAGAGGGAACCTGCACATTGGGATAAATGATCACGTTTTAAATCAAAGGTTTTAAGATAGATGCTCCCCCTCAACATGTGCATTGAAAAATTGAAATCGTTTGTCACATGTGGGCGGGATAGCATGTACATCCTTTTATAACCATTTACCTAATTATCAGTTTAAATCCAATTTAAATCACACATTCTCCCCCGATCACAATTATCAAATCATTTGAAATTTGTGATCTCGTATGGATTTAAATTGATTTGAAAGCTTTTAAGGAGAATTGTGACTTGATTGTGAAAGCGTTTGAACTGATAAGGATCGGATTTTAAGACTTTAAACTCCATTTATAAAACATGCATGTATATCTTTTGAAAACAATTTTAATGCCAAATAACTTTTTAATTTAATTGAAATCATTCTCCCCCTCAATCAATGACGTAGGTTGTTGATTGAGAGATAGAAATTTTGACAAATGAGTCCTGATGATTATCAAAAATAGAGATTGAGTTAATTTTTAAAGCATTTAGTTTTCAGCAGATAGGAGTTTATAGAATCAGAGCATGGAATTTTGAAAACATGATAAAACATGGCTCTGTTCTTTCTTTAAAAACCGGGTTATTGCCTGAAGATGACAATAAACCATTTTTTTTTCTCTTTCTCCCAAAAATATTTTTGATTTTTTGATTTTTTTTTTTTTTTTTTTTTTTTTTTTTTTTTTTTTTTAAATTCGAACAATATCTAAAGACCCGTGTCATTCTTTGAATGACAGCACAAAGACCGTAGATATTATCGAATCGAGAGAAAAATGACAAAAAGACAATATTTTTTGAAGATTTTTCGAATTTTTCAATTTTTTTTTTTTTTTTTTTTTTTTTTTTTTTTTTTTTTTTTTTTTTAATGGATTTTGAAGGTTTTATATTTTTCTATTTGATTTTTGAAGATTTTATAATTTTGTATTTTGATTTTCGAATAGATATATACAAGAGATAGATGAAGATAGACCTTTACTCCTCGTCTTCCTCCTGAAGACGTTTGAGAGTTTCTGGTTGAAGGCTTTTCAAACCAAGACGTGGAAGAATAAACTCAAAACGTTCTCTTGGAAGAGCTTTGGTGAAGATGTCAGCTAATTGATATTCAGACCTCACAAAATATAGTTCCACCACACCTTTTTCAACTTGTTCCCTGATGAAATGATGTCGAATGTCGATATGCTTTGCTCTTGAGTGTTGAACGTTGTTGCATGAGAGAGCAATAGCACTTTTATTATCACAGTACAGAGGGATTTTGTTGAATTCAAAGCCATAGTCAGATAATTGAGATCTCATCCATAAGATTTGAGCACAACAAGATGACATGGCTATGTATTCAGCCTCTGTAGAGGAAATAGAAGTACTCATTTGCTTCTTTGAAGACCAGCTCACAAGCTTATCACCCAAAAACTGAGCACCTCCTGACGTACTTCGACGTGTATCTTGACAACCTGCATGATCAGCATCTGCATAGGCCGTTAGTGACATACCGGTGTCCTTCGGGTACCATAGTCCCATATTGATGGTTCCTTGGAGATACCGAAAGACCCGTTTAACTGCTTCAAGGTGCTTTTTAGTAGGCTTAGCCTGGTATCTAGCACACATGCACACAGAGAACAAAATGTCTGGTCTACTAGCAGTGAGATACATCAGGGATCCAATCATACTCCGATATTTTGTTTGGTCAATCATGATCCCTGAGAGGTCCTCATCTAGTTTGGTTCGGTCAATCATGGGGGTGTCAACAGGGTCACATGAATCAAATCCAAATTTCTTTAAAATCTCTGTTGCATATTTAGATTGATTTATGAAGATGCCTCCGGGACTTTGTGAAATTTGTAATCCCAAGAAAAATGACATTTGTCCCATCATTGACATTTGAAACTTTAAACTCATTTCATTTGAAAAACGATCACATTCCATTGGGTCAGTCGAGGCGAAAATAATATCATCAACATAAATTTGAACATGAGTTAAATGTTTGCCTGACTTCCTGGTGAACAATGTAGGATCAACTGCTCCTTTGCTGAATCCGGTTGATAAAAGAAACTTTGACAGTGTATCATACCATGCCCTTGGAGCTTGCTTTAACCCGTAAAGAGCCTTCTTCAAACGATAAACGTGAGTAGGATGCTCTTGATTCACAAATCCTTCAGGTTGGCTGACGTAGACGACTTCTTTAAGATCTCCGTTCAGAAATGCCGTCTTTACATCCATCTGATATACCACCATGTTCTTACTTGCAGCATTAGCCAAAAAGATTCTGATTGCCTCGATTCGAGCAACTGGAGCAAATGATTCTTCAAAGTCTATACCCTCCTCTTGACGATATCCTTTAGCAACCAATCGAGCCTTGTTTTTCAACACATCACCATGCTCGTCAAGTTTTACTTTGAAGATCCATTTGAGAGCTATAATCATAGCACAGTCTGGAGCAGGTACTAACTCCCATACATCAAGACGATCAAACTCATGAATTTCATCTCGCATAGCATTGAACCAGCTATCTTCATTCATGGCAGTTTTAACGTCTTTTGGTTCGATCTTAGATAGTACGGAGTTGAAGAAGCACCATAAGGCATCGGTTGCAAGTTGCTTCCGGGTTGATACAGGACGAGAGGGATTACCAATGATGTTGTCTAATGGATGATCGTGAGTCCATTTTCTGAGGTGTTCATGTGGCATTTGTTGAGGAACTGAGGTAGCTGAGTCGATGTCTCCTGAAGAAGATGGTTCTGCTGATGATTCAGGAGTAGCAAATATGTTTTCAAATGGAGCATCTTCAGGAGTCGCAAAGGGATTAACTTCATCATTGATGCCAGAAACATTTCCATGATGTACATTTGAAGGATGATGATTTGTTGATGAGACTGAAGGATCAGCAGTAGGTGCTTCTTGACTTACAGATATTGAAACTGATGGATTGACTTCATTCACTGGAATCTGAGCATCCTCTGTTGTAGGGATCAGCACTTCATTAGTAGTGGACTCATACAGTTCATCAAACATTGGATCAAACAACTTCTTTACATCATCTTCGGATGGAGGTACATATGGTGTTTCTTGAGAGGAGTTTGGAACAAGGGATGAGCCAATAGGACTGTTATGAAGTGCGGGTCCTGAGCTGGAGTGTCCAGGAGCCATTTGACCGGTCAGCTCATCAAACGTAACGTGAATTGTTTCCATGATATTTCGGGATCTTTTGTTGTAGATTCGGTATCCCTTTTTGTTTGGTGCATATCCTACAAATACTCCAATGTCAGCTTTAGCTCTAAGTTTGCCCAAGTCTTGACCCTCATTAGTTGGATAGCACAAGGCACCAAACACACGAAGGAAAGATAGATTGGGTTTCCTGTTGTGGACAAGTTCATATGGAGTTTTTCCATGAATGGTGTGAATCAGGGAACGATTTTGTGTGTAACATGCAGTGGCAATTGCTTCAGCCCAGAGAAACATTGGAACCTTTGAGTAAATCAGCATTGTTCTAGCAGCTTCAACAAGAGTACGATTTCGTCTTTCAACTACACCGTTCTGTTGAGGGGTTCGTGGAACACTTCTTTGATGGCTGATTCCAACGCTTTCATAGAATTCACTAAGTTGTTTGTTGACAAACTCAGTTCCATTGTCTGTTCTGATAATTCTGACAGTTTTGTTTAGTCTAACCTGCAGCTGTTTGATGAGTTTGATGATGATATCAGGAGTTTCATCCTTTGTCCTTAAGAACTTGACCCAGGTGAATCTAGAATAATCATCAACCACAACTAACACATATTTCTTCCCAAAGATATTCTGCACCCTCATTGGTCCACATAAATCCATATGAATCATATGAAGAACTTCTGTGACAGAGTTAGAAGGTTTGGGTTTATGGGCATACTTCTTGCTTTTTCCCAATTGGCAAGCTGAACAAAGATGATCCTTTTCATACTTTAGTCTAGGTAAACCTACAACTAAGTCCTTTCTGGAAAGATCGTTGATGGTGCCGAAGTTCAAGTGATTGAGACGACGATGCCATAACCATGACTTTGTTTTTGAAGCCTTTGATAACAAGCAGATTGGTGATGCTCTCATCATGTCATCGATAGAGATAGTGTAAAGGTTTGAGCCACGAGTTCCTTTCAACAGTTCCTTTCCATTAAGATCTCTAACAAAGCAGGTATGTTTTCTGAAGGCTACTTCTAGATCCGAATCACAGAATTGACCAACAGAGAACAGATTATGACCTAAACCTTCCACATAATACACTCTAGAGATGACACTATCACCAACAACATAATCTCCATAACCCATAATAGCACCGAAATGATCATTACCAAATCTAACAGTCCCGATGAATTTGCTCACGAAGTTCATGAGCCGTGACCGGTCTCCAGTCATATGCTTGGAACAGCCTGAGTCCAGGTACCACAGAACGATTTGAACGATCTGCAGTTGAACACAGACAAGAATGGATAACTGGATAATTGGGATCCCCATGCAAGAATGGGTTCCATTTGGTTAGTAGCAACAGTTGGACCACCCACATCAGAAATAGAAGCATTCATATCAGAAAGTGAGGTAATAGAATCATTGTGAATAGATGCAATACTAGTGTCTGAATTAACCCTATTTACAGTGTGACCACTTCTTAGGGGAATAGTTCTACCAGTAGGCATCCATTTTCTAGTGGGCATTATCTGATTAGTCTTATGACCAACAGGTATCCAATAAAAACCTATTCTGCTGAATGTTCTTCCTGTGGGTTTCCATTGTTTTCTAACTTTCTTTCGCTTTTGCCTTTTAGCCTTTTTAGCATGAATTTTAGCATTAGCAATATTAACTGGACAATTAACATCATTAGGCAGAACAGTAACACCACATTCATGATTAGAAACAGAATTCAAGCAAACATCAGTACAAGTTTTGCAAATAGTATCAGAATTCGAATTAATTACAGTACGCTTATAGCTAATACTAGAATCAACACGATTCGTTTTATTTGATTCAAACTTAAGGTTCCTAGATTGTTCTTCTACTTTCTTCCAGTGCACATTCTTAGCTTGAGAGGTCCTATCATTCCTTGTATTGTCTTGAGACTTTGACCTGCTCCGCTTAATGTCACTGATTACTCCTGTAGAGGGAATGGGAACATTAGTTGGCTTAGCTACTCTTTGCATCACCTGTTTAGATGTACTGGGATCTGAACTACATGCAGGTGCACTAAGGTTCATTTTCTTAAAACTAGAGGTACTGTGATTTGTGCTCCTAGAAGGCACACTTGAGTTCTCTTTCTTAGCATTGACAGATCTGGAATCTGAGCTGTTTACAGGCACACAACTGTTCACTTTCAAAACATTTGGAATCGAATGCGTATCATACTTAGCTTTAGGCATTGAGCATGGAATCAAAGGATTAACTCTCTCACCTAATGACTTAGGGCATATTGTGATCAAGCATTCTAAGATTTCTTGACATCGTTTGGCATATAAGCACGCATGTCCAATTGCATTATCATGAGGTTTCTCTAGCTTATCCTCTTCAACAATCTCACGCAGACATTCTAGGCAATCCTTAAGGGATGAGAAGTATGTTTGAATGGCAAGTTTGTTGTTTCTTAGATGAGGGGGGACATATGTCACAGATAAAGCATGTTTATTACTAGAGCGAACCTTAGATACAACATTCTCCTCATTGATCATTGGCATTTTCCCTTTTACCTGACTCTTCAGATTCTCAATTTCCTTTTGCAATGAAGTTATTTGTTCGTTGTTTTTGTTACGAGTGACTTTAATTGATTCAAACAACTCATTGAAATGACGTTTAACCTTTTCATTTTCTTCAAGAAAACTTTCGTTTTCCTTTTGTAAAGCATTTACTAGGTTTTGAAGATGAAACGTTTGAGAATTCTGAGAATCTAAAGGAGGAGGCATTTGGGAGCCTGTCATATTGTTCGTTTGGCCCTTTAACTGAGAGATTTGGGCTTTCAACTTTCTGATCGTGTTGGACTGAGCTTGAATCTGTTCATCACGTTTGTTAATTTGAAAAACTGCATCAAACTCTGGAGCATCTGAAGATGTCTTGATATTTGAAGTTTTGACATTTTCTTTGAGATGTTGATATTTTAGTTGTAAATTAAAATACTCAACTTCTAGTTTAGAAAAGTGTTTAACCAACGTGTCGTGATCATCCAGTTCAATTTTCTCGTTTAGTTTAGAATTAGTTTTTTCAAGCTCAATGACACGATCATGGGAGACTTTCAGGGCCACAGATAATTCATGAAATTTTGAAGCATTAATAGAGCAATTTGAAGCGGTGAAAAACACATCTTGAGCAACACATTCAGTAATAAGATTCTCATTTAATGTATGCAAGTTCTTTCTCTCAATCTCATTATATTTTAGTGCACGCTCATAATCACTAACTTCAGCAACCATTGCATCAAATTCCTTTTCCATACCCTTAATATCAGCTTCTACCCCCTTTTTAAGACTCTCAAAGTGATCTTTTAGAAGTTTAAAGAAAGGCATGACCTCAGTTAAATAACATTCTTTCATTTGTTCAAAACCTCTTTCACCTTCAGTTATACCAGTGGGAGTGATCCTTTTCTTGCAAGTTTTTTCAAAATCAACAAATAGTTGGTATATAACGTATTGGCTAATTAATGTCTTGCTTTTAGTGGCAATTGTTCTAGGTACAAGATGCATAGGTGTATTAGGAGGATACACAGTTGCTCTAGGCATTTTCCGAAGGGGAGGGTTTGTTTCTACAATATTTTCGGCTTTCTGCTTATCTAAATCCATTTTCCAGAAGACTTGTTCGGGAGTCAACAAAGTCTGAGGCTTAAACTTGTTTAATGCAATCCAGTTTTCCTTTTTGTAATCGTGAGGAGAGATAATTATTTTTTTCTCTTTGCATTTAGGGTCATCTAGTTTTTTGTTCATCCTTTCCCTAGTGACTTCATCTGATTTCTTATCTTCCTCAGTGCACTCAACGCAACTAGGTTTCTGCCTTGGCTTAAGAATTTCATCACCATCATAAATCACCTTATGAGCATTTCTAGCCTTTTTGATTACCTCTGGATTTGGTTCCTCAACAAGGGGAATGCTATGCTTATCGCTTAAGACTCGATGTTTGGTGACCATGTGAGCAGTTTGAATGGTGTTTCCTTGTATGTACAACTTGTTTTCAAGTTTGTTTTTCAAAGTTTTTAGATTAGAAAAATCTCTCAAGAGTTTTGATTCCTTTGCATTGAATTCTTGCTTAAGCATTTTCACATTTTCTTGAAGTTCTTGTTTTTGTTTAGCTGTTTTAGAAAGTTTTTCTTGCAAGGAATTTAATTCTCGTTTCAATACTTCTTCTCTAAACTTACTTTTTCTAATTACTGTACTCACTTGGACATCCATTTCCTGCTCACGAGTGGTCAACTCAAATTTTGCACGTTGTTCATAAATAGCAACACGTTCCTTATAGGCATTTAGTTCAGAAATTATGGAATCATCAGGAACACATGCAGTGTATTCATCAAAGACATAGTCATTGTTGACTGCAGAAGATGCATCACTTGGTACAACTTCACTTTCACTTTGTTTCACGTATTGATCGTATGGGACAATATTGATATTACCCATATTTTCAATATTTGATTCAATAGTTTCAGTTGGTTGTACTTTGTCATGCATCTGTTGCACATCAGCATCATCGTATAGCTTTAATACCTCTGAGATGAGTTTGTCCTTGGATAGGCCAGCTTGTGGTGAAGAAGAGATTTTGGGAGAAACCATTGGAGAGATGCTAGCCATAAAGATTGTGTGTGCAGTAGGTCCATCATCTACATCAGAGTCGTAAGCATCACAGTCAGCGACTTGAAAGGCGTTCTGATGATTGTGACCTATCTCCTGAATAGGCTGCTCATTCACATCTGCATCATAAGTCTTGGCGTTACCCTCAGCAAGAAACAGTAATTCCTCTTCATCCAACGCAACACCATTATCCTGAGCTTGTGCCAGCAGCATCTTATCTCTGAAGTAATCAGCATTCTGTGGACGCTTTGGAGATGTGCAGTTCCTTGCAATGTGTCCCTCACCACCACAGTTGTAGCATTTGATCTGCTTAGCTTGACCTTGGTTACCATTCCTTCCTCGATTCTGATTGCCCACATAGCCTCTACCAGCACCACCCCTTCCCTGATCATACTGTCTTTCCTGAACTGGTTGCACCACGATCCTTCCATCTTTAACAGTAGCTTGATTGTGTGGGTTAGATGCTGTTCTCAGATTGTTGTTGGTTTGTGGAAGAGAATTCATGTTTTGGCTAATCATAAGAGCTAGTTGATTAATGAAGCTTCCTACGTGTGCATCAGCATCAGCTTGTTTGTACATAGGATCAGGAATGAGTTTGTGATTACCATTACCCAAGGGTATGACTTGTGAAGCTTTGGTTTTGATTCCGATGTTTGAATAGAAGGCAGTTGAATCATTAGACGAGCTTGTCTCTCCTGGGTTAGTTTTGAACTGATTGAGAATCAATTTTTCAAACATGGCATGTCTCTCATTCTGAAGGAGGAAGGCATAGAGTTGCTCATAGTTTGTGTTCTTCAATCCTTTAGTAAGCTTCACAGCGGTAACAAACTTGTGCCATTCAGGATTCATATTGTTTACAAATTTTGAATTCAACTGAATGTTAGGCATAGTCATTCTGATGTTCCTCATGTGATTAACTAACTTATGAAATCTCACATAGTACTCATAGACATTCTCATCTGGTTTCATCTTGAAGTGCTCAAATTCGTCATAGAGTTGTGATTCTCTGTCTTCCATGGTTAATTCTGAACCTGAGAGAAGCATCTTTACATTATCCCATACTGCTTTTGCATCAGTGTTATGATTGATCAGCTTGTAGATGTCTTTAGGAAGACCTTGAAGAACAATGTTTGAAGCCCTGATATCTGCATCGAATCTCTTTTTCTCCTTATCATCAAGCTCATCATACATCTTAGGTCTGTCCATTCCGTAAACAGGAGTACCATCTTCATTAGTATCAAGTATGTCTCTAGTCGTCTCAACACGATATGGTCCTTCATCAATGGATTTGAGAATGTTGACACCATTTTCCTTTCCAAGGCAATACAATCTGATTCGTTGAGCCCAAGAATCGTAGTCAGTTCTGTCAAGCATTGGTGGACGAGTATCTGAGCCAGCTGCTTGAACATCCTCGGCAACAGTGGAGATGACAGTGGGAACAGTGGGAATGTTGGTAGACATGTTAACAGATTATACGGGATTTTATAACTCTATGATTAAACCGGGAAATAGATTCTTTCACGGGATTTTACTAAATCAAGAGAAAACCGTAAACAATCACTCAAGTTGCTAGATGATAAAGTGCTAACTCGCTACCAACTAATGCACTAAGTCGCTAGAAATTAGTGCAATAAGTCGCTAACCCTTAACTCGCTACACGTCTAATTCGCTAGAGTCCCAAGTCGCCAACAGAAAAGCAAGTCGCTAAGTAGTAACTCGCTACAGACTAAGTCGCTAGCCAAATTTGTGCAGTAATTCGCTACACAAGTCGCTAGATATGCAAGTCGCTAAAGAGCAACTCGCTACAGACTAAGTCGCTACCACAAGTCGCTAACCGTAGTGGAGATTCCACTACTTGTACTATAACTCGCTAGCTCTAACTCGCTAGCTTTTATAACTGTAAGTCGCTACAAAACTATGAAGTAAGTCGCTACCAAGAAAACAAGTCCGAGAGCTAAGTCGCTAGCTTGAAAAACAAAATAACCTTCACTTTTCAATCCAAAAACAACCCAACCAAGATGATTCAAGCTTACCAAATGAAAACCTAAACACTTTTGATGATTCTAAACATAAAAGTACCAACAAAATTCAAACTTTAACACAAGAAATCAACCAAATGATGCAAAAACCACTAAACTTTTTCAAACTCAAAAACCACCTAAAAACCACTATAAATCCAAAGATGTGCAAGATATGATCTAACCATGGCTCTTGATACCAATTGTAAGATATAACTTTTCACATACACATCAAACCATAACACAAGGTGGCGTATAAGATGGAATTCTAGAGAGAGAAAGTTAGAGGTTTAGGGAACTTAGTGAGAGAAAGTGAAAGATATTATTATGAGCTCCAACTCTCTACCTTGGAAGGTAGAGAGTATTTATAGTCTTACATAACTCGCCACACTTTGGGCTGTGGATCAGGCATACAGTGGGTAAAGACCCGTCCGTCCTCCACGGTGTTACTTAACTAATATACTACTTAACTTAAAAAGAACTACGACTACGAGCTTTCTAACGATTACATATACTTGAGGTGACCGACTCTTTAATACCGGGAATTTCTAATTCCTAACATAAGGAATTTATTACGTAAAATCAGAGGTTGCACGTAAAAAAACACATATTTTATAAACAATTTACACTCTGTGACATAAAATCGGGTGTAGCTCGTGCCACACTCAGCTCTCGAGTGATCCGTCCATGAGTGTAGTAATGAAAACATACATAAACACTAATGTGAACTAGGCCAAGACAGTTAGTCACAGTTTTGAAATAGGCCCGAACCAGGTTTAACGGGTTTATACTTTTACAAACCGGCTCGTCAGACTACACTACTTAACCCGGCCAAACTAATCGGTTTCGGCAGTTTTGTCACTTTGTGTAGACCCCTAATGCCGCTATCAAGAGCCGGCAATTTAGACCCAACTGGTCTAGATGGGTTTATACAAAAAAATGATAACTTGTATGTTGACGTTAGTCTAACAAACTGGGTAGACCCAACATACTTCTTCTAACAACTTTAGAAGTGACCCAATTAAACCCATGAGGTATTTAAACGAACATTAACCCGTTAAGTCTAGATTGCCAACTCCAGTAGTGTATTTGGTTTATTTTTAGTTTTTTTACTGTTATCAACCCTATATCAACCTAGCTAGCATAAAATCATACATTTTACGGAGAACGTACACATATCAAAACATGTGTACCTTAAAAATGTGTACTCGCATTGATCATGTGATCCCCCAAGTAGATTAACTCATGCTTGAAGTTGTCTAACACGTGCTTTTTCCAATTGCCATCTATATGTGTTACTAATATGAGATAATGAGAAATAATTGTTAAGATGATTAAAAGAGTTGTATTGACTTTGATGCCTATTACAATATGGATTATCATCTATTTATACAAGAGCTTAAGAACTAAATAAGGAAATACAATTAATGCGAATGATCTTTTGCTTGTTGAGGAAGACGAGATCTCCAATCCAGGGAAATGACGATAATTATTCTGATCCCGTAATATTTTCTATTTCTAACACTCCCCCTCAAGTTGAATAGTGGGATCACCAAAATTCAACTTGTTTAGACATTTGTTGAATATGACTGTCCCCACTGCCTTAGTTAGGATATCTGCAAGTTGATCTTCAGATTTGACAAATGGTAACTTAATAATCCCGTCTTCAAGTTTCTCTTTGATGAAATGTCGGTCAACTTCCACATGTTTAGTCCTGTCATGCTGCACCGGGTTTTCTGATATTTGAATAGCTGCTTTATTGTCACTCATAATACGGATACTTTCTTTGGACGTGAATCCCAACTCCGTCACAAGTTTCCTCAACCATAATGCTTCTGCTAAGCCTTTTGCTATACCTCGAAACTCAGCCTCAGCACTTGACAAAGAGACAACCTTTTGCTTTTTACTCTTCCATGTGACAAGATTACCTCTTACATAGAGAAATATCCTGAGGTCGATCTTCTGTTTCCTTTGTCTCCAGCCCAATCAGCATCTGTATACATCTGAATATTAAGATGACCATTTTCTTTAAACAAAACTCCATGTCCAGTAGTTCCTTTGAGGTATCTGATAATTCTTAGAACTGCCTTCATATGCTCTACTTGAGGTTGGTGCATGAATTGACTTACTACTCCAACAGCATAAGCTATATCTGGACGAGTATGAGCCAAATAAATAAGCTTTCCTACCATTCTTTGGTACCTGTTTTTATCAGCAAGTTTAGCGCCTGATTTCATAAATAATTTCTGATTAACAACCATAGCCGTATCTGCGGGCTTACAATCAATCATCCCTGTTTCTGCTAAAAAGTCCAGTATATACTTCTTTTGACAAATAAATATCCCTTGCTGTGATCTCAACACCTCATTTCCAAGAAAATATCTCAGACTTCCCAAGTCCTTCATTTCAAATTATGTACATAAATCTTCTTTTAACTTCTTGATTTCACTATCATCATTCCCGGTGATAATCATGTCATCAACATAGATTATCAAACGTGTTATACGACCTCCTTTTCGACTGAGAAACAAAGTGTGATCAGAATTACTTTGTTTGTACCCATACTTTTTCATTGCCAGTGTGAACCTGCCAAACCATGCCCTGGGGGACTGCTTGAGTCCATACAGAGATTTCTTCAACTTACAGACTTCTCCATGTTTGAAATCCTGAGAGAAACCGGGGGAAGCTTCCATATATACTTCTTCTTTTAACTCTCCGTGTAAAAAGGCATTTTTTACGTCAAACTGATGAAGGGGCCATCCTTGATTTGCTGCTACTGAGAACAGGACCCTTATTGTATCTAGTTTTACAACCGGAGAGAATGTTTCAGAGTAGTCAATTCCATATGTTTGAGTGTACCCTTTGGCAACCAATCGAGCTTTATATCTTTCAACTGTACCATCCGGTCTATATTTAATTGTATAGATCCACCGGCATCCTACTGGTTTCTTTCCTTGTGGTAAAGTACATCTGTCCCATGTCTTATTTTTCACTAGTGCGTCCATCTCAACGTTCATAGCATCCTTCCACCTTTTTAATTTTAACGCTTGCTCCACATTTGACGGAACCTCTTCTGAATATAACTTTGCTATGAATGCTTTTGCTTCTTCAGATAGATTTCCTCTTGCTATGTTAGCTATAGGATACTTAGATCTTCTGGAAAATTTTTGTTAGGAATTAGAAATTCCCGGTATTAAAGAGTCGGTCACCTCAAGTATATGTAATCGTTAGAAAGCTCGTAGTCATAGTTCATTTAAGTTTAGTAGTATTTAGTTAAGTAACACCGTGGAGGACGGACGGGTCTTTACCCACTGTATGCCTGATCCACAGCCCAAAGTGTGGCGTTTTATGTAAGACTATAAATACTCTCTACCTCCCAAGGTAGAGAGTTGGAGCTTATAATATATCTTTCACTTTCTCTCACTAAGTTCCCTAAACCTCTAACTTTCTCTCTCTAGAATTCCATCTATATGCTACTTTGTGTTATGGTTTGATGTGTATGTGAAAAGTAATATCTAACAATTGGTATCAAGAGCCATGGTTAGATCATATCTTGCACATCTTTGGATTTATAGTGGTTTTTAGGTGGTTTTTGAGTTTGAAAAAGTTTAGTGGTTTTTGCATCATTTGGTTGATTTCTTGTGTTAAAGTTTGAATTTTGTTGGTACTTTTATGTTTAGAATCATCAAAAGTGTTTAGGTTTTCATTTGGTAAGCTTGAATCATCTTGGTTGGGTTGTTTTTGGATTGAAAAGTGAAGTTTATATGGTTTTTCATGCTAGCGACTTACTTCACGGAATAGTTTCTTGGTAGCGACTTGCTTCATATTTTTGTAGCGACTTACAGTGTTGGTGCTAGCGAGTTAGATCTAGCGAGTTAAAGTACAAGTAGTGGTATCTCCACTACGGGTAGCGACTTGTGGTAGCGACTTGGTCAGTAGCGAGTTGCTCTTTAGCGACTTGCGTTTCTAGCGACTTGTGTAGCGAATTGCTGCCAAAATTTGGTTAGCGACTTGGACCGTAGCGAGTTACTACTTAGCGACTTGCTTTTCTGTTAGCGACTTGGGATTCTAGCGACTTGGTTGTCTAGCGAATTAATTGGTAGCGACTTAGTGCATTTGCTCCTAGCGACTTAGAGCTTTATCATCTAGCGACTTGAGTGATTGTTTACGGTTTTTCTCTTGATTTAGTAAAATCCCGTGAAAGAATCTATTTCCCGGTTTAATCATTGAGTTATAAAATCCCGTATAATCTGTTAACATGTCTACCAACGTCCCTACTGTCATCTCCACTGTTGCCGAGGATGTACAAGCAGCTGGTTCAGATACTCGTCCACCCATGCTTGACAGAACTGATTACGACTCTTGGGCTCAACGAATCAGATTGTATTGCCTTGGAAAGGAAAATGGTGTCAATATTCTCAAATCCATTGATGAAGGACCATATCGAGTTGAAACGACTAGAGACATACTTGATACTAATGAAGATGGTACCCCTATTTACGGAATGGACAGACCTAAGATGTATGATGAGCTTGATGATAAGGAGAAAAAGAGATTTGATGCAGATATCAGGGCTTCAAACATTGTTCTTCAAGGTCTTCCTAAAGACATCTACAAGCTGATCAATCATAACACTGAAGCAAAGGCAGTTTGGGATAATGTTAAGATGCTTCTCTCAGGATCAGAACTAACTGTGGAAGACAGAGAATCCCAACTCTATGACGAATTTAAGCACTTCAAGATGAAACCAGATGAGAGTGTCTATGAGTACTATGTGAGATTTCATAAGTTAGTGAATGACATGAGGAACATCAGAATGACTATGCCTAACATTCAGCTCAACTCAAAGTTTGTGAACAACATGAATCCCGAATGGCACAAGTTTGTCACAGCTGTGAAGCTCACTAAAGGATTGAAGAATACAAACTATGAGCAACTCTATGCCTTCCTCCTTCAGAATGAGAGACATGCCATGTTTGAAAAATTGATTCTCAATCAGTTCAAAACCAACCAGGGAGAGACAAGTTCGTCAAATGACTCAACAGCTTTCTACTCAAACATTGGAATCACAACCAAAGCATCACAAGTCATACCCTTGGGTAATGGTAATCACAAACTCATTCCTGATCCTATGTTCAAACAAGCTGATGCTGATGCACACGTGGGTAACATCATTAATCAACTAGCTCTACTCATTAGTCAAAACATGAATTCTCTCCCACAAACCAACAACAACCTCAGAACTGCATCTAACCCACATAATCAAGCCACTGTTAAAGATGGAAGGATTGTGGTGCAACCAGTTCAGGAAAGACAGTATGATCAGGGAAGGGGTGGTGCTGGTAGAGGATATGTGGGCAATCAGAATCGAGGAAGGAATGGTAACCAAGGTCAAGCTAAGCCGATCAAATGCTATAACTATGGTGGTGAGGGACACATTGCAAGGAACTGCACATCTCCAAAGCGTCCACAGAATGCTGATTACTTCAGAGATAAGATGTTACTGGCACAAGCTCAGGACAATGGTGCTGCGTTGGATGAAGAGGAATTGCTGTTTCTTGCTGAGGGTAATGCCAAGACCTATGATGCAGATGTGGATGAGCAGCCTATTCAGGAGATAGGTCACAATCATCAGAATGCCTTTCAAGTCGCTGACTGTGATGCATACGACTCTGATATAGATGATGGACCTACTGCACACACAATCTTTATGGCTAGCATCTCTCCAATGGTTTCTCCCAAGATCTCTTCTTCACCACAAGCTGGCCCATCCAAGGACAAACTCATCTCAGAGGTATTAAAGCTATACGATGATGCTGATGTGCAACAGATGCATGACAAAGTACAACCAACTGAAACTATTGAATCAAATGTTGAAAATATGGGTAATATCAATATTGTCCCATATGATCAATACGTGAAACAAAGTGAAAGTGAAGTTGTACCAAGTGATACATCTTCTGCAGTCAACAATGACTATGTCTTTGATGAATACACTGCATGTGCTCCTGATGATTCCATAATTTCTGAACTAAATGCCTATAAAGAACGTGTTGCTATTTATGAACAACGCGCTAAATTTGAGTTGACCACTCGTGAGCAGGAAATGGATGACCAAGTGCGTACAGTAATTAGAAAAAGTAATTTTAGAGAAGAAGTATTGAAACAAGAATTAAATTCTTTGCAAGAAAAACTTTCTAAAACAGCTAAGCAAAAACAAGAACTTCAAGAAAATGTGAAAATGCTTAAGCAAGAATTTAATGCAAAAGAATCAAAGCTCTTGAGAGATTTTTCTAATCTGAAAACTTTGAAAAACAAACTTGAAAACAAGTTGTACATGCAAGGAAACACCATTCAGACTGCTCACATGATCACTAAGCATAGAGTTCTAAGCGATAAGCATAGTGTTCCCATTATAGATAAACCCAACCCTGAGTATGGAAAGATAGCAAAAGCAGCTCAAAGTGTTATCTATGATGGTAATGAGATTCTTAAACCTAGACAAAAACCTAGTTGCATTGAGTGCACTGAGGATGACAAGAAATTAGATGAAGTCACTAGGGAGAAGATGAATAAGAAACTAAATGATCCTAAGTGCAAAGAGAAGAAAGTAATTATCACTCCCCATGACTACAAGAAGGAAAACTGGATTTCCTTGAACAAGTTTAAGACTCAGACTTTGTTGACTCCCGAACAAGTCTTCTGGAAAATGGATTTAGATAAGCTGAAAGCTGAAAATATTGCAGTAACAAATCCTCCCCTCTGGAAAATGCCTAGAGCAACTGTGTATCCTCCTAATACACCAATGCATCTTGTTCCTAGAACAATTGCCACTAAAAACAAGACCTTAATTAGCCAATACGTTATTTTTCAACTATTTGTTGATTTTGAGAAAACTTGCAAGAAAAGAATCACACCCACTGGCATAACTGAAGGAGAAAGAGGTTTTGAACAAATGAAAGAATGTTATTTAACTGAGGTCATGCCTTTCTTTAAACTTCTAAAAGATCACTTTGAGAGTCTTAAAAAGGGGATAGAAACAGATATTAAGGGAATGGAAAAGGAATTTGATGCAATAATAGTTGAAATTAGTGACTATGAGCGTGCACTAAAATATAATGAGATTGAGAGGAAGAACCTGCATACATTGAATGAGAATCTTATTACTGAATGTGTTGCTCAAGATGTCTTTTTCACTGCTTCAAATTGCTCTATTAATGCTTCCAAATTTCATGAACTATCTGTGGCCCTGAAAGTCTCCCATGATCGTGTCATTGAGCTTGAAAAAACTAATTCTAAACTAAATGAGAAAATTGAACTGGATGATCATGACAATTTGGTTAAACATTTTTCTAAACTAGAAGTTGAGTATTTTAATCTACAACTAAAATATCAACATCTCAAAGAAAATGTCAAAACTTCAAATATCAAGACATCTTCAGATGCTCCAGAGTTTGATGCAGTTTTTCAAATTAACAAACGAGATGAACAGATTCATGCTCAGTGTAACACGATCAGAAAGTTGAAAGCCCAAATCTCTCAATTAAAGGGTCAAACGAACAATATGACAGGCTCCCAAATGCCTCCTTCTTTAGATTCTCAGAATTCTCAAACGTTTCATCTTCAAAACCTAGTAAATGCTTTACAAAAGGAAAACGAAAGTTTTCTAGAAGAAAATGAAAAGGTTAAACGTCATTTCAATGAGTTGTTTGAATCAATTAAAGTCACTCGTAACAAAAACAACGAACAAATAACTTCATTGCAAAAGGAAATTGAGAATCTGAAGAGTCAGGTAAAAGGGAAAATGCCAATGATCAATGAGGAAAATGTTGTATCAAAGGTTCACTCTGGTAATAAATATGCTTTATCTGTGACATATGTCCCCCCTCACCTAAGGAACAACAAACTTGCCATTCAAACATATTTCTCATCCCTTAAGGATTGCTTAGAATGCCTGCGTGAGATTGTTGAAGAGGATAAACTAGAGAAACCTCATGATAATGCAATTGGTCATGCATGCTCATATGCCAAACGATCTCAAGAAATCTTAGAATGCTTGATCACTATATGCCCAAAGACATTAGGTGAGAGAGTTAACCCTTTGATTCCATGCTCAATGCCTAAGGCCAAATATGATATGCACTCTACTCCCAATGTTTTGAATGAGAGCCGTAGTGTACCCTTGAGAAGTTCAGATTCTAGATCTGTCAATGCTAGGAAAGAGAACTCAAATGTGCCTTCTAGGAGTACTAATCTCAGTACATCTAGCTTCATGAAAGTGAACCGTAGTGCACCTGCATGTAGTTCAGATCCCAGCACATCTAAACAGGTGGTGCAAAGAGTAGTAAAACAAACTAATGTTCTCATTCCCTCTACAGGAGTAATCAGTGACATTAAAGGGAGCAGGTCAAAGTCTCAAGACAATACAAGGAATGATAGGACCTCTCAAGCTAAGAATGTGCACTGGAAGAAAGTAGAAGAACAATCTAGGAACCTTAAGTTTGAATCGAATAAAACGAATCGTGTTGATTCTAGTATTAGCCATAAGCGTACTGTAATTAATTCGAATTCTGATACTATTTGCAAAACTTGTTCTGATGTTTGCTTGAATTCTGTTTCTAATCATGGATGTGATGTCAATGCTTTGCCTAATGATGTTGATTGTCCAGTTAATATTGTTAATGCTAAAATTCATGCTAAAAAGGCTAAAAGGCAAAAGCGAAAGAAAGTTAGAAAACTATGGAAACCCACAGGAAGAACATTCAGCAGAATAGGTTCTTATTGGATACCTGTTGGTCATAAGACCAATCAGATAATGCCCACTAGAAAATGGATGCCTACTGGTAGATCTATTCCCTTAAGAAGTGGTCACACTGTAAACAGGACTAATACAGACACTAGTATTGCATCTACTCACAATGATTCCATTACCTCACTGTCTGATATGAATGCTTCTATTTCTGATATGGGTGTTCCAACTGTTGCTACTAACCAAATGGAACCCATTCTTGCATGGGGATCCCAATTATCCAGTTATCCATTCTTGTCTGTGTTCAACTGCAGATCGTTCAAATCGTTCTGTGGTACCTGGACTCAGGCTGTTCCAAGCATATGACTGGAGACCGGTCGCGGCTCATGAACTTCGTGAGCAAATTCATCGGGACTGTTAGATTTGGTAATGATCATTTCGGTGCTATAATGGGTTATGGAGATTATGTTGTTGGTAATAGTGTCATCTCGAGAGTGTATTATGTGGAAGGTTTAGGTCATAATCTGTTCTCTGTTGGTCAATTCTGTGATTCTGATCTAGAAGTAGCCTTCAGAAAACATACCTGCTTTGTTAGAGATCTTAACGGTAAGGAACTGTTGAAAGGAACTCGTGGCTCAAACCTTTACACCATCTCTATCGATGACATGATGAGGGCATCTCCAATCTGCTTGTTATCTAAGGCTTCAAAAACAAAGTCATGGTTATGGCATCGTCGTCTCAATCACTTGAACTTCGGCACCATCAACGATCTTTCCAGAAAGGACTTAGTTGTAGGTCTACCTAGACTAAAGTATGAAAAGGATCATCTTTGTTTAGCATGTCAATTGGGAAAAAGCAAGATGTTTGCCCATAAATCCAAACCTACTAACTCTGTCACAGAAGTTCTTCATATGATTCATATGGATCTATGTGGACCAATGAGGGTGCAGAATATCTTTGGGAAGAAATATGTGTTAGTTGTAGTTGATGATTACTCTAGATTCACCTGGGTCAAGTTCTTAAGGACAAAGGATGAAACACCTGATATCATCATCAAACTCATCAAACAGCTGCAGGTTCGACTCAACAAAACTGTCAGAATTATCAGAACAGACAATGGAACTGAGTTTGTCAACAAACAACTTAGTGAATTCTATGAAAGCATTGGAATCAGCCATCAAAGAAGTGCTCCACGAACCCCTCAACAGAACGGTGTAGTTGAAAGACGAAATCGTACTCTTGTTGAAGCTGCTAGAACAATGCTGATCTACTCAAAGGTTCCAATGTTTCTCTGGGCTGAAGCTATTGCCACTGCATGCTACACACAAAATCGTTCCTTGATTCACACTATTCATGGAAAAACTCCATATGAACTTGTCCACAACAGAAAACCTAATCTATCTTCCCTTCGTGTGTTCGGTGCATTGTGCTATCCAACTAATGAGGGTCAAGACTTAGGCAAACTTAGGGCCAAAGCTGACATTGGAATATTTGTAGGATATGCATCAAACAAAAAGGGATACCGAATCTACAACAAAAGAACCCGAAATATCATGGAAACAATTCATGTTACGTTTGATGAGCTGACCGGTCAAATGGCTCCTGGACACTCCAGCTCAGGACCCGCACTTCAAAACAGTCCCATTGGTTCATCCCTTGTTCCAAACTCATCTCAAGAAACTCCATATGTACCTCCATCTGAAGATGATGTAAAGAAATTGTTTGATCCTATGTTTGATGAACTGTATGATTCTATTACTAATGAGGTACTGACTTCTACAACAGAGGATGCTCATATTCCAGCAAATGATGTCAATCCCTCGGTTTCAATATCTTTAAGTCAAGAAGCACCCGCTGCTGATCCTTCAGTTTCATCAACAAATCATCATTCTTCAAATGTACATCATGGAAATGTTTCTGGCATCAATGATGAAGTTAATCCCTTTGCGACTCCTGAAGATGCTCCATTTGAAAACATATTTGCTACTCCTGAATCATCATCAGAACCATCTTCTTCAGGAGACATCAACTCTGCTACTTCAGTTCCTCAACAACTGCCACATGAACACCTCAGAAAATGGACTCACGATCACCCCTTAGACAACATCATTGGAAATCCTTCTCGTCCTGTATCAACCCGGAAGCAACTCGCAACCGATGCCTTATGGTGTTTCTTCAACTCCGTACTATCTAAGATCGAACCAAAAGATGTTAAAACCGCCATGAATGAAGACAGCTGGTTCAATGCCATGCAAGATGAAATTCATGAGTTTGATCGACTTGATGTATGGGAGTTAGTACCTGCTCCAGACTGTGCTATGATTATAGCTCTCAAATGGATCTTCAAAGTAAAACTTGATGAGCATGGTGATGTGTTGAAAAACAAGGCACGATTGGTTGCTAAAGGATATCGTCAAGAGGAGGGTATAGACTTTGAAGAATCTTTTGCTCCAGTGGCTCGAATCGAGGCAATCAGAATCTTTTTGGCTAATGCTGCAAGTAAGAACATGGTGGTATATCAGATGGATGTAAAGACAGCATTTCTGAACGGAGATCTTAAGGAAGTCGTCTACGTCAGCCAACCTGAAGGATTTGTGAACCAAGAGCATCCTACTCACGTTTATCGTTTGAAGAAGGCTCTTTACGGTTTAAAGCAAGCTCCAAGGGCATGGTATGATACACTGTCAAAGTTTCTTCTATCAACTGGATTCAGCAAAGGAGCAGTTGATCCTACATTGTTCACCAGGAAGTCAGGCAAACATTTAACTCATGTTCAAATTTATGTTGATGATATTATTTTTGCCTCGACTGACCCAATGGAATGTGATCGTTTTTCTAATGAAATGAGTTCAAAATTTCAAATGTCAATGATGGGACAAATGTCATTTTTCTTGGGATTACAAATTTCACAAAGTCCCGGAGGCATTTTCATAAATCAATCTAAATATGCAACAGAGATTTTAAAGAAATTTGGATTTGATTCAAGTGACCCTGTTGACACCCCCATGATTGACCGAACCAAACTAGATGAGGACCTCTCAGGGATCATGATTGACCAAACGAAATATCGAAGTATGATTGGATCCCTGATGTATCTCACTGCTAGTAGACCAGACATCTTGTTCGCTGTTTGCATGTGTGCTAGATACCAGGCTAAGCCTACTAAAAAGCACCTTGAAGCAGTTAAACGGGTCTTTCGGTATCTCCAAGGAACCATCAATATGGGACTATGGTACCCGAAGGACACCGGTATGTCACTAACGGCCTATGCAGATGCTGATCATGCAGGTTGTCAAGATACTCGTCGAAGTACGTCAGGAGGTGCTCAGTTTTTGGGTGATAAGCTTGTGAGCTGGTCCTCAAAGAAGCAAATGAGTACTTCTATTTCCTCTACAGAGGCTGAATACATAGCCATGTCATCTTGTTGTGCTCAAATCTTATGGATGAGATCTCAATTATCTGACTATGGCTTTGAATTCAACAAAATCCCTCTGTACTGTGATAATAAAAGTGTTATTGCTCTCTCATGCAACAACGTTCAACACTCAAGAGCAAAGCATATCGACATTCGACATCATTTCATCAGGGAACAAGTGGAAAAGGGTGTGGTGGAACTATATTTTGTGAGGTCTGAATATCAGTTAGCAGACATCTTCACCAAAGCTCTTCCAAGAGAACGTTTTGAGTTTATTCTTCCACGACTTGGTTTGAAAAGCCTTCAACCAGAAACTCTCAAACGTTTTCAGGAGGAAGACGAGGAGTAAAGGTCTATCTTTATCTATCTCTTGTAAATATTTATTCGAAAAACAAAATACAAAATTATAAAACCTTCAAAAAAAAATCAAATAGAAAAATATAAAACTTTCAAAATCCATAAAAATTTGAAAAATTCGAAAAATATTCAAAAAATATTGTCATTTTTGTCATGTGTTCTCGGTTCGATAATATCTACGGTCTTTGTGCTGTCATTCAAAGAATGACACGGGACTTTAGATGTTGTTCGAATTCTTTAAAAAAAAAAAAAAAAAAAAAAAAAAAAAAAAAAAAAAAATCAAAAAATCAAAAAATATTTTTGGGAGAAAGAGAAATGGTTTATTGTCATTTCAGGCAATAACCCGGTTTTTAAAGAAAGAACAGAGCCATGTTTTACCATGTTTTCAAATTCTATGCTCTGATTCTATAAACATTTATCTGCTGAAAACTAAATGCTTTGAAAAATAACTCAATCTCTATTTTTGATAATCATCAGGACTTATTTGTCAAAATCTCTATCTCTCAATCAACAACCTAGGTCATTGATTGAGGGGGAGAATGATTTCAATTAAATTAAAAAGTTATTTGGCATTAAATTGTTTTCAAAAGATATACATGCATGTTTTATAAATGGAGTTTAAAGTCTTAAAATCCGATCCGTATCAGTTAAAACACTTTCACAATCAAGTCACAATTCTCCTTAAAAGCTTTCAAAATCAATTTAAATCTATACGAGATCACAAATCTCAAATGATTTGATAATTGTGATCGGGGGAGAATGTGTGATTTAAATTGGATTTAGACTGATAATTCGGTAAATGGTTTCATAAGAATGTACATGCTGTCCTTCTCACATGTGACAAACGATTTCAATTTTTTAATGCACATGTTGAGGGGGAGCACCTATCTTAAACCTATGATTTGAAACGTGATCATTTATCCCAATGTGCAGGTTTCCTCTAGTATGTGCAAAACTCTTTTCTAACCTCGAGGCACATATTGAGGGGGAGCAATTTTATGGAAACCTCATCCTTCCCGGAAATGCTATATCTACTTGACTTGTTGAGGGAAGTGATGTTGATATCTTTTAGAAAATGGTAATCAAAGAAGTTAATTCTTTCTCTTGCCTCCGTGTGCAAAACATTTTCAAATACTTGATGCACATGTTGAGGGGGAGTTCTCGTTCTAAAAATATCAAAAACAATTCAGGTACAAAATGCTTTGATAATATATCACAAGTATCTGAATTGATTTTCAAACGGTTTTCAATTGGATCCAATGGCAGATGAACAATACCAAATTGACTGACCAACTTTACTTTATGTACGGTGATATAAGGATGATAAGGTTAGGTATTGGTTCCCATGATCCGCCAAAACCGGAGGGATCTACCCAGGGACAATCCACTAGTTAGTGTAGAAGTCCTTAGGTATGATGAGAAAAGGAGAAAAATGAGATATGGGAAGAGTGCGGACTAAGACTGAGCTAGTACTGGAATAAACCCAACAAGGTAATAGCTATGAAGTCTCGGTAAGCACTGAAGGGGTTGAAGAATTAAAAAGAATTGAATGAGGAAAGGGTGAAAACAAATAGCCCTTCATTTATTCAACCTTAGGGCAGAAACCGGGTTCAATTCATATGCTACTGATGGCAACATCGGTATTGAAGACAAGACGTCATGGACCCAGTGACGCACTGCACTTCAACTTTCCAAACCACTCAAGTTCCTCTTAAAAGGGCTTGTTTCATTCTCACGGGGAACCGACATTATCTATCGACTTTCTCTTAGAGATTGTTGATATTGAAGAAGGAGACCCTCTCCCTAGTCTCCGGCACAGGATCCAAATATGCACAAATTGAGTCTAGAGCCACGAGATCATCAATAAATCTCATTAGGACACTTTCAATGAAGACTCTATGTTTCACACAATGTGGAAAGAGAGATTATATCTTGAGTCCTACGCATTATCCTTGTGGTATTGCCAGAACATCTGAGTGATGTGTTTACACACTCACAATGAAGATGGAAAGCCTTCTGGAGCCAACATCAAACAAGCTCCTGGTAGGTGGCATGTGAGATCTATTATATAGATCAACCATGTGACAACTGAACAGAAACAATGGGGCGATTCAATCTTTTGAATCAATCCTGGTTCAGGTTATGGATTGACGGATACCTTTGAAAAACCGGTCTTTGTGCTTAAAAACTCTTTTCTTTAGCACATCGACCGTGTACTCATTCTTCAAACCAAAAGGTGTTTTTATGATTGATAATTGATTTTCAATAAAACCTTCGTGGTATTGCAAAAACAATTTCTATTGAGCAATACACGATTGTTTTTCAAATCTTTTTTCATCAATCAGTGGACTTAAAATTCGCTGGTTCACTCACTCCGTGTTGTCTTCTTTGAGACGTTCCGGTTTGAGAACAACTAGAACAGCTGCGAAACCCTGTCAAGGAGATTCTTAGGAATCCTACCTGATCACAGGCAGTACTTGTACTGATCAACGGGGAACCGTGGGCCGTGTACCTCAATTCAACGAAAGTGATCAAAGACACTTTCGTGCGATTTATTGCTAACTGTTGTATGCAGGTACACCCGGCGTTTGCAGCTGATCAGAATGAAGCGGTCAATCCATAGCCGCATGCTCACTTAACACATTCAACTCAAAAGAAATCATGATTAGTGCATCAATGACTCTGATATTTTCACTCCATGCTTCTGCTACGCTGCTGCCAATATCATGATTCAACAAAAGCTTCCGCTACTCTGATGTGAAGATTTCATGATCCAGAATGTGAGCATGTCGGTCCTAAAGTCACAACACCACAATGGATGTCTTAGAGATTTTTGAGCTGATGATCTCAAAAGATGGCTCAAACTTATCATCACGTGGATCAGTAAAAGACCTCCACTTGGAATAACCAAACATGCATTGTGAAGAATCAATGACTACGAGCTTAGGAGCAAAGGACTACATCAAGAATGCAAGATCAATTGTTAAATGTTATATCTATTTGTATTCAATGTAATTTTGGTACATAATTGAGGTGACCTCCCTTAGGGGGAGATTGTTAGGAATTAGAAATTCCCGGTATTAAAGAGTCGGTCACCTCAAGTATATGTAATCGTTAGAAAGCTCGTAGTCACAGTTCATTTAAGTTTAGTAGTATTTAGTTAAGTAACACCGTGGAGGACGGACGGGTCTTTACCCACTGTATGCCTGATCCACAGCCCAAAGTGTGGCGTTTTATGTAAGACTATAAATACTCTCTACCTCCCAAGGTAGAGAGTTGGAGCTTATAATATATCTTTCACTTTCTCTCACTAAATTCCCTAAACCTCTAACTTTCTCTCTCTAGAATTCCATCTATATGCTACTTTGTGTTATGGTTTGATGTGTATGTGAAAAGTAATATCTAACAATTTTTCTGGAGAAAATCGTTTCGCAGGAATTCCTCTGGTTGATCTTGCTGGGAGTACATATTTTCCTGGAACCTCCATATCAATATGTTCTTCACTTTCCTGCACACTTTCATTCATGGAATCTGGTACGATAGTCTCAAGTGTAACATTTGGTGAAGAATTACGTACCTCGGATACCAGGTTAGGACTCATATCTTCGGTGACACTGATGTTTTGAGGAGAGGACTGTTCTGGAGACTGTTATTCCGGAGAAGGTTCTGTATCAACTGTGGTACTGGGCTTTAAAGAGCTTCCTTCCGAAGTATAACCCAGCCAACTCAGTGTGTCACACTGTTCCTCCCCCTGACCACTGTGTGGCGAGGAGTAGAAATATTGGGTTTCAAGAAAATCACAGTTCATTGTGGTGAACATATGACGAGTTTTCGGATTGTAACACCTATACCCCTTTTGAGTTACTCCATACCCCACAAAGACACACTTTTCAGCACACGGATCAAGTTTATCACGATATGATTTTGGAACATGGACAAATACAGTACATCCAAACACCTTAGGTGGAAG